>OZ020196.1:465491-631333 GCA_963971165.1 Philopedon plagiatum
AATGAGTGTCCTTAGGTGCTTATCTCATCCACCGAATTTCATAACAGAAGCTCAAAACGTTTAGAAGCTACTTAAAATTCTTGTTTTTTAAATTTTTCAACACCCTGTATCTCCGTAACGAAGCCGCCAAGGACCATTGTTTATATAAACTTTTCGCCTTAAAATAATGCCAGCAATCACCCCCCAGAGTTTGTCAAAGTACTTTTGACTCACCCTGTATATACAGGGTGTCCAAGGAGTATGTGGCAAAATTTAGGCAGTGTGTAGGTGAGGTGAAAATAACACCACAAGTTCCTATAAATTTTTTTCCTATGAGCCCTCTTTGTGGAGATACGGGCCCCTAAAGGACGCCAAGGAATTTAATTTTTCTAAATAACTTTTAAATCGCCCAGTAGATTTCGATAATGTTTTAGTATGATATATTTTAAGATAGGCCCTTAAAAGTACTGCTGTAGAAAGCGTTGTAGCTTATTCAGAGTTTCAGGGACGGACTAGCTCAACACACATAGCCAAATTGTTTTTACACCCTGTACAATATGGACACGAAAACCATTTTTTTAGATACTATGTACCTTTTACTAAAAATAAAGTACTCTTCGTTGAAACCGCTAAAATCAATGGTTTCCGAGAAAAATCATCTTAAACGCAGTAGTACCTTCGACGTGGTTAATTTCTAATACTGCAAAAAAAATACTGAAAAAGTGCAGTAGACCTTTTTTTTCAAAATGTGTACAGCTTGTGCAATCTGTTAATTTGAAATTAAACAAATAATGCATCATAAAGATCGTTCACGTTATAAGTTGTACAGAGTGTTACGAAATTATGAGTAATTGCACAACTAAGTTTTATTGCCCGCTTTTCTATACTACGTAACTTTTACTAAAAATAATAACAATTTAAATGAGCTTTAAAAAATAATATGTAATCGTATAAAATTTTCCACATGCCGCTCCTCCCAACTTCGATGCATTTTTTTTTGGTCTATGAATAGACTGCCGCTAAACTTTTGATGCATTTTTATTTAAAAAAAGAGCAAGCCATGGAAAAATAATTGCCATATTTATTCTGGTACTGTCAAGTAGAAATCACTTGAGTTTTCAATCAGTTAAGGATAAATTTAATTATGGAGTTCACCTTTCAAGAATATGCTGACATGCATCTCATATATGGTCAAGCTTTAAATAATTCATCAGAAGCCAGAAGGCTTTATGGTCAAGCTTTTCCAAATAGAATTTTACCTGACAGGAAAACATTTATAAATATTGATCGCCGTTTGCGAGAAACTGGTAAGAAAGAAAAACTGTGAGTTAATTTTGTTTGCAAATTCATATCTTCCTTTTAGGGAGTTTTTACCCAAGCGTGGTGGTGAGGGTGGTCAGAGAACCGTACGGACCCCTGAAACGGAAGAAAGAATATTGGATGCTGTTGCAGAGAACCCATCGACTAGCGTAAGAACGTTGTCAAACCAACTTCATGTCACTAAATCAATTGTCGATCTAGTCCTAAAAGAACAACTTTTGTATCCTTTTCATGTTCAGAAAGTTCATGCCATGACCGCTGATGATTATCCAGCGAGAGTTTGTTACGCTAACTGGTTTCTCCAAAAACAAAGGGAAACTAATAATTTGTAACCAACATACTATTTACAGATGAAGCAGGATTTGGAAGAAATGGCGTAATTAATTCACATAATCTCCACGTATGGGATGAAGAAAATCCTCACGCGACAATCCAAACGAAGCATCAGCAAAAATCCATGTAAATGTGTGGGCTGGAATTCTGGTAATCGCTTAATTGGACCATTCGTCCTACAACACAGATTAAATGGTGCAGGGTATCTGCAGTTCCTTCAAGAAAACCCAAATGAATTGTTGGAAGATGTACCCCGTGAACCTAGAAGACAAATGTGGTTTATGCACGCTGGTGCTCCACCTCACTTTGATATTTTAGTGAGAGAACATTTGGATAACACATTTCCTGATCGCTGGATAGGTCGCCGGGGCCCAGTTTCGTGGCCTCCTAGATCCCCAGATCTAACCCCCTAGATTTTTATTTATGTGGTCACTTGAAAAATCTCGTCTACTCTACGCCGGTAAATAATCGGGAAGAATTACTTGCAAGAATAGCATACCATTCCAGTAATATCCGAAGCAAACCAGGCATATGTTTTCAAGTTCAGCGGCAGTCTATTCGTAGACTAAGAAAGTGCGTTCAGATTGGAGGCGCCCATGTGGAAAATTTGATATGATCTAATGGTATAGTGTTGAAAATTTATTATGATTAAATATTATTTTTACAGTTTATCTAGAACTTAATTATGAGCAATAAAACGTAATATTTGTGCAATTACTCATAATTTCGTAACACTCTGTATAACTTATGACGTGAACGATCTTTATGATGCATTATTTGTTTAATTTCAAATTAACAGATTGCAAAAGCTGTACACATTTTGAAAAAAAAAGGTCTACTGCACTTTTTCAGTATTTTTTTTGCAGTATTAGAAATTAACCACGTCGAAGGTACTACTGCGTTTAAGATGATTTTTCTTGGAAACCATTGATTTTAGCGGTTTCAACGAAGAGTACTTTATTTTTAGTAAAAGGTACATAGTATCTAAAAAAATGGTTTTCGTGTCCATATTGTACAGGGTGTAAAAAAAATTTGGTTATGTGTGTTTGAGCTAGTCCGTCCCTGAAACTCTGAATAAGCTACAACGCTTTCTACAGCAGTACTTTTAAGGGCCTATCTTAAAATATATCATAGTAAAAAATTATCGAAATCTACCGGGCGATTTAAAAGTTATTTAGAAAAAAATAAATTCCATTGGCGTCCTTTAGGGGCCCGTATCTCCACAAGGAGGGCTCATAGGAAAAAAAATTATAGGAACTTGTGGTGTTATTTGCACCTCACCTACACACTGCCTAAATTTTGCCACATACTCCTTGGACACCCTGTATATACATATATATATATATATATATATATATATATATATATATATATATATATATATATATATATATATATGTATATGTATATATATATATATATATATATATATATATATATATATATATATATATATATATATATATATATAATAAATGTAAATGCGAAGATTTACTTCTTCGCTAGTGCAGCGAAAAGGCCGTGAATGAAAAATAAAAATAATGAGGACTATCTTTGATTCTGGTCTGGGTGACCTCCTGCTATCGATTTCTGGGCTCTTACCCATCAGCGGGCAGGCTTACACCCAGGGTGGCTGAACAACAGACCAGAATCAAAGATAGTCCTCATTATTTTTATTTTTCATTCACGGCCTTTTCGCTGCACTAGCGAAGAAGTAAATTTTCGCATTTACATTTATTATATTACCTATAGGCCACGAAATCTTCCATTTTTCTACTATATATATATATATATATATATATATATATATATGTTTGAAGTGTGGATTAGGCCAATACTACGTTAAAAAAAACGGGCCGCTCGACTCTACCTCATGGGTGATGTGGAAATGAGTTGATGGAAACAGTGGTTTTTATTACTTAATTACATGAAACTATTAATTTTCGGTACGCTGATTGGCGGATAACTGGTAAAAAGTATCCTTCAAATGCCACTTTACTGCAATTTTGAAAAATTCGCCTTATTATTCGGACATTTAACTCGAAAACTTTGACAAAAAATGAATAAAAGCGAATTTGTAGCAATATTTATCCTCTATAGCTTCCGATAAGAAATCTTTTGTTTAAAACCTACAGGAATGGAGTTACATGCCAAAGACTGATTTTGAACGCCATTTTTTCAAGATGGCGGCACAAGCGGCGGTCGTTCAAGGTCGCAAACCTGAGGTAATACTTAGGGCCACCAAGTCTACAATCCTGCCAAGTTTCAAGACTCCTCAACCTTTTGTACCAAAAGTGTACCTAATGACTGGCCTAATAAGCGTTGCTGGATTTTTGGTGTGGTCAGAGGTCAGGGTAGGAAAAGTGGCTGATGTTTTTGGAAAGTGACCAGAAGAATTCACTGCCGCTGCGCTGGAATAGGAAACCACTTTATTTTTTATCAGGTTGTTTAAAGCAGTTTTAGACCCCGAGATAGTTTCATTGTATTGATTTTTTGCTTCGATGAAGATCTGACGATTTTCGGGTGTAGGATTTTGAAGAAACCGTTTTTTGAGACAGGCTTTACCATATACCTTTAAGAACTAGGGTTTTTAATGGTGGATAATGACAAATAAAAAAGTGTCAACCGCCTGTGAACTAATTACAAGCAATTTGTCAGAATCCTCAATTCCATAGCCTATTTATTTGCGATTTGCCCATCCTACTCTTAACCCAAAAGAATTAAGCTGTGTGATATTTCTCTAACATATGTGTGTTAGGAAGGTAACGCACAGTTGATAACGAACAAGTAAAATCTACAATTTTTGGCTTACTAAGTTTAGTGGATATATAGATCACTTTCTTAATAAGTTGAGAACTATACATTAAACTCGATTAGCCTACTACAGACCCAAGCTAAATAACCTAATTTTTATGGACTTTCTTAATTGAAAAAAGCCTGTAGAATGTGAATATTAATAACTAAGTACAGGGTCTTCCAACGAGGACTGAACAGGGGCTCATTTTTGAGCTTCCTTGTATTTAAAGAAAAATCTAAAATAGCCAATCGATGTACTTTTTCCTGCAGAATTCAAAAATGAAACCAAAAATTTATTTGAACCAGAAACAAAAGAGTTACTCTATGGATAAGGTGTTTTTTAAATGGAACATAGCTTTTTATATACGATTTTCGGAACGAGTGATTTTTTTTATGTCCGTTCTGATTAAAATATTTAATATTATGACAGCTATTTTTATTAAATTTTAATGTTTTATCCAGTATAATTTAACTTCAACCTGTTTGAAACATACACTAGGTAATAAAGGTAAAATCACCTTGAAATCCTTCAAAGTCAAAAAATTTGACAAATTTACTATAATATTGCCGAAATGAAATATTCATTAGATGAGAGATTGCAGATTGTTATCTTGTTCTACAAATGCCAAGAAAATGCAAGAGAAGCAATCTCTCATCTAATGAATATTTCATTTCGGCAATATTATAGTAAATTTGTCAAATTTTTTGACTTTGAAGGATTTCAAGGTGATTTTACCTTTATTACCTAGCGTATGTTTCAAACAGGTTGAAGTTAAATTATACTGGATAAAGCATTAAAATTTAATAAAAATAGCTGTCACAATATTAAATATTTTAATCAGAACGGACATAAAAAAAATCACTCGTTCCGAAAATCGTATAAAAAAAGCTATGTTCCATTTAAAAAACACCTTATCCATAGCGTAACTCTTTTGTTTCTGGTTCAAATAAATTTTTGGTTTCATTTTTGAATTCTGCAGGAAAAAGTACATCGATTGGCTATTTTAGATTTTTCTTTAAATACAAGGAAGCTCAAAAATGAGCCCCTGTTCAGTCCTCGTTGGAAGACCCTGTACATCAAAACTAATATTTTAGGGAGATATGCCTGATCTAGCTATTGGCATAGATCTGGGGACGACATACACTGTCGCCTCAGTTTATAGAGACGGACAGACAGAAATTATACCAAATAAAGAAGGAGATCGTTTAACGCCGTCTCTCGTATTTTATCATCCAGATAATCCTTCTGACGTTTCTGTGGGAAAAATTGCTAGACATTTTCAAACAATATGTCCAAGGAACTTTATGTTTGGTAAGTACGAATTCTTGGTTAACAGTGAGGGTATAGAGAAATGAATTATATTTTTGAAATACGAAAACTTTTAATTTGTAAGTAAATATTTTACTGCATTTGGCAGTTGTTAGTCCAAGAAAAATCCAGAAATGGTTGAACTTAAAATTATGGGAGAGAATTTGAAACTCTTATTAGCTTGTGGTTACGGATTTGGTTGTTCTGGACATGCACTAATGTACAACATTAAAAGTTTACTATGTCGTACATATAAAATAACGAATTTACAAACCGATGCAACAGCGAATCGCAAAACACTAGTTTTGTGAAGTACTGTACCAAGTACTGTTTAAATTATTTACAAAGTAAAATCGTTTAGCTTGTACCCCTTTATTATATCAAGGTTTCTATTAATCGTTATTAGTATTTTCAATCTTGTTTTGAAAAAAAATATCAAATTACGGAGTTTTTGGCAACATCACATTTGGAAAAATAACAATAATCATAACGGTAGCCTTCCTTAGTTCTTAATAAATATCGCAATTCATTAACGTTAATAAATTATTACTAAGGCGCATGCTCGGAATATCGATAATCTTAAATATAGACCAAAATAAGGGTTTGCTGCTAGCAGTGAAAAGTCATAGGCAAAATTTAAAAAAATACAAGAAATTGTTGCTAATTTGTTGCTATTTTATTGCCAATAAATCAATTTTGTTGCTCAAACCGATCTCTGAAAATCATGAACACTGCTAGCTATACATAAAAGTAGCGCGAAAATTCGAAAATGAAGAATAATCATATCAACAAATACGGTAAAATTTCTTGCTAATTTGTTGCTGTAGGACACTGCTAAAAAAGATATCGAAAAAAAATATTTCGAGCTTTTTTTTTAATTAAGTTCTGATCATGCTTGCTTGACAGGAAAATAGAAGCAAAATATCGGCTGGGTTCAAGGATCGGTACAGATATATTCCGTTCATGCTAGCTTAACACTCGATTTTTCTCGGCCAAACACACAGATAGATTTAGTTGCTGCTCAGAACAATGGTTTTCCATGTGTGTAGAGTCAGCAACAAAATAGAAACAAAAGATCTGCTGAATCTATAGATCGGTATAGATTTATACTGACCATGCTAGCTTAACACTCGATTTTTCTCGACTAACACACAGATAGATTTTGTTGCGGCTTAGGACAATGGTTTTCCATGAGCAAAGAGTCATCAACAAAATAGAACCAAGAGATCGGCTGCGTTTAAGGATCGGTAAAGATATATTCCGTTCATGCCAGCTTAACACTCGATTTTTCTTAGCTAAACACACAGATACATTTGTTGCTGCTCAGAACAATGGTTTTCCTTGCGAATAGAGTCAGCAAAAAAATAGAAACAAAAGATCGACTGGATTTAATTATCGGTATATATATATATATTATATATATATATATATATATATATATATATATATATATATATATATATATATATATATATATATACAGTGTAAGTTTTTTAAAACCTGACATAGGCTAACTTTTTTATTTGAAGTGATAGACTAGTACTTCCAAAAGCAAAGTTGTATGAATTAACCTAACTAAGAAAAATCAACAATACATTTTTCTCCAGCGTTGCCAGATTTCACAGTAGCTACTTAAACAATATTTTTTTAAATGACAACACCGCATTTTTTATCATTATTTAAGAGATCTCAAAGTTATGAATAAAAATGTGTAGTAACATTTTTTTATTCGAGTACCCGTTTTTCAGCAATCGGTTGAAAAAAATTAAAATAATCCGCAGTCTATTGGTATCAAAACGTTTATTTGAGGGCTAACCCAGCACAAATTCTTCAATACATGCTCCAATTGATGCCCTTCTTGTAGTCTGCATCAGAAAACCCGTTTTACAATATTACTGTTAATATTTTCCAATACAGGTATCGGGTGTAATGCTATTATTTGAATTTTGTTGGACCGATTGCTCAAAAACGGCTACTCGAATAAAAAAATGTTACTGCAAATTTTTTATTCATAATTTTGAGATCTCTTGAATAATGATAAAAAAATGCGGTGTTGTCATTTAAAAAATATTGTTTAAGTAGCTACTGTGAAATCTGGCAACGCTGGAGAAAAATGTTTTGTTGATTTTTCTTAGTTAGGTTAATTCATACAACTTTTCTTTTGGAAGTACTAGTCTATCTTTTCAAATAAAAAAGTTAGCCTATGTCAGGTTTTAAAAAACTTACACTGTATATATATATATATATATATATATATATATATATATATATATATATATATATATATATATATATATATATATATATATATATATATATATATATATATATATATATATATATATATACAGGGTGTTCCTAAATGTCGTGCTGATAATAAAGAGGGTGATTCTACAAGCGATTTTAAGAGAAAAAGTTCATGTGACCATATGTCCTAAATCGTTTAAATTTTAAAATACAGGGTGTTAAAGTTTAACTTTTTTATTGGTTTTTGGCGTATACCTTGTACATTTTTTACGATATTTAATTTAAATTTGGTGTACAGTCTACCATAATTAAGCTTTATGAAATGGTAATATTACATTTTAAGAAATTATACAGAGTACTCCTTTTTTTGGGACACGGTTCCTTTAGGCCCTCCCAACTTTTTATTGGAATGCCGCTGGTTATTTTTGCTTCTGGAATCGTATTTCGCATTTTATTTTGTAACTTTTTTATGTCTTGTAATTTTCTGATATTTTGCATTGTTTAGAAGATATTATACCACATCTTCTTCTCATTAATCCTCGCACTCAAAAAAAAAATCAAGATTGCTATGGATACATTTTTATTAAGTGTTTTCTATTGTAATCTTGGACAGTACTATCATAAAGCTTAGTTATGGTAGACTGTGTACCAAATATTTGAATTAAACATACCTAACTAAGCTTTCTGAAATATTAATTATTCTAAAAATATATTATTAATAATACAAGTTAGTTAACTAATTACAATAATTGTTGAAAATGGCTCCCTCCTGCCATTAGGCACGCCTCAGATCTTCTTCTCATTGATCCCCGCACTCTTTCAAAAATACCGGGAGTGTTTCTAACCGTTTCAAATCCAGCGATTATGCGATTTCTTAAATCGTCCACAGTATCCACTGGTGTTACATACACTAAGGACTTAATATGTCCCCATAGGAAATAATCTAAACTGTTTAAATCGGGTGACCTAGGAGGCCATGGTTGTGGTCCTCCACGACCTATCCACCTTTCAGGATACATTTCATTTAAATATTCACGTGCCAGAACACTGAAATGTGCTGGAGCGCCATCGTGCATATACCAATGTTGGTTTCTTAATAAAAGTGGTACTTCCTCAAGTAGAAGTGGCAATTCTTCTTGCAAGAACTGGCGATATGACTGACCATTAAGGCGAGCAGGTAAAAAGAAGGGACCTATCAAATAATCTCCAATAATACCAGCCCATACGTTTAATGAAAACTGCTCTTGATAATGCGCTTCTACTATGGCGTGTGGATTTTCCTGAGCCCATAAATGATTGTTATGAAAATTAGTTATTTGATTTCTTGAAAAGTTAGCTTCATCTGTAAAAAGGATTTGACTTTCAAAATGGGGATTTACTGCGAGCCTCTGTAGGTACCATTGACAGAAATTAATCCGTAAAGGAAAATCCCGGGGAAGCAGTGCTTGCACTCTTTGAAGATGGTATGGGTAAAGTTGCTGGTCCGACAAGATTCTCCAAACAATTTGATGACAAATATTTAAATTTATGGCAATCTTTCTAGTGCTGGTTTCTGGATGATTATCTATTTCATTTAATACAGCTTCCTCGATAGCTGGTGTTCTAACAGTACGAGGTCTTCCTGCGTTAGCTGTATCTTTTTGAAAATGCCCAGTTTCATGAAGGCGTCGATGAATATTCGAGAATGTTCTACTGTCAGGTATCACACGATTCGGATATCTTTCACCATAAATACGTCTGGCTTCAAAAACGTTTCCATTGGCAAGGCCATAAATAAACTGCATATCAGCCATTTCAGAATTCGTAAAATTCGGCAAATATAAATTAGGTAGATAAATTTCAATTCAAAACTGTAGCTTACACGTTAACTAATAATTATTGACTTACTTAGCATAAAATGACTTCTGTTGTAAATACGAAAGAATTGTACTGTCAAAGATGACAACAGAAAAAACTTAATAAAAATGTTTTCATAGCAATCTTGATTTTTTTTGACAGGGTGCGAGGGTTAATGAGAAGAAGATGTGGTATAATATCTTCTAAACAATGCAAAATATCAGAAAATTACAAGACATAAAAAAGTTACAAAATAAAATGCGAAATACGATTCCAGAAGCAAAAATAACCAGCGGCGTTCCAATAAAAAGTTGGGAGGGCCTAAAGGAACCGTGTCCCAAAAAAAGGAGTACTCTGTATAATTTCTTAAAATGTAATATTACCATTTCATAAAGCTTAATTATGGTAGCCTGTATACCAAATTTAAATTAAATATCGTAAAAAATGTACAAGGTATACGCCAAAAACGAATAAAAAAGTTAAACTTTAACACCCTGTATTTTAAAATTTAAACGATTTAGGACATATGGTCACATGAACTTTTTCTCTTAAAATCGCTTGTAGAATCACCCTCTTTATTATCAGCACGACATTTAGGAACACCCTGTATATATATATATATATATATATATATATATATATATATATATATATATATATATATAACGTAAACATGCCAATGCCTGACACCTTAAGGGTCGATTTTATATATTTTAATCTATAGAAATAATTTGGAAACGTTAAGAATGTTTTTTATATATGAAGTTGAAAGTTCTAACATCGCTCATGACATAGCATTAATGGCTTTGACTAATATGTATATATTTTTTTCTGTTTTCAATATTTCAAAATTATAATTTTTTGGTCCAATACCTGACCTAGCCATTTTTGTCTTGGCCCTAAGTCTGATTTTTAAATGACCAGTACCTGACATCTATTTTAAAATGCCAAAACGTGATAAGTCAACACAAACTAGCTAGATAATAGAACCATTTATTTAAAAACATATTCAGAACATAAACAAAAACAGTTATTCATAAGTGGTCATTTCGGGTATATGGTAACTGCCCCTGGAGTTAACCTGTTTCGGTGTTCCAATTTTAGAAATAACTTGCTCTACAGAATACCACAAAGTATCCTCTTTTTCTGGCCATCTGAAATTCAATCCGCTTTGCACCATTGAACTCACTAGATAGGTTTTTCGCTGACGATTAATCTTTCTTATTTGACCAGGGTAATATTTATTATCGTAAGTTATAATAACAAAGTCGTCTTTTTTTACATGGTCCTTTACTGAAATGGTGTGTTCATCATTTTCTTCAGTAGTATCCGATGGCGGTTGATCCCAATTGTCTCCTTCGCCTTCTGATTCACTCGTCATTTCAACTGATGAATCGGATGATTCACTAGCAGTAATGTGTTTTCTTTTCATATTTCGCTTCTTCTCTATTTGATTTAGTCTTGTCTGTCTCTTTTCTTCCAATTTTCGTTTTCGCTCTGCCTTTTCTCTTTCTTTCAAAACCTTTACTTCTTCCCGCTTTTTCTTTCTATTTTCTTTTTCTAGTTCTTTTCTTTCCCGCTCTTTTTCTTTTTTCTTAAAATATGTTTTTCCTTTTTCACCTGAGATTACTGACGGCATGAGTTCTTTCAGTTGGCGTTTTTTTACGTCTTTTACCTTTGTTTCAGGCAGAATGAACACATTTTTGAACGGAGATGGTAACTGATCACTTGTTGTGTATAGATGACGACTAGGAGATATTTCTTGATTTGTCGTCTCGCTAATTGAGTTGTTTTCTACTTTGCTTTGTTCTTTTTTGCTTGTTAACTCTCTTTGTTCTGTCTTATCGCTACTTATTTCTATATTTCCTGCCTCATCGCTTATTTGTTTTTCTACTTCCTGGATAGAACTTTCTTCAAAATCGTTATTTATTTCTGTATTTCCTGCCTCATCGCTTATTAGTTTTTCTGATTCCTGGATAGAACTTTCTTCAAAATCGTTATTTATTTCTGTATTTCCTGCCTCATCGCTTATTTGTTTTTCTAGTTCCTGGTATTCTTCAAAATCGTTATTTATTTCTGTATTTCCTGCCTCATCGCTTATTTGTTTTTCTAGTTCCTGGTATTCTTCAAAATCGTTATTTATTTCTGTATTTCCTGCCTCGTCGCTTATTTGTTTTTCTGATTCCTGGATAGAACTTTCTTCAAAATCGTTATTTATTTCTGTATTTCCTGTTCTAGTATTTGGTTCGAAACCGCAGTCTTCTTTTAATTTTTTCCACAGCAGATATAAAGACGTATCACCATTCTCTAGATCATTGTTTTCAAATCTTGTTATCTTATCTAAGCTAATTCGAGTTTGTAGGAATTTAAAATGAATACGCAACATCTCCTTAGAAACAGGTTCCTCAACATTTTGTTTGGCAACATTAGTTTTAAAATATTTCGTATAATTAACTGCATTTTTGTCAAATGGATAGAGTCCACAACGTCGGAATCCATTAATGAATGATTCGGGCTTTAACTGTTTTAACACGCTATCCATAAGAGGGGCAAAATTTTCACGTTTTAATTTTGCTCCTAAGTTTTTTACTTTAAATGAATGCACGGCCTGCCTCCAATGCTCTTTTAGGGGCCGAAACACCGCCACGTCCATTGGCTGGATTATATGCGTCGAATTAGGGTGAAGTGCTACCAAATTTATTCCATTTTCGCTGCAGAACTGGCTTAAACAATAGGTTAAATGGCTTGAATGACCATCGACAAAGAGTACTACAGGTAACATAATCTTCTGGTTTATCAGCCATGGATGAAAGATGTTGGCAACGTACTCAAAGAAAGTTTCACCAGTCATCCATCCCGATTCGCTTCTTCCAAAGGCCCAATGATTGGGCATTTCACTGATAATAGCTGATGGTACTCGCTCATATTTAAATACCACCATAGGAGGCATTAATTGACCAAGAGCATTTGATCCTATTAGACAAGTGAGGCACTCCTTCTCATCATTACTTGTAAAGGAATAAACAGATTTCTCGCCTTTACGTACTAAAGCTCTTTCTCCCTTTGGGGCTAAAAATATTGCGGTTTCATCAACATTGAATACCCGACTTGGATCCTCTAACACGTGAGTGTAGTCTTTCAAATCAGTTAGTACTGCATCAAACCATTTCTTTAAGCCCTCTTCTGTTATAGACGCCCGTGCTTTGCCTAAATTTTGTGTCATTCTGGGTGCAACTTCTGGATGCCTTCTCATAAATAACTTAAACCATTTGTCTCCTGGTTTTCCATTTATAAAAGAAGTTTTTCTATTTAATTTTTGAATGTACATCTGGACGGAATCCAACAGCTGAGATTTAGTAATTGGAAAACCCCTATCTGCACTTTTGAACATCCAATCAACTATGTTTGTTTCTTCTTCCTGCAGAAGATTCGTTTTTGGGCCCATTTGACGTTTTTCTGGGTACTTTCCCGTAACTTTGTAATGAAGTGTGGTCTTAGGAACGCTAAAATATTTAGCTGCAGATTTAACTGAAACATTGTTTTGTTTAACAGCCAACAGTGCTTGCTGCATTTGTTCTGCATCATAGTTTAATATTTTTTTTGACATAATCTGCAAAAAATAAAAGAGTACTGTTAATACCAATAGCTGATACATCACGTAGCCAGTAGCTGACAGGGGGTGTCAGGTATTGGATGCAGTTCAAATATTAACACAATAATTTTTCACCAATATGAACATCTTGATTCTTAAGAATATAGGTTATTATTGCATGTTTTCTAATATACCTAATGGCTGACACATGTGTCAGGCATTGGTTAGATTTATATTTTTACAAGCCAATAGCTGACACCCAATCTTCAAAACCTAAAAACTCTTATTTTAGTATAAAACCGCATCCCAACATGTTTTCTTATATGTATACAGTGCCTAAATAACTATGGTTTATAAAAAGCTAAAAAACTTACCTTTTTACACACTATTTCTTAAGGCACAAATCTTAAACAAAATCTTAACAGAACAATGCAAACATAACCTTTCTGAAGAATGCCATCATGAAATATTTGTAAACAATGTTACCACTCCTGAAATATAACCACCAATCACTAACACTGTAACCAACCTAAATTTACTAGCAAAGTAGGTTTAAAGTCGCATTTTCGCTTATTTTCGATACACAAAGAAAAGGTGTCAGGCTTAGGCTCAGTGTCAGGCATTGGCATGTTTACGTTATATATATATATATATATATATATATATATATATATATATATATATATATATATACAGGGTGTTCCTAAATGTCGTGCTGATAATAAAGAGGGTGATTCTACAAGCGATTTTAAGAGAAAAAGTTCATGTGACCATATGTCCTAAATCGTTTAAATTTTAAAATACAGGGTGTTAAAGTTTAACTTTTTTATTCGTTTTTGGCGTATACCTTGTACATTTTTTACGATATTTAATTTAAATTTGGTATATATATATATATATATATATATATATATATATATATATATATATATATATATATATATATATACAGTGACCGGCAAAAAGTTCGCAACATATGGGAAAAAATTTTATTAGGTGAGTATTGGAAAAACTTTTCCGGGGGATCGGTTCTGCATGTCCGATAACCTAAAAATCGATTTTGGCATACGTCACGTGACCACTGGTATAGCGTCAAATTAAAAAAAAAATTGTTAATTTACAAAAAGTGAGGTTAGTTGACGAGATATCAAAAAAAGTTATTTGAAAAAATTGCTTAGAATTAAATTCTAGGTCCTTGTGCAGAATTTTAAGATTTTATTTAAAAAAATTGGAAAACTCAATTTTTTTTAAATATTTTTTTATCGATTTACAAATTTCCAGTTTTTTCCATTTAGATAGCTTGGCTAATGTAAAGCCCATGTATCTGGATGAAAATAAACGAATGTAGTAGTTTTTTCTACAATTGACAGGACAAAATTAAAAAAAACAGGGTTTCGCCGGACGCTAGCTGTTGCAATGATTTGTATCTAGCAGCAGTGTCAAAATTTTAGAGACATTTCAATGAGATTACATTGAGAAAACCTTAATCGTCTTAAATATATCTGAAGTTCGACTTTTTGTAAAATTAAGGGGAGTAAAATAGATAATAAACAAAAAATTACCTGTTTATTTAATCGAAATTTCATAAACGAAAACCAATGTAAGAAAAACTTAAAAGTAGTCAAATTCTGTACTAACAACATAAAAAATCATTGTTTTTCCTTGGGTGCACAAAATTTAAAACTCAGTATGACCACCATTTCTCTCCATACATACTATTGTTCTCGAGCGCAACTCTCGATTAACATTTCGGAGCATTTTACGATTTATTTGCAATACACAATTTCTAATGACATTCTCTAAATTTTGTATATTCCTAAAGGGTCAATGTTTGTACACAGAGTTCTTTAGGTATCCCCACATAAAGAAATCTAACGGAGTCAGATCTGGTGATCTCGCAGGCCACGGATTTTCAGAAAACCGTCCTATCCACTGGTTTCCAAATTCTTGATCCAGCCATCTCTTCACCTCATTTGTGGAATGAATGCTAGCTCCGTCTTGTTGAAAGTATAAATTTCTTCTTTCGGCTAATGACAAATTGTCTAAAAAGTCAGATATCTCAGTTTGTAGAAATTCTAAATATCGTTCTGAATTTAAATTGTCTCTAAAGAAAAAAGGTCCCACTATTCTGAGGTTGAAAATTCCGCACCACACATTAACCTTAAAACTATATTGGTCTTTACTCTGAATTACAAAGTCTGGGTTTTCGGTGGCCCACCATCTACAGTTTTGTGAACTGACGGTTCCGTTAGACGTAAATGTAGCTTCATCCGAGAAAAGAACGTTCTTTGGGATATTAAAATCTTCCTCAATCATACCCTGGAACCAGGCACAAAAATCGAAGCGGGCGTCATAATCCCTATCTTTTAATACTTGTACAAATTTAGGTTTGTACGGATGAAATTTGTTTCTTTTTAATATCCTCCGCACAGATCTTTCGTGAATGTTAGTGATCTCCGATATTTGACTAACTGCTAATTGGGGTGTTTCTGTGATCGACAAACACACATCCAGAGAACCTTCGTCACCTGTTACCGGTTTTTCATGGGAAACTTTATACTGATTTTCTACCGATCCCGTTTCTTTAAATTTATTGACTAGACGAGATACTGTGGAATAATGGAGGGATTTATCGGGGTGCCTCTCATTAAAAATTGCTGCTGTTTCTCTATGGCTTTTGTAATTATCTCCAGAAATTAAAATAATTTCTATCTTTTCCTGAAGAAGTAGTGTGGGTGCCATTTTAAGGAATAAAATATTAATAAACTTATGTAAAATATCAAACTTAGTAAGATGCGAGACATAAACCAATGACATAGGTTGAAATCAAACAAATTATAATTTGTTTGACATTTTTCTGTTGTTTTTAACCTACTAGATTATTTGGTTGTTTTAATTTCAGAGCCTGCTTTGGTAGTTTTAAGTACAACTAAATAGACCTGGTTGTTAAATTTATGTGCGAAAAATCTTAATAAAATCTTGATACAGTCATTTCATTAGATTCAAACCATTGCAACAGCGAGCGTCCGGCGAACACCTATTTTTTCGATTTTGTCCTGTCAATTGTAGAATTGTAGATCTGACTCCGTTAGATTTTTTTATGTGGGGATACCTAAAGAACCCTGTGTACAATCATCGACCCTTTAGGAATATACAAAATTTAGAGAATGTCATAAATTGTGTATTGCAAATAAATCGTAAAATGCTCCGAAATGTTAATCGAGAGTTGCGCTCGAGAACAACAGTATGTATGGAGAGAAATGGTGGTCATACTGAGTTTTAAATTTTGTGCACCCAAGGAAAAACAATGATTTTTTGTGTTGTTAGTACAGAATTTGAATACCTTTAAGTTTTTCTTACATTGGTTTTCGTTTATAAAATTTCGATTAAATAAACAGGTAATTTTTTGTTTATTATCTATTTTAATCCCCTTAACTTTACAAAAAGTCGAACTTCAGATATATTTAAGACGATTAAGGTTTTCTCAATGTAATCTCATTGAAATGTCTCTAAAATTTTGACACTGCTGCTAGATACAAATCATTGCAACAGCTAGCGTCCGGCGAAACCCTGTTTTTTTAAATTTTGTCCTGTCAATTGTAGAAAAAACTACTACATTCGTTTATTTTCATCCAGATACATGGGCTTTACATTAGCCAAGCTATCTAAACGAAAAAAACCGGAAATTTGTAAATCGATAAAAAAATATTTAAAAAAAATTGAGTTTTCCAATTTTGTTAAATAAAATCTTAAAATTTTGCACAAGGACCTAGAATTTAATTCTAAGCAATTTTTTCAAATAACTTTTTTTGATATCTCGTCAACTAACCTCACTTTTTGTAAATTAACAATTTTTTTTTTAATTTGACGCTATACCAGTGGTCACGTGACGTATGTCAAAATCGATTTTTAGGTTATCGGACATGCAGAACCGATCCCCTGGGAAAGTTTTTCCGATACTCTCCTAATAAAAATTTTTCCCATATGTTGCGAACTTTTTGCCGGTCACTGTATATATATATATATATATATATATATATATATATATATATATATATATATATATATATATATATATATATATATATATTATTATATTACCTATAGGCCAAGAAATCTTCCATTTTTCTACTATATATTTATATATATATATATATATATATATATATATATATATATATATATATATATATATATATATATATATATATATATATATATATATATTCACGGCCTTTTCGCTGCACTAGCGAAGAAGTAAATCTACGCATTTACATTTATTATATATATATATATATATATATATATATATATATATATATATATATATATATATATATATACTGGGAAGGGTAGTCTTGACCGACAGTTGAATAGAACGACAACAGTCGTTCTATATATATATATATATATATATATATATATATATATATATATATATATATATATATATATATTGTCAATGCAAGTTAGGAAGAATTAGTGGACTGTATTTGAACGAAATGCACCGACATTTAAGGATTTTAGAAAACTAAGAAAAACGACAACATACAAAATCGAAATATATGAAAAGGCACATACCTTGGTTAGGGGGGTTGTATTTCTCGGTAGAAAATGGAACGATTAGCACAAAACAGCCTCAAAACTGTCTCACCAGAACACGCGTGGCGATTCTACTGTACTTCTCTCGATCTCCTGTTCTTCTCTCTCTCTTGTCTGGTTTCGTGCGCCACAGTACTACGCGCACTCCACGGTGCCAGTAGAAAAGATTCTGTATGCTTTTAGCGCGAAAATGAAATACTTTGAATTTAAAACTAAGAGTTGCATTAACATTTTCCGGCCGCCAAAACACGCTGTGTTTTCATGTTAAATTATACCGTAAGCGAAGAAGACGAAGAAGGAAACCAATTGAAACTATAGAAAAATTATAATATTCAAAAAAATATGTACTTTTCATACAATTTATACCAGTCACGAAGGACTGTAATCCAACTGCGAAAAAAAAAACAGAAACAAAAAAAATAGATTCTCTTAAAATAAAGTGACTAATTATGAATAATCGAAAATAAAAAAAAATATATATTATTTTAGGAAATTGGCAGAGGGCACAATTTAACCACAGGTCGACGAAACGTACCTGTAGCCATTTTAACTGTTACTACACGAACATGCCCATCCGAACCGGGAGGTAGTTTTATAACTCTGCCTAATGACCACTGCATTGGTGGTTTAAGTTCATTTTTTAGAACGACAAGCGTATTTTCTTGAATTTTTGTGGAAGTTGCGGTCCACTTAGAACGCTGTTGTATGGTCTTGAGGTACTCTAAATGCCACCTTTTCCAGAAATCACTCTGAAGCCTCTGCAACAACTACCATCTGGTTAAGGAGTTTAACTTTAAATGTGATAATTCAGGTTCTGGAAGACAGTTCAAGGGTTCTGGAAGAAAGTCATTAGGATCAAGACTCTGAGAATATAAAGGTCTGGAATTAAGAATTGACTCGATCTGACCCAAGAACGTATGAAGTTCCTCATAAGTTAGCCTTTGCTCGTCAACTACACGTAATAGGTGAGTCTTTACAGACTTAACTCCAGCTTCACTTAAGACATTGAAATGAGGTGCTGCCAGTGTTGAGAAATGCCAGTTTATACATAGATTTTCGCAAGCATTTTGAGCGTACTCCGAGAGTAACCTGCTCGCTCCAACGAAATTAGTGCCACAGTCGGTATAAACGTCCGAAACTCTACCTCGTCTAGCTACAAACCTCTTGAAACAAGCAAGAAACGTCTCCGATGATAAATCTGAAACCAATTCCAAGTGAATTGCCTTCGTTGCTGTACAAACGAAGACACAAATGTATGCTTTGGAAACTTTAGCACCTCTATGCTTTCCCATCGTTATAAAAAAATGGCCCACAATAATCGATTGCGACATGTGAGAATGCCTTTAATTGAGATATTCTGTGAGAGGGTAAGTCTCCCATGTACGGGACTAATATCTTGGGATTAATACGAAAACAACGAATACACCGTGATACAGTCTGTTGAATTACACGGCGCGCAGATAATATCCAGAATTGTTGTCTCAAAAGATAGTGCAGGGTTCTTAGACCTGGATGAGCATAATTTTTATGTGTAAACTCAACAATGAGCTCAGTTAAGCGATGTGAACGAGGAAGTAACAAGGGATGCTTAGCACTATATGACAACTCTGAGTGCTGAAGACGACCTCCAACCCTAATGCAGTTGTCCCCATCAAGAAATAAAGCTAGCTTGCGAAAGGGTTTGGGAACAAGTTGATTATTTTTCAACTTCGAAATAATATCTGAAAATGACGCATTCTGAACATGCCTAACAAGAATGATCATAGAGTTTTGTATCTCCTGATCTGAAACGACAACAGAACCATCAGAAAGTTTACGAAATTTAGGAAGAAATCTAAGACAATACGATAAAATTCGTTGAATTTTTACCAAAGAAGAAAACCTTTCTAATAGTTTATGAAGCAGATTTTCTTCAACCAAAAGGGCTAGAACTGTTTTTCGCTCTTCAAGCAAATTTTCATCCTCTTGTTTGAGAAGTGAATAGTTGGGGAAGGAAGCCCAAGTCTCTCGTAGCAATTTTAAGAAAGAACAAATAAACAAAAGGTCGTGGCTTAAAAGTTGACTAGGAGTTAGACCTCGAGAAGCACAGTCGGCGGGGTTCTCAGCAGAAGGGATGTAATGCCATAAATTTGACAATCAAGATTCCTGGATATATGCTACCCTGTTTGCAACGAAAGTCTTCCACCTATGTGGTGACGAAGACAACCAAGCTAAAACTATTTGCGAATCTGACCAAGCCGAAATCTCATCAAAGGTCAATATTCCCGAATAACCTTGTTTTACAAACGTAACTAAATCAGCTAAAAGCTTAGCTCCACAGAGTTCTAGCCTTGGTATTGACAAAATTTTCAAAGGTGCAACTCTAGCCTTTGCAAATACAAGAAAAGTTAATATTTCGCCAAGAGATGTCTCTATTCTGAAATAAATAGCCGCTGCGTAACCTATTTGCGACGCATCGCAGAAACCATGCAGTTCACAGCGACTAACATTGTCAGGTATGATGCGCCTGGGCAAGCTCAATTTTGGAAGTTCAGGGAGCTCACTTTTGAATTGAGTCCATGAATAAAATACAGACTGTGGAGGAACATCATTCCAATCTGTGTTAGAAGCCCAAAGCTGTTGCATCAGATGCTTGGCGAAGAGAAGAATTGGCGAACAATAACCCAAGGGATCAAAAATACGTGCTATTTGTGATAAAATAGTACGTTTCGTACATGGGTTTTCGTCAGGACTATAAAGGTATGAAAACGTATCCGAAATGGGATTCCACTGTAACCCCAACACTTTTACAAAATTTGGTTCAGTTCTGTCAAACGACAGCGGAATTTGGACATCCGATATTGGAAACAAACGCAACAAATCAGATTTGTTACTTACCCATTTCTTAAGCTCAAACCCACCGCAATCAAGTAGTGAAATTAATACATTTTGAAGTTTAAGAGCAGAGTCAACTGAATTACTTCCTGACAAAATATCATCCACGTAGATGTCTTTCAATAATACCTTAGAAGCAATCGGACATCGGTCCGATTCTAGACGCGCCAATTCTTGCAACGTTCGGATCGCAAGATAGGGAGAAGATTTTAAACCATATGTAACAGTTGTTAGCGAATATGTTTCAATAGGATCATCTGCGGAAAACCGCCAAAGAATATTTTGAAAACGAGTTTGTGAAGGAGTGATAAGGATTTGTCTAAACATTTGTTTAATGTCTGCTATAAACACCACAGCATGGATACGAAAATTAAGAAGAACTGCCCGAATATCATTTTGAAGTTTTGGACCCGCAAACAAGGTATCATTTAAGGACAGGTCTCTCGGACCTTTAGCCGACCCATCAAATACTACTCTCATCTTAGGCTTCAATACACTATGGTGTGGAATAAAATACGAATAATCCAGATCCCATTTTGACTTGGGAGTAGGGATCAACGTCATATGATTACATTCCAAGTAATCTTTCATAAATTCTGAATAGGCCCGGTAATAGTCTGGATTTTTCAACAAACGAGATTGTAACAAATTGAAACGACGGATTGCCATATGATAAGTATTACCTAAATTAGGTTCTGAATTTTTAAAGGGAAGCGATACGATAAAACTACCAGACTCATCCCGAGAAACAGTTTCAGAGAAAATATTTTCACACTTTCATCATCAGGGCACTGCGGAGGCTCGGCAAAAACCTGTTCAGTTTCCCAAAACTTCTGTAAACAAACATCAAGGGAAGGGTCTAAATACGTGCAGTAGGTAGAAACTGAATCAGAAGCAGAGCTAGAATTTTTGATTTTTCCAATTAAAATAAATCCAAAGATTGTGTTGTAGCGGTTAAATCTTTAACCACTATTACCCTTATTAGTTCTTAATATTTTTGTAAACTTCCATGATCCAGCGCATTCGCCAACTTCCAAAATATCTTTACCGGTTGCATCCAAGCAGACGAGATGTCGTCTAGTACCCATGCGTGGTACTCGTAGATCGTCGTACCAGCGTTTTTCTATACACTCCGATTTTGCTAATCGTGTGAGGAGTCATGATTTTTCTGACTGAAGTTTTTTTGCCTTTATAGTGCTATTTTATGCACCAATTATTGTAATGTGAAGTAGTGTCTGATTACTTACCTACATATTATTATGTCTTTTTGCCGATTCATGATTATTCTTCCTGGGAGAAGTTCCGTTTTAATTTCTTATTCGCCATGTGCATAGTAAGGCAGATCCCCTCAACCTAGAGGTAAGCCGTTAAATTTCTTTAATGATTTCGAACGTTTTGGTTATTGTAAATATTATTTACAGGGATTTAGAGAGGCGTTGCCGCGTTAGATAGGGTGTTAGAGAGGCGCTAGAGAGGCTTCGACGTTTCACAGCACGTTTTCCTCCACTTTTCTCATAAACTATCAGGGAAGTAGTAGCTGTCCGTAGTAACCAGGATTGGCGGCCTAACATTTAGCCACCAACAAGTGTCTGTTTCACAGGATGCATGGGACACTCTAGAAGCTCCCACCAGAACCTAAGGCCAGTCTATTCCATTTTCCCTTAATTGCGCTTTTTTATCCAATAACTTTAATATTTTTTTATACTATAACTTTCTTGATATCTTCATAATTTCGTAAATTCATTCTTTACTCTTTGCATTATTTCCTGTGTAAGCTAGCCTTCTGATTATTTTAAAATTAAATTCACATGCGACTTTTAAGTATACTTTTGTACATAAATGTACATAACATTGGCACAGATTACTCCTACCAGATGCGAATCTTACGCTTTCGACGGTGGCTCAATTTAGAGAATTTATAACGTGCCGGCAGTCACAATATTTAGTCTGTCGCCAAACGTTGAATTCCTCGGTGTTAGCGTGTGCGAGCGTCTCGGCTGGGGTCTCGGTGGAATAGATAGCAGGCTAATATTATTACATCAGTTTTGTTGCGTTGATTTTATGGTTGAAATTGTGGTTGTACTCTAGGTTGTAGTGTAATTTTAATAAACGATATACGTTTTTGTATTTGTTAATGATATAATTTTATATAAAATGCCACACAATATCATGTTTTAATATTTTGAAATATAATCCATAATTTCTCTGAATTAAAACCTACCAAACGCGTGGAAAATTCCATTCACGGTATCGACGCTCAAAGCGACCGGCCGCACTGTCTGAAGCGCCAAGACCATGGAATCTTGATATAGGAAATTTATTAAGAGATTCGCATCTGGTAGGAGTAATCTGTGACATTGGGGTAATTTTTGGCCAAAGATAGGGGTTATGTATATATAACTATAACTCGGGAATTTTGGCTTCACTGCATTATATTTATTTTTATCAGAACAAATGCATTTTTAAACTATGTTATTTGCTATTTATAAACATACTTTTTTCGGTTCCTAATTTGGCATAATTGGTTAATTAAATTGATTGAAGCTAATCTCAGGTAGTCTATTTATTTATTACCAACTTAGATTAAAAGAGCTTGGTTTCTCAGTTCAGAAGCTCTGAAAACTAATCATTTAAATGAAAAACTGAGTGGCGCCTTTAAAAAGCGTAAGTGTTCCTAGCCGATGACCATCTGTTCTACCGACGAAGAGCTGCCGTACGCAAGTGAGTACCTTTCCGAGGAAAACCAAGTTTTCCCCTAAAAGTACGCCACATAAAATAGCGCCCATATGCGTGGGGCTTGAGTGCTTACGCTTTGATTTTATTTTTTGTATTTTTTTCTACTGAGATTAGTTTCAAAACCCCATAACATTGTTTCTTAATTTTAAAATTTTCTTTCAGGCTTGTTTAGTCGTAAATTTTTATATTTTCCCCAAAAACTGACTATTCGCAATATGTATTTTTACTGATTCTATTTCTGTCTTATAAAAATACTCATACCTACACACAAACAATGGTGTATATCATTTATTAATTATAGAGATTTTAATTTTGATTGATATTTTGGCCAATTATTTATTAATACAAATTTTGATTCCCCTAATTTTCAAATAAAATTAGATATTTTCTGAATTGATAATTGCGAACGTCGTGTCCTTGAGTTGTTTGGCTAAACCATTTTTTCTTGCATTCCTTTACCGATACAAAAAAAGCATATTTGTTGAAAATACATACGTCTTGACGAACACTGTAGTAAAATAATATTTTATATTATTTACAGAATGCATCTTTTTTGAATAGGATGAAACAGTATTTCAAAATTAAATCCAATATTTAAGATTTATAATTAAAAAGTTTTAAGCAGTTACCGGTTATTTCAGATTTCAATTGTTACCTAAGAAAAAAAATTGCTTTTGCCTGACCAAATTTTAATTTACGTACAGGTTGTCTCAAACGTGATCCTTACATAAGCAACTATACAGGTTGGCTTTAAAAATTATATACCGGTTTTCCAAATATTTTTAATTTGTTTTTTGTAGTCTTTTATAACAAATACTTGAATTATTTAATTCCTAACGTTAATTAAAAATTTTTAAGAAGTTTTTTGGAATACTTATCTGAAAAGAAAAATTTTAAATATGGCTGCCACAGTTGATAAATTTCAAATTAATCACCTATTAGATTATGAACTCGATTATGAACTAAATATTAGGTCTGTTTATACCGACCGTAATGTGGCAGAAAAAAGAAAAATTTTGTCTAGACTTTTAAAAAAAGAAATTCAGATGCCTGGAAGTCAGATTTGTATCGAAGCGCATATACCCGATTTTAGAACCGAACGAGCAGAAATAAACAAAAGTATTGCATCTATTGAAAATGTTATTTCAGATTTTGAAGGAAGTGCTACCGATAGTACTTACCTTCGCGTTAAGTCAAGACTAAGCTCATTTATGCGGCCGAATAAAAAGAATCAAAATTCCGGAAGCCGATGATAGCGATGCAATTAAATTTCGTAACGAATCTTATGCAACATGTCTTAAAGTAGAGTCAGATTTAGATGAAAAAGTTTCAGAGGAGTCGCCCTCATCCATTCCTAATTTAAATAATCTTACTCAGACCTCTCCACCGATAGTTAATGTTAATCCTGTTGTCACATGTACAGCCAGTAAACAACCAATACCTTCTTGGGGAATTAAATTTAATGGGGATACAGAAAATGTTTTTTACTTCTTAGAAAGAGTTTCTGATCTTGCTCAGGCTCGTGATGTTTCAGAAAATGAATTAATTAACTCAGCTGTTGAATTTTTTCTTAGTGATGCGTTTATATGGTACCGTAGCATTAAATCTAGTATTACAGGTTGGCCTTCTTTAGTATCTCGTTTAAAGAAAGATTTTTTACCTCCTTATGCAGACGACGATGTCTGGGAACAAATAAGACAGAGAAAACACAAGAGAAATGAATCAGTAACTATTTTTATGGCGCATTTAGAAAACTTATTTTGTCGCTTATCTACGTCTCCAGCGGAGGTCACTAATGTGAAATATATTCGAAAAAATTTATTCCCTGAATATATCAATCAACTTACCTTATATTCTATTGATACTGTCAATGAATTGTCTATTTTGTGTAAAAGATTGGAAGAAGCTTCCAAGACTACTTCTAAAAAACTACCTCAATTATTTTATTTATCGGATTCGGATCAACAAAGTGGTTCACGACAACGTGACACTCGAAGTAAGTATAAAAATTTTAATAAAAAATCTTCTCGTTTTGATAACCAAAATACCTCTAATGCTGATAGGAAATTTAAGAAATCAGAAAATGTAGATAAACCTTCTGATGCTTTGGATAACAAGGAATCTCAATCTATATCTAAAAATAAAATTATTTGTTTCAATTGTCGGTTACCTAATCATACCTATAGTATAATTTCTCTACGGAAAAAAGAAAAATATTTTGTTATCGCTGCGGCGAGCCCAATATCAAGACTAATTCTTGTAAAAATTGTTCAAAAAACTAAATAGTCCATCAAGCACTGCCCGTGGTCGGTACTTGGATGGAAAGTTAACCACAAAGTCCTATTTTGATAAAACTGATTGGAACAAATGGCTTATATATGTCTCTAATTTTTTTAAAACACCTAAAACAAGTAACGAAATACTACCTCTATTTATTAACAAAGTTAATGATAACAGACTTTATATCTCAGTTCGTCTTTATGATCAAGTTATCACAGTTTTATTAGATTCTGGAGCTAACTCTTCTATTGTTGGATCAAGTGGAATAAAAATTTTGAAAAAATTAAAAATTAAGATTCAGTCAGTAGTAGATTCTAATGTTTGCACAGCAGACGGTACACAGCAAAAAGTTGTTGGTGTCTCTGATTTGCCTATTTTTATTAATGATTGTTGTAAAATAATCAAAGTTTTAATTGTACCTTCTGTAACGCATGTATTTATTTTTGGGTTTGATTTTGCAACACAGTTTAATTTAGTAATGGACTTCAAAATTAATAGTTGGTTTATTCATAGTAATGAAATAGAAATAAGTACCTACTACTTCTACAACAACAAATAAATTTTATATTCCTAAACTTTGCACTGTATGATTTATCTCCTACTCAAAAAATAGAAGCTCAAAAAGTTTTGGATTCATTTAAATAAATTGATAGTAACGATAAGTTAGGGAGAAGAAATAAAATTAAACTAAATATAGATACCGGTGATAACCCCCTTTTAAAAAGAAACTTTATCTACTTTCTCCGTACATGCAAGAAATTCTAAACAAAGAGATAGACTCTATGATTAAATTAGGTGTAGTTGAAGAATCTCAAAGTCCTTGGAGTTCTTCAACCTTATTAGTTAAAAAACTAAACGGTGAATATAGATTTTGTTTTGATGGACGTTTTTTGAATAATTTGACTAAACATGATAGTTTTCCTTTGGCTCACGTAGATCGTATCTTAAATAACTTGCGTAATGCCAAGTTTATTTCCTCTATAGATTTGCGAAAAGCATTTCGGCAAATTCCTTTGGATGACGCATCTAAAGAAAAAACTGCTTTTTCTATAATTGGCCGAGGACATTTTCAATTTAGGGTAGTTCCTTTTGGCTTGTGCAATGCTGCGCAAACTCAACAAAGGTTGGTAGATTCAATTTTTGGACCTAAGTACGAACCGCATATATTCTCTTATTATCTAGACCATATTTTACTTTGTTCTCCTACTTGGGAACACCATATTGAGTTACTGATAACTGCAAAAAATTTACTAAAGGATGCAGGCCTTACCATTAACCTTGAAAAATGTCAATTTTTTAAGACATCTTTAAAGGACCTAGGTTTTATTGTTGGAAATAATTCTTTAGCCACTGACCCTTGTAAGGTTGATTGTATGTTGAATTATCCACGTCCCCGCACTTCGACTGGAATTAAGCGTTTCATAGGAATGTGTTCATGGTATCGCAGGTTTATCAAAGATTTCTCGTCCCTTGTAAGTCCCTTAAATTCACTTCTTAAAGGCAAAAAGAAAAAAAAAGTTATCAGTTGGAACGACGAAGCTGAAGACGCGTTTTTGTGTATCAAGCAAAAATTAGTAAGTGCACCTATTCTAGCTCAACCAGATTTCAGTCAGAAATTCTATGTTCAGTCAGACGCTTCCGATGTTGGTATTGGAGGAGTGTTGACTGTTTATAGACGGAGAAGAAAAAGTCATAGCTTATGCAAGCCGTTCTTTGTCCAGAGCAGAAAGAAATTAGTCGGTGACCGAACGGGAATGTTTGGCAGTTATATTCTGCATAGAAAAATTTAGACCTTGGGTAGAAGGTAAGCGTTTTACCGTAATCACCGATCATTTCAGTTTGCTTTGGCTTAATAATCTTAAAACTCCCTCTGGTAAACGTAGTCGCAGTCGCTGGTTGCTTAGATTAAGGCAGCACACTTTTGATTTACAGCATCGAAAAGGCTCAATGCACATTGTTCCAGATGCCTTAAGTCGTATACCTTATTCTCTCCCAGATAATGACATGGACAGTCCATCTACCTCACAAACACTACCTTTACAAGTATCTTCCTTATCTGTTGATTTCTCATCTCTTGATCCCTGGTATATCTCTCTTCGTGACAATATTCCTAAAAGGCCTGAAAAGTATCCTCAATGGCGGATTGAAGGTGATTTAGTCCAAAAATTTATTCCTTGTCGCTCCTCTTATTTTTTAATAAGCAGGAATGGAAACTCTTGATTCCAAAACCTCAAAGGGATAAGGTCATCGAAAATTGTCATAATCCTCCAACCAGTGGACATTTTGGTTTTCGGAAGACTTTGTTTCGTGTTCAAGAATTGTACTATTGGCCTCAGATGAGGTCACAAATTTTAAAGTTTATTCGTAAATGTTTGGTGTGCGGTGCGCAGAAACATTCAAACTTACCTAAGATTGGTACCATGGGAAAGGAAAAAATTGTTGACTTACCTGGTCAGATTATTTCTTTAGATTTTATTGGTCCCTTTCCACGCTCAAAAAGAGGCAATAAATGGTTGCTAGTAGCTGCTGATTGGTTTTCAAAATACACTTTTACTTTTCCTCTTAAACATTCTAAGTCTAATCTTATTGTAGATCTCTTAGAAAATCAGATTTTTCTTGTATTTGGCGTGCCTCAGATCCTTATATGAGCCGGTCAGAGGAAAAGTGGTCTAACTGCATTTAGGTCAACTTTTAGGAAATCAATGTTTTGCGTCTGATCGGATTAAAAAATAGATGTAATGGTTTTTCAATAGGTTTTCACTCATTCCTATCAAAAATATGTTCAAATTTCACATGATACCGAATTGTGGTGATTACGCCTCATTGCATTAATTAATTAGATATTAAATCCGAAATACCATTTTTCCAGCCAACATGTTTCCAAGGCTCGGCGTCAAAGTGGTATAACTCACTGAGTTGTATCACTTTTCCACGTAACAATTCCAGGCAATTGGTGACAAACGAGGGCAGGAAGTAGCTTCAATATGTATTGTACTTGTGTACATGCTAAAAGGTACAACGGGTATTGATATTTTGACCTGAATGTTCATAGTAGAACATGGTTGAGCCTATTGTAATTTGTGACACTGCTTTTTTTTAACGAATTGTCTATATTGTTTATAAGCAAGTTAGTATACTGTTATAATAATAATAGCAATAGAAAACACAATAGGCGCTATCTGAGGTTACAAAACTGATATCAGGCTTGTAAAAAGATGATAGTGCTTACGTCAAAATAAGTCCTTTTTGTAAGATAGTAGGTCACAACTTTACTATCTTGACAGCACCGCTACTAACTTGACAGTGCTGATATCATCTTAGTAACCGTAGACTAGCGCCCAAATATTTTTTTGTGAAATATTCACTTTATTGTATACCTTAAACAAATTTACATAAAAAATCTAAATCTTAATAAGCACATAACACGTATCTTACAGATGTTAATAAGAACAATTTTTATGTTGAAAAAATTAAACATTAAGCGTCACCAATTTCTTCATAATCCGACAGTGGTCCCATATCGACAGCGTCCTCAGCAGTTGCTAAATCAATAAAGAACTGGTGCTGAATAGGAGGAATCCACTGAAGTAGTTCTAGCATATCTTTCTTCTTTGCTGCAGTGACCGGCCTGGAAGAATCATACAGGTGTTGTAGGACTACAGATGAAATGGAAGTGCGAGGTCTCCCCTTGGATGACTTTTTTATATCCAAGCTACTGAACTCCGTGAGATCATTCAATGTTTCCTTGTACAAAATAACGTAACGAGTGCTGTCAAATCGCAACCACTGGACCTGTAACCATTTGAAAGACACTTTATTGGTATTCTTGTTTCTTGTTGTGATCGACTGTTCCAAATTCTTAGTTACACCTGGAATTTGGTTTTTCTGGCATCACGTATTACTCCTAGCCAATCATGTGGAGTGTAGATTGAAGCTGGCTTAGCTGCTCGTTCAATGTGGCCGAAGTCTCGGTCGTTAGGCAAATAAGAATGACCGGATGCAATGAACTTGTGATCAACTTTAGTAATGCTATTATTAGGATTCTCAACTATTACTTTCCAAATTAGGGCCAACTTGATATTTCTGTTTTGGCCAGTACATGCGTCACTATATGCAATAATGTGAGTAATATTGACACAGTGAAGTTCGATGTGTTTCATGAGACATGAACCGATTTCTTGAGATCTCCTGGAAGCAACGGTTTCATCCCAGACGTACCTGAATGCTTGGCCAGTTGAAGTATGATGAATCCCCAAATTATAGACGTACATGTTACGTTTGTAGTAAGCATTAGATGTTGAAAGTTTGGGGAAAGCCAACGCTTTTTCAAGATCGAATGTCAAAACAAGAGTAGATTCTGATTGTCTTGAGAGTTCTGTATCTTCTTTCAAGGCAGTCCTTGCTTTTTCAGCTTTTCGCAAATGCAGCTGGTGTTCAATATACAGCTTGCTCTTCTGAGGCTCGTCTGATAAACCTGCAACTTGAATTTTGTATTTATCACACCGTGCACACGTATCCTTCCTATGGCTATGAAACGAAAGGTTAAATTCTTTAGTAAACACGTCCCTGTAGATGTGTTCTTTAACAACATTGTCAGGAGGCAAATTTTTGTTCCCGCAATATTGTGTGTACAAATTGTATAGTTTCCGAATATTGAGTTCAGGGCTTAAGTACTTCCTGTTCGGGTTATGAGCCCTGGTATAGTGACTCTCATATTGTGGAAAAAGTTCGATGTGTTCCCTAGCAACACAGAGTGCATCATAGGACGTTTTGTGCACACACTCCTTTTTTCCACGAAGGTCTTCTCCCGGAGGCCTACCCATTTCTTCTTTCTTTAGAAGTCTCTGAAGTCTGCCGTTTGAGATATTAAATGTCTCCAAAAAGTATTTCTTACAAACTATAATGGTCTCTGTTCTAATATTCAAAACATACTTGTAAGTTACAGACTTAGGCCCCTTTGACTTCCCGGTATTCTTGCCTGGGCGGTGTTGTTTCACGGGAATTCTTTGGACAAGTCCCGAAATATAAGTATTTTGTCGAGAAAAATCGCACAAACTCCAAAAACGCAAAAACAAGCTGTTTCTCTCCTCCTCACTGACAAGGCTATTGCAACGCTTTGCGCAGCCACACAGTTTGTTTTCGAAATTCTTTGCGGAAATATTCTTGCCTTTACCTGTAACATACTCTTTTCCAGAATTCCTCTGCATCTTGGCCTTGACTTTTTTATGACCCTGCTTATATCGCACACGTTTTTTTCCCTTTCGTACATTATGTCCGTCAGCAATTATATGGTTATCACCAATATTAGGTAAATCGTTCATTGTTTCAGTACACAGAACCCCGTCGCAGTTTATCAAATTCGAGAAAGGTCGCTTTACAAATGCTGTGTCAAACGTAAATTACTCCCTACAAGAGAGCAGGTGGACTGGCGCGTATAAGCGACGTCTTGACTTATACCACTATTCCACCGAGCGCGACGCGTTATGTTGAGAGGAATAACGTTAAGGAGCTATAATCTCAGCTACTACAATTATTTGACCTATACTACTTATCCACTGAATACATTACACACCTAGGTACCAGAAAACTTGTATACTTAAAAAAGTAAAATTTTTGATTTATACCACTTTTCCTCTGAGCGGCTCATATCTGACAACGCAACCAATTTTTCTAGTCATAACCTTAAAAATCTCTGTGAAAAATATCACGTCAAACAGTGGTTTACTCCGTTTTACTCACTACAATGCAATTTTGTGGAAAGAAACAACAAAACTATAACTACTGCTATCAGATGTTACGTGGATAAACATGAAGATTGGGATCTACATATTGCTGAAATTAGGCACGCTATTAATACTGCAGTTCACGAAGTAACTGGTTTTCCTCCTTCATATTTAATGTTTGGGCGACATGTTCTTTTATCTGGTGATTATTATGATCATCCTCCCCAAGACCAATCTTCTGAAATTTTGCCTGGTGATAGGAATACCTACGCCGAAAATTTAACTGAGTTTCGTAATCTGTTCGCAGAAATACGTCAGGAGCTGCATTCTGCATTTGAAAGGAATTCTAAGTCCTATAATCTCCGGAAACGGGATGTCTGTTTTAATGTAGGTGAAAAAGTATGGCGTCCGAACAAGATGTTATCTAATGCTGCGAACAAATTTGCTGCAAAACTTAGTCCTAAACATATCTTATCTCTTGTCTCTAAAAAATTATCTCCCTTGGTATATGAATTAATAAACCTAGACGGTTCTAAAGTAGGCAAGTGGCACGTTAAAGATTTATTGCCTTACCGTGGATATTCTGAGGATATAGAAGATACCCAAACATCTCTTTCCTCATAAGTTCTTACCTTTATTTTCTACCTAAAAATTTCTAAAGTAAATTTTGATTGAAGTTATAACTTGATCAAAATTACCGTGCCTTATCTTCAATTTACTTACCTTATCTTTTTTTCTTTTGTGTTTTGGCTTAGGTATTTGCCTAGGGCAAAACTCCGCTAAGCATACCTTAGCGTAACTCACCTCGCCTTGGCGTGGTTCAGTGTAAAATTTTTGTGCAAGTGTAATGGGCTGATGCACGCGGGCACCTTGCCGCAACTTCAGTTTCATTAGACCTTGCTTGACACTTAAAAATTATCGGTACTATTTTTCTAGTAATTAACTTAAATAGTTTGGTTTATATACCGTGAGAAATTTTGAAGTAAAATACTAAAGCATTTTAGGTTATTTCAGTTTCTTATAACCGATGGTTCTTCTACTATAAGTGATGTTTCTACTTTCTTATAGGCTGTAAATAGATTTAGTTGTAAATAGATTAAATTAGCTGATATGTAATTATTAGTGAGTATTGGTAGTAATAGTGCTATCCAAATAGTTGTCAGATGTTAGCGGACTTACCAATTTAGTGACCTTACCTGATTTGTGACCTGCCGATAGTGACCTACCGACTGTGATCTCCTCTGGGGACGAGTGATACGCGAGAGTTATCAATACTAAAATTTTGACAACACTATTTTGTGCACTGCAGTTTTTGTATATTTTTTCGTAAGTTCTAAGGCTACTTATATTTTTTATTATTAGATTATCGTAAACTGTTAATATTTACCTCACATATCATATTATGGTGGTATGAATGTTAAAAAATGTAAAGTCCACTTTGTAGTCTTTAATTTTTTCTTTTGGAGAGGGGCAGTGTAGCGGTTAAATCTTTAACCACTATTACCCTTATTAGGTCTTAATATTTTTGTAAACTTCCATGATCCAGCGCATTCGCCAACTTCCAAAATATCTTTACCGGTTGCATCCAAGCAGACGAGATGTCGTCTAGTACCCATGCGTGGTACTCGTAGATCGTCGTACCAGCGTTTTTCTATACACTCCGATTTTGCTAATCGTGTGAGGAGTCATGATTTTTCTGACTGAAGTTTTTTTGCCTTTATAGTGCTATTTTATTCACCAATTATTGTAATGTAAAGTAGTGTCTGATTACTTACATACATATTATTATGTCTTTTTGCCGATTCATGATTATTCTTCCTGGGAGAAGTCCCGTTTTAATTTCTTATTCGCCATGTGCATAGTAAGGCAGATCCCCTCAACCTAGAGGTAAGCCGTTAAATTTCTTTAATGATTTCGAACGTTTTGGTTATTGTAAATATTATTTACAGGGTTTTAGAGAGGCGCTAGAGAGGTGTCCACGTTTCACAGCACGTTTTCCTCCACTTTTCTCATAAACTATCAGGGAAGTAGTAGCTGTCCGTAGTAACCAGGATTGGCGGCCTAACATTTAGCCACCAACAAGTGTCTGTTTCACAGGATGCATGGGACACTTTAGAAGCTCCCACCAGAACCTAAGGACAGTCTATTCCATTTTCCCTTAATTGCGTTTTTTTATCCAATAACTTTAATATTTTTTTATACTATAACTTTCTTGATATCTTCATAATTTCGTAAATTCATTCTTTACTCTTTGCATTATTTCCTGTGTAAGCTAGCCTTCTGATTATTTTAAAATTAAATTCACATACGACTTTTAAGTATACTTTTGTACATAAATGTACATAACATTGGGGTAATCTTTGGCCAAAGATAGGGGTTATGTATATATAACTATAACTCGGGAATTTTGGCTTCACTGCATTATATTTATTTTTATCAGAACAAATGCATTTTTAAACTATGTTATTTGCTATTTATAAACATACTTTTTTCGGTTCCTAATTTGGCATAATTGGTTAATTAAATTGATTGAAGCTAATCTCAGGTAGTCTATTTATTTATTACCAACTTAGATTAAAAGAGCTTGGTTTCTCAGTTCAGAAGCTCTGAAAAATAATCATTTAAATGAAAAACTGAGTGGCGCCTTTAAAAAGCGTAAGTGTTCCTAGCCGATGACCATCTGTTCTACCGACGAAGAGCTGCCGTACGCAAGTGAGTACCTTTCTGAGGAAAACCAAGTTTTCCCCTAAAAGTACGCCACAGTGTTAACCGCACTAGCCTGACCGGCTTCTCCATGAATAACACCCTCCCTCAGGATATGAGGAAACAATTCACCACCCAAAAGAATATCCACGGAACTAGGAAGATTAAATTTTTTATCAGAAAGAGGTAGGTTTTTTATGTGTCTCCAACATTTGGCATCAATTTTTATGGAGGGCATAGCTGAGCACAGTTTTGGCAACACTATAGCTTCAAAAGTGAGATAGGGTTCTTCTTGACCTTGAGGCTTTATAACGCACTCTGTTAGTCCATTAGAAGAAGTAGAACACATTTGATTTAAACCAACAATGGGAATAGAAAGGCATTTTCTTGACAACCCCAGACGGTTCAGACATTTTTCTGAAATAAAATTAGCCTGACTTGCCATGTCAATTAGAACTCGAACGGGTTGAAAATTTCCCCTACAATCACGAATATCGACTACGGCCGTGGACAAAAGAACCGTAGTTTCTTGCAGAAGCGTTGTTGCCAATGATTCGGGGGGTGTAAGGCTAGAAGGAGGGATACCTTCCGTATTACTATTAAGAATGTGAGAAGGATTAGCTTGACGCTTATCTGTGAAACTTGAACCAGGACTATTAGAAAGAGATTCAGATTGGCATTTTGGTAGATGTAATAGCGTATGATGACTGTTATTACACGATTTACAGCGGAAATTAGAAGTCCAATCCTTTAAAATGTGTCCACGGTAGAGGCAGTTTAAGCACAAATTTTTTTTGCTTAACATAGGAATATCGTTCAGAAGGATTTTTAATTTGGAAAACTGGACACTTCGACAGGACATGGTTTGCACTACATAGTTAGCATTTTATGTTAAAACTAGAAACCGTATTAACAAATGAGGAAGGGGATGTGTATTTATGACTGTTAGGTGGGTTTGTCCCACCACGAGAAAAAGGAACAGGAGCTTTAGCAGGTTTATTAGATTGCAACAGCTGCAACGACTCCAAAGCCTTGCACTGGTTTTCCAAAAAAGAATAAAGTTCTTCATAAGTGGGAATTTCTTGATTGCTAACTGAAATCTCAAAATCAGTACGAGTTTTTGAATCTATTTTTTGTAACAGCTGGTTGAATAAAAGAAAATTCCATTCGTTAACTGGAAAATTTAACTCTCTTAAAATAGAAATATTTTCTGAAAATGTATCTAAAACTAGTCTAAGTTCTTTTGCAAAGCCTTGTTTTATTGTTACGTTGTGCATAGAATTCAAAGCATTAGTGGCTAATAACCGCTTATTTTGATATCGTTTAACCAGTGTATCAAAGGCAATTTTATAATTTACAGAAGTAATAGGAATTGATTTTAACAAAATGAGCGGTTCTTTATCAACAAATGAAAGTAAATACTGGGATTTTTCTATATCACTAAGTGAAGAATTGTCATGAATAAGGCTTTTAAATAAATCAATAAAGGTTTGCCATAATCTATAGTTACCATCAAATGTAGGTATGCTAATTGTAGGAAGTTTGACATTGTCTTTTTGACTATTACTATTTGGATTTAATACCAGATTGGTATTTGAACTATTGTTAAAAAGATCATAATAAATGGCTTTGGTTGTGTAATAAAAATTATCAACATCTTTACGAACCGCATCTTGCGCTTGAGAGTCACTATCGTTATCCAATTCACCAATAACTTTATTGTGAACAGATTCGAAATCACTATAAATATTATCTAAATCATCATACCTACTATCCATTTCTAAAGTTTTGACCCCTCAGTCTGAGGGTCAATAACAAAAAAACCACGGGGCAGAATAAACTGAAAAAATTACAGCTTGTTAGGACGTTATCCAAGAGTTTCTGCCAAAAAATGTATTAGTGTAGTGTAAACGATATTGAACTTATTCATAATCAAGTAGAAAAAAACAACGATTTTACTGCGTTAATACTGATAAACGATTTTCTCATGTCTATATATTGGTTAATTTATTCCCTATTTAAATGCAATTTTGAAGGTAGATAGAAAAATATCTATACTCTCGCAAGAGATTGGTAGTATGTGTCTAAAATTGTATTTTTTTAATTTTTAATGATGTTTGTGTATCAGCTGTACTGTGGACAATTTAAAACCTTAAAAAAAATCTTTACACTCGTAGACGTAGTTATTATTATACAAATGTATTTTATTACACAAAATTAAAAAAAGCACCTTTAGTTCTTGTAAAAATTGCAATAAATATTAAAAGCCACATAAGAAAGAGATGCAAAGTGTCAAACGCCTTTACCGACATACTCACAGTACGGTGGCGTCGTCGTTAAGGTCGTATGTAGTCCGTAGGTCCATGTATTTTTATTTGTTTAGAATTTAATCTATTTGTTATGTATTGAAAAGATTTGTAAAATAATATTATTTAGTTGATTGTGGTTGTTTATATCTACTTATTGTTGATTTAAATTTTTGGTTTTAGTGGTAGATAGTAATTTGAAATTATTATTGTTTTCACACGATTTTTAAGATTATCTTGTTCGAATTTATATAAATACCTGATGTAATCTGAACCAAAAATACGGTATCAAACTACAGTCTAATACGTTAAAATGTCTCGTCAGTGCAACGAACAAATGAAAAATATTATATTAAAAGTCAGAGCGTACTTTCAATAAGAGAAAGACAATGGTTTGGCAAATATTTTGATTGAGGAAGTGGTTAAAAGAACAGCAGATTGCCTGGGTATTAGTGAAAACACCGTTAAACGTGTTACTGCGGAAGAAAAAAGTTCAGGTATTATACCATCAAAAGGGAGAAGTGGAAGGCCCCGACTGGAATGTGATGAGATTTTGCAGGGCGTCATAAGGAGAACAATATTAAAGTTTTACCTGGAGCGTCGGTTTCCTTCTATAAAACAAGTTTACCAGAAATTGAAAGAAGATGTCGATTATTTACCAGAATTTTCAGAAATGACTTTGTACCGATGGATTAAAGAACTTGGGTTTTCCTAGAAAAAACTAATTATTAAACCAATTTTAATGGAACAAAACACAATTGCTGCCAGAAGAGCGGAATTCTTATACGCCATAAAGAGATATCGTGAAGATTCTTGACAACTATTTTATGCAGATGAAACATGGTGCGGTGCAAATCATTCAGGGAAGTTTGGCTGGGTTGAAAGAGTTAATCCCACAAAACGGGATAAATTTGATGAATACAGAGGTGGTATACAGGAAATTAATGGCTTTAGAGGTGGAATAAAACGGCCATCAGGATCAGGATAACGGGTTATTTATTATCTTACATATTGGTAGTAAAAATGGGTTTTTGGATGGCTGCCTAAAGTGTTTCGTTGGGAAACAAAGTGTGGCGTCAGTGGATTACCATAACGAGATGAATAAACAACATTACGAAGAATGGTTTAGAACAGTGCTTTCCGTAATACCTGACAAATCAGTAATCGTAATTGACCAAGCACCGTATCATACAATGTTGGATCCTAATTATCGAAATCCTACAACTGCCTGGACAAAACAAAAAATAATAGAATGGATGTCCCAGCGAAAAGCAACATTGCCCGATGGATTTACAACGTTTAATGAATTAACCAAACCAATGCTTTTAGACCTATGCAAGAACTATCACTTTCCAAAAACGTATCTTTTAGATACAATTGCAAAGGAGTTACGTAATGATAATGTAAAGCTTCTATGGTTGCCAGTTGCACGCTGTGAATTCAACGCAATTGAATTAATTTGGGCATATGTGAAAAATAAAGTGGCAAAATTGAATACTACGTTTAAAATCACAAATGTACTAAATTTGTGTCTTGAAACGATGCAGAACGTGCCAAATTCTGTTTGGGAAAATTGCGTTGGACACGCTAATAAAATTGAGGAATCCTACAGAGAAAAAGACCATTTAGTTGATGTTGTTGTAGAACCATTAATTATAAATTTAGATGAAGGTGATGATTCAAATGAAGACTTTATTAATGATGAAGAAGGAGAAAACGATCCATAAGTGTAGGTATTCTTCGGTAAAAAAGAGTGGTGTAATCCAATCAGGTTATTTTTAGTTTTAGGTTTAACTAAATTTTATCAGGGCTTTGTACCTTAAAAGTTAAATCGGATGTGATTCTACGTAAACAGGCCACTTTCACATATTTCTTTTATTATTAAGCAAAGGCAAATGCAGACAAACGTACCACAGCATTTGTTACAATTTTCCAAATATGCGAATCATAAAAATAAGGGAACATCAAAAATATTGTTTTTCTTTTAGCTGAATTATAAATAAATAAAGCTAATTGGCCTATTTACGTTACTCACTTTGAAGTAATATTTTTAAATTACTATTGTTCGACTACACACGTTTTGCCTATTTTATAGATCTTAATGAAACAATCGAAAATCGTTAAATAGAAATAAATGTAAATATTTACCAATGCATATACTTATTTTTTCTTAATTTTACCAGTTACCTAATTTATCATATAGAGCACAAAAAAAAACCGTCACTATATTGCATTACTTTAATGATTATTACCTTAACACCCATACTATTGCACCTTCGACGCCCCGCTCCATCCCCCAAGCACAATGCTGCTATCCTTTACACAAATTAATTGTTTGTATTTACGTTCATGACAACTGCCAAAACAAAATTTTCGTTAAACGTAAAGTTACATCTCTTTATATGTAATACAAAAAAACAAAAATTTTTGCTGTAAGATTACTGGTAGTAATTACATAACCACAATCATTTTTTGAATATTACTACCAAACCTAAGAAAAAAAAATATAACTAATATTTTTTGGGACTAAAGTAAGGTTCACTTTATCGCCTGTAAAAAATTAGTTAGGCCTGGGAGTACCAGTAAGGCACAATAAATTTTTACAATTGAGTAATTGATGAAATAGGGAAAAAATGGTGACAATTTTACACTTACCTTCCCATTAGAAAAGCACCAAGGCATCTACGGTTACAAAGTTTTACATGTGTAATAGAGACAAGTAACTTGACTGAAATATGTGAAAATTATATTTTTTAAAATTGTACTTTTTACTTTACAAGCTTCCAAACTGAGGGGTCAAAACTTTAGAAATGGATAGTAGTTTTAAGTTGAGAATGGGAAGCCTGATTTGTTTTCGCTTGAATTGCAATTGTATAAATTTCTGAGATTCTGTTTATTGGAATTTTCCTTCTTTCTTCAAGCCTTTTTACCTTGGACATAATGGGTATAAAACGAACTACTCAGTTAAATTACGAAAATCTCGATATAATTCACTTTCAAAAAATAAATCAGCTTGTTTACAACTAACACTTTTGTTTAAACCACTCGCGAGAACTAGAAAATTGATAAATTTGGAAAAATGTACGATATTTTGTGTAATATCGATAACGGTAAACCGGAAATAATTAAGTTTTATTAAACACAAAGTTAAAAACTGTGAAAATTAACTGTTTTAGTCTATAAACAATATAAACACCAATCTGTCAAAGATTTAAAGTAAATAATGTAAATAAACATCTATCGACGACAAAAATGCGATCGAAATACGTGGTGCCAAACTAGAATTTTTTGTTGTGGTCAGGCAGATCGAGTCGCAAAAAATCAATGAAATTTAGAAGTTAATTCCTTGAATATTCAACCCAAATGTGTTTGAAAGGAAAACGAATATTTTAATTTTAGGAATTACTTGAAATTAGCTGGAATGTATCCAGGCTCGTAGGAACCAAAAATTGTCAACCCAAGTTAGGAAGAATTAGTGGACTGTATTTGAACGAAATGCACCGACATTCAAGGATTTTAGAAAACTAAGAAAAACGACAACATACAAAATCGAAATATATGAAATGGCACATACCTTGGTTAGGGGGGTTGAATTTCTCGGTAGAAAATGGAACGATTAGCACAAAACAGCCTCAAAACTGCCTCACCGGAACACGCGTGGCGATTCTATTGTACTTCTCTCGATCTCCTGTTCTTCTCTCTCTTGTCTGGTTTCGTGCGCGACAGTACTACGCGCACTCCCCGGTGCCAGTAGAAAAGATTCTGTATGCTTTTAGCGCGAAAATGAAATACTTTGAATTTAAAAGTAAGAGTTGCATTAACATATATATATATATATATATATATATATATATATATATATATATATATATATATATATATATATATATATATATATATATATATATATATATATATATATATATACAGTCGGGGTCATATAAATAGCACACTTTGTATTGTAAAGAATTTGGCTTAACCTAAAAGAAAATATTTTGTGGTAAAGTAGGTATACGTTATATTTGCATCCCTTGTTACCATCATGATAAAAACAATAGTTTTATTTAAGCAAATAACAAAACATAAAATAAATTCTAAAAAAATTGTGACATAAATATCACACTTTAAAAAAAAATCTATTTTCTCCATTAAAATAAAGAACAAGGTTAATATTTTGTTGGGTATCCATTATTTTGAATAACGGCTCTCAGTCTTGATGGAAGTGACTCCACTAAAGTTTCTCAATACGCAGCTGGAATTTGAGTCCAGGCCTCGTTGACGTTTTCCCAGAGTTCGGTTAAATTAGATGTATTTTTGTCTGCAAGATTTCTTTTTACGTGTTGCCACAAATTCTCTATAGGATTAATGTCAGGACTTTGGGCCGGCCAGTCCAAAACATTAATCAAGTTGTCCAGAAGCCACTGTTTGACAAGCCTTGCAGAATGTTTGGGGTCATTGTCATGCATAAAAATAAATGAAACGGGCATAAACTCCTCTGCATAAGGCTCCATAATATTCTGTAGGATGTCTCTGTATTTAAACTGATCCATGACACCGTCGATTCTATGAAGCGGTCCAACTTCGCGCCATGACATTGCTCCCTATACCATAATCGCTCCTCCACCATGTGTTACGGTTTTAATGGTATACTTGGGATCGAAACATTTGTTTGGAGGACGTCGGACATATAATTTGCCATCATTTCCGAACCTGTTGAGTTTAGATTCATCGCTCCAGAGGATTTTTTCCCAGAAATTTACATCTGTATGCAAGGACTTCTTAGCAAATTTTAATCTTTGCAATCGATTCTTTTTTGACACAAGTGTTTTTTTTTTCTAGGAACGCATCCTCTAAGGTTTACTGCAGTTAGCCTTCTCCTTACAGTTCTAGCTAATAGCTGGATACTACATTTGGTCAATATCTTTTGTCTTACTTCTCTGGAATTAAGAAAAGGGTTGGGTTGGCAGTGCTAATTTTTTTTATTACTTTATCTTCCCTTTTCGTGGTTTTACGTCTTCTAGGTGCCCTTATCTTATATTCATTGTGCTGTTCGTGGTTGTGTACAGTGCAAGAGCATTATACAAAAGTTTCCTTGAACACTTAAGAGTTTTTGCAATCTGTGAAACCGACAATCCATCATTTTTTAATTGAACAATGCACGTCTTTCTGGGTCGCAATGCTTTTTTCTACCCACTGAAACGATTTTAAATTGTTTAAACAATCACAATTTATTCAAAGAAAAAACCTACTTACTTACTGCCGCAGAAATATCGAACTTCCCAATATTTTTACCAAATATCTAATGTGTGCTCTTTATTTGTCCACTGCTAAACAAGTTAAAGTGTACTGAATGCATAAAATCAATATTTATCACACAACTTGTTTTCGATAAATAATCCGCAGATGCAAGTCCAAACTTGTTGATAATTAAATTCTTTAATATTTCCGGTTTTGTTGGGTTTTTCTAAAATATTACAAGTGTGCTATTTATATGACCGCGACTGTATATAAATATATTAATATATATATATATATATATATATATATATATATATATATATATATATATATATATATATATATATATATATATATATATATATATATAGCAACACTGGGTGAACTAGTTGGCGCGAGCCACTACATCTTACCCATCCTTTCCGAACATTTTGGATATAAGGACTCTCTTTGATTCTGGTCAAATCGTGGTCTGTTCTTCAGCCACCCTGGGTGTAAGCCTGCCCGCTGATGGGTAAGGGCCCAGAAATCGATAGCAGGAGGTCACCCAGACCAGAATCAAAGATAGTCCTCATTATTTTTATTTTTCATTCACGGCCTTTTCGCTGCACTAGCGAAGAAGTAAATCTTCGCATTTACATTTATTATATATATATATATATATATATATATATATATATATATATATATATATATATATATATATATGTATATACAGGGTGTCTAAAATAGGTGATACCACTATTGCTATCTCCGAAACGGTAAAAGATACAAGGTCAGTTAAATTAGAGAAAATGTGCCATTTTTAGCCCCTATTCATATTCCGTTTACTGAGTTGCCGAATTCTCTATAGTTTCTTATCTACAGGGGATTTTTTACCCTCTATAAAGTAAAGTTATTGTTTTGTTTTAACCATTTGTTTTTATTGAGTTACTGATACTAACTTGTTTTTTTCAAATACGGACCAGGACTTTTTGCTCCATCTTTTGAAAGAATACTTTATATCCTTTACAACTGTGTATAATAAATATTTTCCGACGTTTTGATCAAGAATAGCAACATCATCAGGAATTTCTAACAATACGGACCTGGTATCTTCCATGTTAAGGCACAATTCACAATGTATCGCTATGGTTTGTGGTTTTTGTGATTGTGAAATGGCGCATTTACTTGAAAAATGCCAGGTCCGTACTGGTAGAATTTCCTGATGATGCTATTCTTCACCAAAACGTCGAAAAACATAATCAAGTGATACACAGATGTATAGGGTATGAAGTATTCTTTCAAAAAATGCAGCAAAAAGTCCAGGTCCGTATTTGAAAAAAACAAGTTAGTATCAGTAACTCAATAAAAACAAATGGTTAAAACAAAACAATTACGTTACTGTAGAGAAGGTAAAAAATCGTGTAATTTTTGTTAAAACACTTTTTTCTAACTATAATAGTTTTAGAGATATTCAAGAATAAAATTTTAGACTATTTTGAAAAAACCTCCTGTAGATAAGAAACTAAAGAGAATTTGGCAACTTCGTAAACGAGATATGAGTAGGGACTAAAAAAGGCACATTTTCTCTAATTTAACCGACTTCGTATCTTTTACCGTTTCGGAGATAGCAATAGTGGTATCACCTATTTTAGACACCCTGTATATATATATATATATATATATATATATATATATATATATATATATATATATATATATACAGTGACCGGCAAAAAGTTCGCAACATATGGGAAAAATTTTTATTAGGAGAGTATCGGAAAAACTTTCCCAGGGGATCGGTTCTGCATGTCCGATAACCTAAAAATCTATTTTGACATACGTCACGTGACCACTGGTATAGCGTCAAATTAAAAAAAAAATTGTTAATTTACAAAAAGTGAGGTTAGTTGACGAGATATCAAAAAAAGTTATTTGAAAAAATTGCTTAGAATTAAATTCTAGGTCCTTGTGCAAAATTTTAAAATTTTATTTAAAAAAATTGGAAAACTCAATTTTTTTTAAATATTTTTTTAACGATTTACAAATTTCCAGTTTTTGCCATTTAGATAGCTTGCCTAATGTAAAGCCCATGTATCTGGATAAAAATAAACGAATGTAGTAGTTTTTTCTACAATTGACAGGACAAAATTAAAAAAATAGGGTTTCGCCGGACGCTAGCTGTTGCAATGATTTGTATCTAGCAGCAGTGTCAAAATTTTAGAGACATTTCAATGAGATTACATTGTGAAAACCTTAATCGTCTTAAATATATCTGAAGTTCGACTTTTTGTAAAGTTAAGGGGATTAAAATAGATAATAAACAAAAAATTACCTGTTTATTTAATCGAAATTTTATAAACGAAAACCAATGTAAGAAAAACTTAAAAGTAGTCAAATTCTGTACTAACAACACAAAAACTCATTGTTTTTCCTTGGGTGCACAAAATTTAAAACTCAGTATGACCACCATTTCTCTCCATACATACTGTTGTTCTCGAGCGCAACTCTCGATTAACATTTCGGAGCATTTTACGATTTATTTGCAATACACAATTTATAATGACACCCTCTAAATTTTGTATATTCCTAAAGGGTCGATGTTTGTACACAGGGTTCTTTAGGTATCCCCACATAAAAAAATCTAACGGAGTCAGATCTACAATTCTACAATTGACAGGACAAAATCGAAAAAATAGGTGTTCGCCGGACGCTCGCTGTTGCAATGGTGTGAATCTAATGAAATGACTGTATCAAGATTTTATTAAGATTTTTCGCACATAAATTTAACAACCAGGTCTATTTAGTTGTACTTAAAACTACCAAAGCAGGCTCTGAAATTAAAACAACCAAATAATCTAGTAGGTTAAAAACAACAGAAAATGTCAAACAAATTATAATTTGTTTGATTTCAACCTATGTCATTGGTTTATGTCTCGCATCTTACTAAGTTTGATATTTTACATAAGTTTATTAATATTTTATTCCTTAAAATGGCACCCACACTACTTCTTCAGGAAAAGATAGAAATTATTTTAATTTCTGGAGATAATTACAAAAGCCATAGAGAAACAGCAGCAATTTTTAATGAGAGGCACCCCGATAAATCCCTCCATTATTCCACAGTATCTCGTCTAGTCAATAAATTTAAAGAAACGGGATCGGTAGAAAATCAGTATAAAGTTTCCCATGAAAAACCGGTAACAGGTGACGAAGGTTCTCTGGATGTGTGTTTGTCGATCACAGAAATACCCCAATTAGCAGTTAGTCAAATATCGGAGATCACTAACATTCACGAAAGATCTGTGCGGAGGATATTAAAAAGAAACAAATTTCATCCGTACAAACCTAAATTTGTACAAGTATTAAAAGATAGGGATTATGACGCCCGCTTCGATTTTTGTGCCTGGTTCCAGGGTATGATTGAGGAAGATTTTAATTTCCCAAAGAACGTTCTTTTCTCGGATGAAGCTACATTTACCTCTAACGGAACCGTCAGTTCACAAAACTGTAGATGGTGGGCCACCGAAAACCCAGACTTTGTAATTCAGAGTAAAGACCAATATAGTTTTAAGGTTAATGTGTGGTGCGGAATTTTCAACCTCAGAATAGTGGGACCGTTTTTCTTTAGAGACAATTTAAATTCAGAACGATATTTAGAATTTCTACAAACTGAGATATCTGACTTTTTAGACAATTTGTCATTAGCCGAAAGAAGAAATTTATACTTTCAACAAGACGGAGCTAGCATTCATTCCACAAATGAGGTGAAGAGATGGCTGGATCAAGAATTTGGAAACCAGTGGATAGGACGGTTTTCTGAAAATCCGTGGCGTGCGAGATCACCAGATCTGACTCCGTTAGATTTCTTTATGTGGGGATACCTAAAGAACTCTGTGTACAAACATCGACCCTTTAGGAATATACAAAATTTAGAGAATGTCATTAGAAATTGTGTATTGCAAATAAATCGTAAAATGCTCCGAAATGTTAATCGAGAGTTGCGCTCGAGAACAATAGTATGTATGGAGAGAAATGGTGGTCATACTGAGTTTTAAATTTTGTGCACCCAAGGAAAAACAATGATTTTTTATGTTGTTAGTACAGAATTTGACTACTTTTAAGTTTTTCTTACATTGGTTTTCGTTTATGAAATTTCGATTAAATAAACAGGTACTTTTTTGTTTATTATCTATTTTAATCCCCTTAACTTTACAAAAAGTCGAACTTCAGATATATTTAAGACGATTAAGGTTTTCTCAATGTAATCTCATTGAAATGTCTCTAAAATTTTGACACTGCTGCTAGATACAAATCATTGCAACAGCTAGCGTCTGGCGAAACCCTGTTTTTTTTAATTTTGTCCTGTCAATTGTAGAAAAAACTACTACATTCGTTTATTTTCATCCAGATACATGGGCTTTACATTAGCCAAGCTATCTAAACGAAAAAAACTGGAAATTTGTAAATCGATAAAAAAATATTTAAAAAAAATTGAGTTTTCCAATTTTTTTAAATAAAATCTTAAAATTTTGCACAAGGACCTAGAATTTAATTCTAAGCAATTTTTTCAAATAACTTTTTTTGATATCTCGTCAACTAACCTCACTTTTTGTAAATTAACAATTTTTTTTTTAATTTGACGCTATACCAGTGGTCACGTGACGTATGTCAAAATTGATTTTTAGGTTATCGGACATGCAGAACCGATCCCCCGGAAAAGTTTTTCCAATACTCTCCTAATAAAAATTTTTCCCATATGTTGCGAACTTTTTGCCGGTCACTGTATATATATATATATATATATATATATATATATATATATATATATATATATATATATATATATATATATATATATATATATATATATCTATATATATATTCCATTCATGCTAGCCTAACGCTCGATTTTTCTTGGCTAAAGAACAATGGTTTTCCATGCGCATAGAGTCAGCTACTAAAAAGAAATAAAAGATCGTCCGAGTCTATGGATCGGTAAAGATATATACTGACCATGCCAGCTTAACATTCGATTTTTCTCGTGTAAATACACAGATAGATTTTGTTGCGGCTCAGAATAATGGTTTTCCATGCGCATGAAGTCATCAACAAAATAGAAACAAAAGATCGGCTGGGTTTAAGGATCGGTATAGATATATTCCCTTCAGCTAGCTTAACACTCGATTTTGCTCGGCTAAATACACCGAAAGATTTTTTTGCTGCTCAGAACAATGGTTTTTCCATGCGTATAGAGTCAGCAAGAAAATAGAAACGAAAGATCGGTTGCGTTTAAAGATCGGTATAGATGTATTCCGTTCATGCTAGTCTAACACTCGATTTTTCTAAGCTAACACATCTGGATTTTGTTGCTGCTCAAAACAATGATTTTTCATGTGTGAAGAGTCAGCAACAAAATGGAAACAAAAGGTCGCCTTAGTTTAAGGATCGATATAGATATATTCCGTTCGTGCTAACTTATCACTCGATTTTTCTCGGCTAAACATACAGATAGGTTTTGTTGCTGCTCAAAACAATAGTTTTTCATGTGTGTAGAGTCAGCAACAAGATAAAAACAAATGATCGTCTGGGTTTAAGGATCGGTGTGAATATAGTATACTGACCATGCTAGCTTAATACTCGATTTTTCTCGGCTAAACACACGGATAGATTTTGTTGCTGCTCAGAACAAGGGTTTTCCATGAGCGTATAGTCAGCAACAAAATAGAAACGATAGATCGAAAGCAATGAAAGCAATCGGTATATATTCACACCGATCCTTAAACCCAGACGATTTTTTGTTTTTATTTTGTTGCTGACTCTACACATATGAAAATCCATTGTTCTAAGCAGCAACACAATCTATCTTTATGTTTATCCGAGAAAAATCGAGTGTTAAGCTAGCATGGTCAGTATATATTCATACCGATCTACAGACTCAGCCGATCTTTTGTTTCCATTTTGTTGTTATTTCTGTTTATCATTAGTAATCGCGTGTCAATCTAGCATGATCAGCATCAAACTTAATTTTTTAAAAAAGCTCTAAATCTTTTTTGCGATATCTTTTTTAGCAGTGTCCTGCAGCATCAAATTAGTAACAAATTGTACTGTATTTGTTGATACTAAACTGGTCAACAAAAAAATCGGCAAAAGCGATTTTAACTCGACTTGTCGAACTGCTATAACTTTGTAAAAACTTAACTTTTTTGAGAGCGGTTTTCGGATACCGATAGCTCGTCTTGCCCAGATTAACTATCAAGTAGTGATTAGGCAATGGAAACGACATTTTCATGCTATACAGGGTGATTAACAAGGTAATGTAAAACTGCTAAAAGTTTAGGTGTGTGCCATATTGCCAATAATTTTTTTTGGTCATTCCTACGCACGTTAGTAAGCCGATATCAATATCTCCAGACGTGTTCGCCGAAATTTCGATTAATGGTCTTTGACGGAAAATACAGGAGAAAACAAAAAAAGCATACAAATTTTGGTAGCGTAATTTTTAAAACGATGTAGCTCGAAAACGGATTGATAGACTTTGTCGGGCTTTTTAGGTGTTGAAAGCCCTTTCGTGTGGCGTTTTATTTAATAAACTGTTTTTTTTTCAAGGTCAAAATGTTTGCGTTGTATAGGGGTGAACTAAAAAGTATATGAAAACCATTGTAAAAAATGTTTTTTTTTAATTTGTGAAAATTGAGCAGTTTGTGTTGGTTTTCTTCCAAAACGAGGGCGTTTTGTCCACCTCTCGGTTAGTTATACAGCGTGTCCAGAAACCATCTTAACAAATCGGAAACATTTTATTTTTGACTTTACGGAAAAAAGTTATTCTTTATAAAAAGTTCTGCATCGTGAGAAAATTACATTGCAATTCAAAAATTTGATTTAAGACATACAGGGTGGCTCAAAAATGTAAATGTATCCTAATCCACGTGAAGCTAATTAAAAAGACAGAAATCGTTATTTAAAGGTAAACTGCCACTGTAAATATAGTACAGGTAATTTTTATGTTAGTGAATTAGGTTTGGAACATACAAGAGGTCCCAAAAATCAAATAAATTTTTAATTATTGCCTTTACAAAAAAAGTATGTTCATAAAAAGTCAACATTGTGAAAAAAGAGCATACTTATTCAAAAACATGATATAGGACAATACAGAGTGGCTTAAAAAGCTGAAAGTCTCAATTTACGTAAAGTTAAAGAGACACCAAATCTTTATTTAAAGATAAACTGTATGGAAAAGGACGGAGGTTGCGTGGTTTAAATTTATTTAGTTATTTAGTCATGTTCAATATGTTTTTTAACCCTAATATTTCATTTGTTATTAAAATTATGTTAAATAAAAATAAACCTTGAATTTGTTATTAAAATTATGTTAAATAAAAATAAACCTTTAATCACCCTGTACGTCTCATTTTAAATTTAAGTGCTTACTTATAACTTAATTAGTAACCTTGTACAAATACCATAGTGGTTGAATTGAAATTTAGCTTACCCTTGTTGTAAGGTCATTTCAAAATTTTAAATTTTTTAGCCACCCTATATGTCCTAGATCAAATTTTTAATTCATCATGTCCTTTTTTCACAATGTAGAACTTTTTATAAAGATATAGGTACTTTTTTGTAAAGTCGATAATAAAAAATTATTTTTATTTTTGGGACCTCCTGTATATTCATTAACATAAAAAGTTAACACTAGTACATTTGCAGTGGCAGTTTACCCTTAAATAACGATTTTGTGTCTTTTTAGCTTCACATGGATTAGGACTTTTACATTTTTGAGCCACCCTGTATGTCTTAGATCAAATTTTTGAATGGCTATGCAATTTTCTCACGATGCAGAACTCTTTATGAGGGATTACCTTTTTTGTAAAGTCAAAAATAAAAAAAGTTTCGCATTTGTTTAGATGGTTTCTGGACACGCTGTATAACTAATCGAAATTTGAGCAAAACGCCCTAGTTCTGGTAGAAAAAAAACGCATACTGCTCAGTTTGCACAAATTAAAAGAAAACTTATTTTTGAAAACACTTTTCATTTATTTTTTAGCTCACCCCTATACAACGCAAACATTTTGACATTGAACAAAAACAGTTTATTAGGTAAAACTCTACACAAAAAGGGCTTTCAATTCCCAAAAAGCACGACAAAGTCTATTAATCCATTTTCCAGCTACAGCGTTTTAAAAATGACGCTACCAAAATTTGTATGCTTTTTTTGTTTTCTCCGGTATTTTTCGCCAGAGACCATTAATCGAAATTCCGGCGAATATGTCTGGAGATATTGATACCAGCTTACTAACGTGCTGTGTCGGAACGACAAAAAAAAATTATTGGGAATATGACACACACCTAAACTTTTAGTAGTTTTACATTACCTTATTAATTACCCTGTATAGCATGAAAATATCACTTCCATTGCAAAATCAGTTATTGACGCTTAATTTGGGAAAGACGAGCTATCAATATCCGAAAACCGCTCTCAAAAAAGTTAAGTTTTTAAAAAATTATGGCAGTTTGAAAAGTCGGGTAAAAATCGCTTTTGCCGATTTTTTTGTTGACCAGTTTATTTTTGTTCATTTTCGCATTTTCCCGCTACCTTTATGTAAAGCTACCAGTGTTCACGATTTTCAGAGATCGGTGATCGGTGTGAGCAACAAAATTGATTCTTGGACAACAGATTAGCAACAGATTCTCGTGTTTTTTTTTTAATTTCCCCTGACTTCTCAGTGCTAACTTTATGGAACTGTTAATAAAGGAATTATTGTAATATTGCGCATGTTCACAATAATGTTAAATTATGCACATAGGCTAAAACAATGTATCCGAAATATCCATATCATGAAATCATTGTTTTAATTTGTACAGGATTATAAATTAAAATGTTTATCGTCTGTTTGCCTTTGCTCATAAGGGATATTCCCTAGATTTTCAGGCCATAAAGTATCACGTTGTTTAAAGAGTTCACTAAAGGGGCACTTATCTTTTTTTCCTTACTGGGTTATTGCCACGAAAGTGAATAATTTTGACGGTACTTTTGAAAGATATAAAAATGTGAAAATAACAGGAATAAATGCATTCAGTGAATACGCAAAACCTGCCATTTTTTTCGTTGTATGATAATCATTTATTTATGACATTATATTAATTCTTTTGACGTTTTATAAAAAATACAAATTATACAAAGACATTAGTTGTAATAATTTCATACAGTGTTTTACAGCCGACACTCGTATAATATGTAGATGTATACTTTTTCTACTCCCGTACTCTCATATTCAAATTAACTGTCTTCGATATGTTTCATAATAATGTTCGTTATAAAATTTTCATTATAAAACCGCGTTATTAGCCAATTTTAAACCCATACTTTTTTAATTAAGTGGCCTCTTTTTAATACAAATGATCTGACTTTGACAGTTCTTTTACTAAAATTTGCATTTTTATTCAAATTTTGAAGAATGTTTAAATTAGGAATTACATATAATATGTCAGATTATGGTATTAGTGACAGTGAATAATTTAATTTGTTTAACTGTTGCTAATTAAATAAATGTTGTGTAGTTTAATATTTATTAATAAGTGGTCGTAGAAAAAATAATAATGTATGCAATTCTCATGTAATGGCCATTAATCCACTCGCATTCGTAACGACAGTCACCAAGGCTCGTGTCGTTACTTTACGCTCGGGTATTAATACCCATCATTGCATAATCGTTGCATAATATACTATTTTATATTGAAGGGCTGAGAAGCCAAGGGGTACAAGTGACATATTTTCATAATGGAGTTAAATGCAGAAACTTACTCTTAAACACTTTAAAATGTTCGTGACCAAGGGAGATAAGTGTAACTCTATCATGTGCTGACATCTAGCGGCGAAAAAAGAAACTACTTCTTAGAAGAGCTGTGTAGCTTAGAAGCCAAGGGATACATGTGCCGCGAGTCACTTGTACCACATGTGCCGCGAGTCACTTGTACCCCTTGGCTTCTAAGAAATAGCTGACAATTTGGTGTGCTTCTGTTAGAAGCCAAGGGGAAGTGACGACTTTTATCAAAAATTGCCTCATAATCAGTATGAAAAGTATGAAAATCATATTAGCCTTTTTTATTATGTTAGTCTAAAACATAGCAATTAAAAATATACTGGTTTTAATGACCATGGTTTTGCCTGCATTTGATTATACCAATTTAACTTTAATTTGAGTTTTCTCAAAACGGACTTCAGTACACTTATACCCCTTGGCTTCTCAGCCCTTCATAGCGCATTAGTGTGAGGAAGTCCAATATCTCAATTGTCAACAGAAATACGAAAAAATATTACGTACAAAAGTTATAGGATCCGTAAAGGTGCATATTTTAAAAATATTTCTAGTATACAGGGTGTCCCAAAAAAGCAGAGCAGCAAAAAGTTACTTTTTTTTTAAATGACAACTCTTATTTTTTATACGGAATTGATTTCAGCATAAAATTTAGCATATACTCCAGTATTTTAATTTGGTGTTCGTTGCGATGTTGCCACCCTATTTATAATTTACAAGAAAATCCAAGAAAAACAACATATTTAAAATACCTTTAAAAAATTAACTGATTTAAATTTAATAATACTGGATTAAGGTTTTTGTAACTCAAGGGATTCCAGAATAATCTTATAAGAGAAAATTGGCCATAACTTATACAGAGGCTGTTTTACGAAGGTGCCAATATTGCTATTTTTGAAGTAACAAATCTTCATTTTTTTAAATGGGACACTCTGTATGTTAATGCGCTATGTTGTTAAGTGTTTTGTGCTCCATAAATTCGCAATTATAACTCATGTCCTAAAATACGCCGTTTTGCCAAAATTTTGGATTTTAATGGAATATGCAAAAATATCGTTTTCCATTTACTTTTTTCTTGGTAGGCCATGACCTAAACAAAAGCGCTTATTATCTGCCGTAAATGTTCTTTTACTAACTTTTTAACGCTCCCTTATTATAAAATTTCTAATAGTTTTTAGTTTCAATATTAAGAAAAAACAATTTTATAATAATTTTTATAGTTTATTCAAACTTTGATTTCATTTTGTACCTACTTAAATAGTTTATTCCAATAATAAAATTAATTTTATAAATCCGAAACAAAGATTAGAGCATATAGAAATAAATCAAAAACTGTAAAAACAAACTATAAATGTTCGAAATGGCCGCCATTGTGATTTAAACAAGTCTCTATACGTTCTTCAAAAGATCGACTGACTTCGTTCAGCATATTGTTATCGATGTTTATAAAAACTTATCTTATTCGTTGTTTCATATCTTCCTTAGTTGTCGGTGGGATTCTGTAGACTTGTTCTTTAACGTAACCCCATAAGAATATGTCCATTTTTGTCATATCGGGCGATCGAGGGGGCCACTGAAATGGACCACATCTTCCTATCCATCTGTTGAGAAAAGCGTTGCTTAAATGCTGATGAATTACTGCGGTACGATGAAGCCCCATCGTGCAAATACCACTTCTCTCCTTAATAAAGTTTGGTACAGCATTGGTCAGACGTGGCAACTCGTTTTGAAGGAATTGTAAATACACTTGACCAGTTACTCTCTTCTCAAAAAAGTAGGGCCTAATAACATAAGTTCCGACTATGCCACCCCACACAATTAACGACCATCTTGTTTGACTATGAATTCTTATAAAATGTGGATTTGTTGTTGAATAGTAATGGAAATTGTGACGATTCACATTACCATTTTTGTGAAAAGTAGATTCATCAGCGAATAACACATAATTAAAAAACAATCTTTCCTCTTGCATTTTTTGTTGAGCCCACTCGCAAAAAGCTACTCCGGCACCATAATCTTGGTCATTTAACTCCTACATAAGCTGAATGTGGTGCGGATGCATTTTTTGATCATTTAAAACTCTCTGAATTGTTTGTCGTGTTATATTGGTTTCATTGGCAATTAATTGTTTGGTGTGAAATAAGCGGATTTTATGTCTATTTTTTTAACTCTAAGCAAAATGGTCAACTGATTTTCTTCTGTGCTGGCTGTTTTGCTTCTCTCAGTTTTTCGTAATCTACCTTCCCGGTTCGAACAAGACGATCCAACAATTTTTCAAACGCTTCTTTTCTTGGCTGCTTTCTTTCAGAAAAAGCTTGACAATAAAGCCTAGTGGCCAATAAGTATTTATTGTCACTGGCGCCTAATATAAAAACCATATCAACAAGTTCTTCTTTCGAAAAATTCATTATAATTTCTTAATATAGATTTAGAACTCAAAGTTACACAAAGTAATTAAAGGAGTATTCTGACGTCTGACAATGGCCGCTTTTGTTTAAGTCGTGGCCACCGTTGTTTCTATTTGGTGTCATGGCCTACCAAGAATAAGCTAAATGGAAAAAAACCATATTTTTGCATTTTCCATTAAAATCCAAAATTTTGGCAAAACGGCCGATTTTAGGACATGAGTTATAATAGCGAATTTATGGAGCATAAAACACTTAACAACATGGCGCATTAATATACAGAGTGTCCCATTTAAAAAAATGAAGATTTGTTACTTCAAAAATAGTAATATTGGCACCTTCGTAAAAAACTAGAACAGATCACTTCTCTCGCTCATTCACACCTAGGGTCTCCAGGTTATGGAAAAAATTGCCTGCAGATATTTTCCCTTCCCGTCCCAATCTCCAATCCTTCAAATCCCGTGTCAATAGACTACATTTCCCTTCTCTTCAGACACCCACGGTACGTTAGTACTTAGGCTTGAAGTCTACGTGTGATGTCTTAGATCAAAAAAACACTCTGTATAAGTTATGGCCAATTTTCTCAAATGAGATTATTTTGGAATCCCTTGGGTTACGAAAACCGTAATCCTGTATTATTAAATTTAAATCACTTAATTTTTTAAAGGCATTTTAAATAGGTTATTTTTCTTGGATTTTCTTGTAAATTATAAATAGAGTGGCAACATCGCAACGAACACCAAATTAAAATACTGAAGTATATGCTAAATTTTATGCTGAATTCAATTACGTATAAAAAAATAAGGGTTGTCATTTAAAAAAAGTAACTTCTTGCTGCTCTGCTTTTTTGGGGCACCCTGTATACTGGAAAATATTTTTAAAATATGCACCTTTGCGGATCCTATAACTTTTGTACGTAATATTTTTTCGTATTTCTGTTGACAACTGAGATATTGGACTTCCTCGCACTAATGGGCACAAATTCTTTTGAGCACTATAGTGCCATTGGGGCGCTCACACAAATGTTTTACGTAGTTAAATTATCATAAAATTTTTTCACTTAAGCAAAACTGATAAAATTATAATAAAATAGCAGTCCCAGGCCTGATATTTTCAGTTTTGTGGCTAAAATTTGAGCCGCAACATGCGAAACTAACAGGAAAGTGATTTTTTCTATAGATATGAAATAGTTACACTCCGAGGTGGAAAGTGTTTTATTACTGTCAAGAGATAAGACCTCGGGACGGCAATCAAACTTTTACCAAGATTTGTATACTGTTTTATTTTCAACCATAATTTTTTAATTTTATTTTTTATATGTTTTCTAATAAAAAAAAAATAAGTCAACCATGACATTTATTTACGAGAGACGAATGTCACTAATATGTCTACAAAAAACCTATTAAACTACCTTAATAATAAACTAAATTTACAAAAAGAAATGTTCTAGAGAACATTACTCCAGAGCTTAGGCACAATGAAAAACGCCCGAAGCGGAAAAACAGACTGGAAATACTACTGCAGTGGCACTCTGTAAGAAAAATAGCGATAGCGACAGGTGTCTCTTCGAAACATACCGAACGGTGATACATAGGAAGAATCTGCAAAGAGACGCCGGTCGCTATCGCTATTTTACTTACAGAGTGCCACTGCTGGTCCGTAGATATAAGGCGCGTCGATAAACAAGCGGAAGGTGGAATTCACGACATTCCTCAAAACCCAATGTAACGGGAAATTGGCCCGTTACAGGTGCAATACCATTAACCCGAAATCAAAAAAGCAAACTAAGAAAAGCGTTACTCCTCTTCACCAAAACCCAAAAAATTTCGCACGCAGCTCTCGACAGGAAAGATTATATATTTTTGGGGATGCCAGAGGGGTAATTTTGAAAGACTGTACATACCTAATTACTATTACCGGATACCGGATTACTGTTACTACTTAGTGTCATATACTCAGAACTCCTAAAGAAGCATCCTAAATCTGCCATGAGAGCCAAGTTGGTTGCTAGGGGGTAAACATTATTGTTTGTTGTTATAAATAAGTACGCCAGATTTTTAGTTTTTACAACGAAAAATAATAAACAATATCGAGCGATAGTGAAAACGACCTAAACTGCACTCCTCCTGTACTTAAGGAAAAAGCTGGAAATACAGAGGAAAAAGTAGGGAGTGTTACGGAAAAATCTTTAAAATGAACGAAAACTTACTGAAAGTAAACTTTTCACCCGTGGGCCGAAAGTAAAAGTAAAAAAGTGATACTTTCAAACTTTTCAAAAATTCAGAAATGTCAATATTACCTATATGGTTGAAAATTTAAAAAAATATAAAAAAACAATAAACTAAAGAAAACGTCGAATAATCATAATAAAATTATTTTCATTTACCAAAAATATAATCTACTAAAAAAATGTTTCATCTGAAGAAGCATAAAAAGCGCACGAAACTAGAGTAGCGAATTACAGGAAGGAAAATAGATGGTTTTTATGTAAAAATGATGACAGATACACTTGCTTGCAGCATCGTGCTTGCAGCAGAAAGGAGACTAAAGGATATGTAACACGTTTTTAACTTAAGGCGGCATTTTCCACGTGGCGTTGGCCAACTTCATTTCATTTTAGTACAGTGTTTTGCTTTATTTTTCTTATGTATGAATATTATGACAATATTAACCATAGATTCATATTCTATAGGTATTTTTTAGCGTATTAATATATTTTGTGTTTCAAGATATTTTGTGATTTATTTTAGGAAAACAATATTTACAAAGAATATTGAGGTCCTAGTGATAGAAAAAATGTCACCATAGAATTTTTAACATATCAATCTTCTGAATGAAATCATTATACACGTTGAAACTTTAAATAATTGACTAAAAATTTCTTGAACGATATGTATCTATACTTAATATATCTACTAATAATGTTATTGTTAAAAATTTTAAAGTCGAAAAATCATGTCAAAATGAAATTGGGTTGGCCAACGTGGACGCCACGTGGAGAATGCCGCCTTAAAACGCGATTATTATTTAGTTATTACTTAGTGACAGACTTTCAGTCGTGATAGAAAAGAAATAATTTTTAATTTTGGCAACAAGCTTCTGTAAACAAAATTTTTAACATCTTTTTAAGGTATAAAGAATAAAAGAGACAAAAAATTATTATTGTAACTCGTGACTGGAACACGCACGGAATTGACATTTTACTGTTATTTTGTTTTAAAAAAGGGTTAAATTAAAAAATACCTTCTTTGTGGTAATCATCCTACTAATTTTTTAGTTTGGTGTTATTTTTTAAAAAATATTTTAAGAAAATTCCTTAGGTTTTTGCCACTTAGATTAGTCAGACCATGCAGTTTTGATTGTATCAAAAAACCTGACAAAAACCAATGGCTGTGTTATTATGTTTCAGATTAGTGAGATCGTGAGGAAGTTTTGCCTTTGTCTAAAAACCTGACAAAAACAATCTAATGACTGTGTTATTATGTTTTAGATATGAAGCGGATTATTGGTAGAAACTATTATGATGCCTATGTTCAGAACTTCATATTGATGGAAAAATTAAAAACCTTTTCTTTGCAAATCGTTAAAGCTGAAAAGGATGTAACGTGCGTTAAATTGCAAACTACAAATAAAACTTTAAACCGTACTGTTACACCCGAAGAAGTTAGTTCCGAAATACTACAATACATAAAGGAATCTGCTAAAGCATATTTAGGTATCAGTAAAACTCAATTTCTGATTTTACTCATAGTAATAACAATGGTCAAATACGAAATTGTATGTCATCCTCACATTAGCTAGATCCGTCAATATCGATACTCATCCAACGACGCAAACGACGACGTCAGCTTTTTGGACAACAACTGATTAAGAATAACCAGTATACAAGATTAAAATTACTTTCTTGAGTATCGGTGGTCTTTGCCTTTGACAGATCACTAATATCGCATAATGGCATTGAAAAGTTATTTGTATAAGTCGTGGGACAGAAAAGCGAATATATTTTTAGAGAAAAAACAATTATTTTGAAATATTGATTCATTCTTTTTGTATATTTTTGTAATCATTTAGTTTATTTTGCTTCGGTTTTTCAAAAATTAATTAGCTAGTCATTTCGAATATTTAGATTTCTTTGACAACAATACTATAAATTAGCTGTCGAGAAACCAAAAAAGGCTTTCATATTTTAACCAGATTAGGTTTTAAAAATAATAAATGCTAGCGTACTAGCTAGAAGCAGATTAAGGTCAGGTAACCTTTTTATTAATAAACAAAAATAGCTTGACAAATTATGAGTTAGGATTTATTGTATTCCTGTTACTTTTAAACCACGTGACTTTTGTTATTTCTAAATATACATTTTTATCTCAATAGTAGTAGGTTAAGGATAAGGACTTGTACTCTGAAATTTTGAAAAATTATTTATAGGAATGTTTCTAAAAAAAGGATTGAAGTAACCATTTTTTGTTTTTTTAAAACAGTGCGTAAACCATTTTAGGTTTTGATGTTACCGACGCTGTAATTTCAGTACCAGCGTATTTTAGTTACGCTCAAAAGGATGCAACTAAACGAGCTGCTGAGAAAATTGGATTTAAAGTTTTAAAGCTTATAACCGAACCCGTTGCAGCTGCGATCTACTATACTTTTGGAAAACCTAAAGAAGATGCAAAACTTCTCATGTTTGATCTTGGTGGTGGTACATTGGACGTATCAGTAATAAATTATACTAAAGATAAATTTGAAGTAAAGGCTATAGAAGGAGACATGTTTCTTGGCGGGCGAGATTTTGACGAAGTTTTATTTGATTTTTTAAGGATTGAAATTGGTAAAAGGTTGGTTTTAAACAAAAGAAACACGTTTTTACCTGGTAGTGCTTTAGGAGGTTTAACATATCCAATGTATTTCAGATTTGGTAGTTCTTTTATCGACCCTAACACTAAAAGAGGATTGAGATTTTTGAACAGATTAAGAAGTTATGCTACAAAATACAAGCACATATTATCAACTAAGGTTGAGTACACTATGCCAATCGATTATGACACCGATGACGAATATGACATATTAATAACGAGAGAAATATTTGAGAAATTATCAGAACAACTTTTTGAGAGAATTATGGATAAGGTACAGTATAACCCCGCAAAAACACCTGAGATGCCGTAGCTGATGTGAAGCTGTGAGATCATTCAAACATAAAACGTTTCTGAGATGGGGTAGCTTACACTACAAACAGACCTCAATTTTAATTTTTTGGACAAAAATTATTTTTCTTAAACAGAAAATGCGATTCAGGTTGACAAAAATTTATTTTGCTATCCATGGCGAGAAAAAAACTTTGAAAACATTAATTTTATCCTAGAGTATGTCTCTATTTTTTGTTTATAAGGAATATGATACGCACAAAAGTTGCTTAGTATCATTTTTGGAGTCAAAATCCAAGAGTCTCATTAAATCGTCTCTCTTTTTGTAAAATATCTTTAAAACACTAGCATCATAGAAACTTGAGCATATTGCAATTAATTTAATTATGATACATAAGCAGGACCATGTTAGCAATAGGGCTTAGTGGCGCTCGAGACCCAGACCGCTTTCAAATATGGGTGCACGATCATTGATAAAAAAAAGTCCACGATTTAATTCGCGGAAGAATGGTAAAATAATATCAACAACCTAATGCGAAAAGCGGATTCCAGAAAACCCTTTTTTCCTCTACTCCACTTCGCTCTCCGACATAGTGCTTTCGTTATGTCGCCTCTATACTAGGAGTATGAGGCGCTTGACATATTTGCGCTGCCGCTGTAGTGAAACTTAATTGGAAATAATAGTAAGGACTGAAATCCTTAAATACAATATAATTATGTATATGATACTTTTTGATATACTTTCAGGTTAAAAAGGTCATAACAAAATAGTGCATTAAGAAAAATGTAATACAAATACGGTTTAATTATAATTTTGGATTTTGCAAAAGTATTGAAAGCAATTAGGGGCAAAATTTTTGTTTTGCAGTCTTTGGAAGAAATAACTTTTCTCAACGTGAATCGTGTTTGTTAATTAATAAAGACTTTTTATGAAGAATGCATGTCTCCGAAAAATTAAATCTACGATAAATTTGTGTCATATAAATAACCCCATCCGGTGGCACCTTTTAAGTACTTATGTAATATTTCACTTTTAGGTAAAACAATGTTTATGCTCTGCCGAATTAGTAGTATTCGATATTGATAAGGTAGTGCTAGTAGGAGGTTCCACAAGGATTCCAAAATTAAAAGAGCTTTTATCAAACATGTTTAATGGTATTGACTTAAGCACTGATCTTAATCCAGATGAAGCTGTTGCTTTAGGTGCTGGTATTCATGCAGCGCTATTGAAAAATAAGATTCCAACTTTAGAAAGTTACCAGTTGAAAGAAGTAGCACCATTTGCTTTGGGAATATTAGCAAAGTATGATTTAATGGTAATGTTTATTAAAAAGGGAAACACATTACCAGTATATGTTAAGCAAGTAATGGAAACTAGCGAAAACGACCAAAAATCTGTCGTTTTCAATATATTTGAAGGCGAAAGAAAAAATTGCAAACATAACAAAAAGTTGGGCGAATTTTTAATTAATAATTTACCGCCAGGAAGAGCAGGTCACGTAGAATTTGAGGTTATGTTTTGCCTAGATGAAAGCGGGTTGCTCAGTGTCAGCGCTGTGGAAAGACTAACTGCTAAAGCAAACCAACTTGAAATACAAATGGAAAATTTAACCCTTTGTGATAGTAATATGTTTGTTTCTTTTGAATTCGAAAAGAAATTACGTGACGAAGACGAGTTGTATGACGAGTTCTACAGGTTAAGACTTGTAGCTGACACATATTGTAATGGCATTCTATATGATGTAGATAGACCGAAGCTAAGACCGAAAAAAGATATGATAGTTAAAGAGGTGGACAAGTTCTTACAAATTGTCAACAATAATAATTCCATGAATATTATAGTTTTAAAATCAGAATTTGAAATTTTAAAATTGAGAGTTGGCCAACTATCAAATAATTTGAGATTGGGTTAAGGCTATCGTGTAAAACGTTTTTTAATTACTACTATTAAAAGCTGCTATCTTCCTGATTAACATAAATTATATTTTTAGCTGTAGGTAGTTAACAAAGTTACATATGGATATTTCGCCTAAGAACTTGTTTTAGACGTTGAAGTACTCTAAAAGAAGGAACTTCAAAAAATATGAAAATAATGAGGAATTATGTTATTTTACTATTCATTCTTATTAATCGTCTTTATCATCGTGCAAAACTCGGTCTAAAAATAATTGCAAGACACCTGATGTTGCCGAGTCTTCAGGATTGGCCAGAATGTCTCGGAACCATAGACATGTCATCCCACCTAATACAGAGTAAACCAAACTCCGGGAGCTTCACAAAAACACTAACAGACAGTCTCTGTTTGGACATTAGTGCTTAACCTCCCTATTCGATATTTATGTGTAAAGACTTATTGACAACATTGTAGCAGAAAAGAGCAGCGTCCCGTCTGGTTCCCAGAAACAAAAACAAAACAACAACAACAGTCGTCGTCGTCAAGGGACGAACTCAAGAAGATGCTGTCTCATCACTATTTTCAATACAGTCCACTGTTAAAATTTAAAAGTTAAAATAAAAAGTCGAGATAATAATTGGAGTTTTCTAGTCCCAACATTTGGTCCTTCGAGTCGGATTTAGCTCCAGCGATACAGAAGAATCGGCCAGAGTTCCCTTAGTGCCTTGCCCATTCTCAGACTCCGAACTCCGAAGATAGCCGCCGCTTGCCGCTTAATCCACACCTTGTTGCTGGTTTGCCGCAAGGTTGCCGCATATCGAAGTAAGTCCGTTCCTTTTATAAATAATATCAATTGCTCCTTTATAATTTAGTCTGGCTTCAGTTTGAGCTGGATCGTGTAAGAACTGTAAAAATATCCTTTAATAATTTCAAATGGAATGAGCGATCTGACATTTCTCTTAATGTTTTGTTAACATTAGGATTATTTACAGTGTTATTTCATTTTAAACCATTTATTTCCAACATTTCCATCCTCCCAATTCCCCCATATTGGTTAGGTTGGACGCGCACCTTGCGTTTTGATTGATGAAACGTCACATGACGTAACAAAAAAGTAGTTTCAATTTGTCACGTTCCTGCGATATCATGGGTCGAGCGCGCGTAGGAATTAATACCCACAGCGCTCGCCTGGCCGCTGTATCCCTGGTGATACCGCGTTGCCAATTTTTGTACCTCGCGCAAATAGAGAGCTTTAGCGTTTGCTAAAATAACGTTTTTTCGCACGGTTGACGTTAAAGTGCCATTGAATTAATAAATTTAAATTTGGGTTTTTTGCAAGTTTGTGTAAATTTATGAAGTTCGTTGAGGTAAATATACAAACAACAATTAAATTAATTCATTTTACTGGGTTTTAAGCCGCAATTAGCTGCTAAAATAAAATAAATAATATACGTCATACAATAGTGTATTTTTTAATATTTAGGTTTATTTGTACTCCTTATCCCTAAAAATACCAAAAATGTCAGAAGCAGAGATTAAAAAATTAAAAGCCCAAAGAGGCAGCCTAAAAGGACAAATAACCAGATTTTCAAATTATTTGTTAGATTTTTATAATAATAAAGATTATGTTGAACTAGGCACTCGCCTTGAAAGAATTGATGATGTTTTAAATAAATTTGATTTTTGTCAATTAGAGATGGAGGAGAGGAGTCTTTAGTAGATGACCCCAGTCACGAAACTGAAAGAGCTGAATTTGAAAAAGCTTATTTTACAGCAGTCTCTAAAGCTAGGGCACTATTAAATGATTTTCACATTAGTTCTCAGGCGTCTCAACAGTCTGCAGTTTACCCCCTCTTAATTTACCTCATTTTGATGGAACTTTTGACAGATGGTTACAGTTCCACGATGCCTTTAAAGGTATTATTCATGAAAATAAAAATTTAGCTCCCACTCAAAAATTTTACTACCTTTTGTCATCTTTAAAGGGAGAAGCATTACAATGCATCCAGTCGCTACAGGTAAGTGATAGTAATTATTCTGTAGCTTGGAAGCTTGTGTGTGAACGCTATCAAAATTCTAGACTTATCATAAACAGCCACTTAAAGGCAATTTTTCAAATACCCCATTTAACTAGAGAGTCCAAAGAGGACTTACAGAAATTATTAAATGATTTACAAAAAAATATTCGTGCTCTCGAAAATTTAAACGAGCCTGTTAAGACATGGGATTCAATAATTATTTTCCTTATGTCTTCGAAACTTGATAATAGAACACGAAGAGAATGGGAATTGTCTCTTAGTGATAACACATCTATGCCAAGTTATAACGATTTTATTAACTTTCTGTCAGGACGTTGTCAGGCGTTGGAAATGCTTGATTTTAAGTCGAATCCAACTAGTGACACGGTTCCGATCAACAAAAAACTTAAAGATAAAATATATTCACATTTATCTCAACAAAATTCTAAGGTTTGCAGTTTTTGCAAGGGATCTCACTTAATATATTATTGTCAAAACCTTTTGAAGCTTTCTATAAAAGATCGTATAAATGAAATAAGAAAAGTACGTCATTGCACACAATGTTTGCGAGCAGGTCACTCTAACAAAGATTGTAAAGGTAAAGACTGTCGCAAATGTAATAAGAACCATAATACTATTCTGCATTTAGAGCCAACTGAAGTAAAAAACTCGTTGCCCGCAGTTGAAATTGAAGATTTCGAAAATTCCCAATCTATTCAAGATAATTTAATCCAACCCGCAAATAATAATATTCTTACCGACTCTCAAGATAATTTCTCACGTGATTCAGTAACTAGTCTGACTAATCAGAATTTAAATTCTTATATTCTACTTTCCACAGTTAATATTTATATTAAAGACGTAAATGGAAATCCAATTAAATGCAGAGCGCTGTTAGATTCTGGCAGCCAGTTCAACTATATGACATATGATTTATTAACAAAATTAGGACTTGAAAAAATTAATGTAAATGTGTCTACTAGTGGTATTAGTAAAAATCTTGTTCATATAAAACACGCTACAAAGGCTAAAATATTTTCCACTTTTAATAATTTTCAAGCTGAACTTAATTTTTTGATTTTAAATAAGATTACAGAAAACCTTCCTAATATGTCTTTTAAAAATGATCTTGTCAATATTCCTACAAATTTACAGTTGGCGGATCCTGACTATAACATTTCTAAACCCATTGAATTGCTTTTAGGAGCTAGTGTTTTTTGGACCTTATTATGTGTAGGTCAAATAAAATTTGGCAAGGATATGCCAATTCTCCAAAGAAACACAGCTTGGTTGGATAATTTCAGGTCCATTAAACTTATTTAATATCAATAATACTGTTTGTAATTTAAATACAAATCACTTAAACATTGAACAACAACTGGAAAAATTTTGGAAGGTTGAAGAATGTCTGCCCGCTTCCAAGTTTTCTTCAGAAGAATTGGAATGCGGCGAGCATTTTACCAAAACTACCACTCGTAGTAGTGACGGAAAATTTATTGTAAGTTTACCAATTAAAGATAATCTTCAAAAACTCGGTGATTCTAAAGAATGCGCCCTGAAACGATTACAAAGCATTGAGAAACGTTTATCAAAAGATAAAAACCTTAAAAATCAGGACTATGACTTCATGAAATAATACATTGATTTAGGACATATGTCTCTAATCGATAATAATGAAATAAAGTCCGATAAAACTAACTATTATTTGCCGCATCATTGTGTAGTTAAGACCTCTAGTTTGACTACAAAGTGTCGCGTCGTCTTTGACGCTTCTGCGAAGACATCAACGGGGTTGTCCCTCAATGATGTGTTAAAGGTCGGTCCTGTAATTCAAGATGAACTTTTTTCCATTGTTGTTAGGTTTCGCTGTCATAACTATGTGATTACCGGTAATGTAGAAAAATGTACCGGATGATATATATTAACGAAACAGCGCGATTTACAGCGCAATGTCTGGAGATTTCACCCTAACGACGAGATAAAACATTATAGGCTAAACACCGTCACATACGGTACTGCGCCCGCTTCTTTTTTAGCAATCCGATCATTATATCAGGTAGCCCTTGATAATATAGAAAAATATCCCGAACAATGTTACGTTATCGTAAAAGATTTCTACGTGGATGATCTTATTAGCAGAGCATCTACTATTGAAGAAGCTAAAAAGCTTAAAAATAACATTTCAAACATGTTGTCTAGTGCCGGTTTCCAGTTACGCAAATGGGCATCAAATTATAAAGATATTTTAGGATCCTCAAATAAATCTGATCTTCCTCAATATTTTATTACAGATGATAAAAATATAAAAACGTTGGGCCTAATTTGGGACCCTAATAAAGATGCTTTAACTTACTCTGTCAATCTTGATGGAAGTCCACATAAACGAGTTACTAAACGGTTTATTTTATCCGTGATTTCACAAATCTTTGACCCCCTCGGGTTAATAGGGCCTATAAATATGCGCGCAAAGCTAATTCTTCAACAACTATGGAAGGAAAAAATAGACTGGGATCAAACAGTTCCTATGAACTTGTTTACTGCATTTGTTCAGTTCTATAAACAAATTTTAGATATCAATAAAATTTCTATTCCGAGACATGTATGCCTTAAAGATTCAGTTGAAATAACTATACACGGCTTTTGTGACGCTTGGATTTCCGCTTACGGAGCTTGTTTGTACTTAGTTTAAAAAAACTCAAAGAATGTTTATTATTCTCAACTACTTTGTGCCAAATCAAGGGTCGCCCCTTTAAAAAGTTTATCACTTCCACGACTTGAGTTGTGTGGCGCTCTTTTGCTGGCCATCTTATTCAAAAGGATTTTAGACTCCCTAAATGTAGACATTGCAGCAACTTATTGTTGGACAGATTCAACAATCGTTCTGTCTTGGCTTTCTATGGAGCCCAGTAACTTAAAAACATTCGTGTCAAATCGTGTTTCTAATATTCAAACAATAACTGATGTTTCTCAATGGAAACATGGTCGTTCGCAGGAAAATCCGGCCGATATTATTTCCCGTGGAATGAGCCCCAGTGAATTAATGATCTCTGATTTATGTTGGTTTGGTCCACATTGGCTAAAGGAAGACCCTTCTAAATGGCCAATTCAACGTACGATTCATAATAACGACGTCCCCGAAAGACATCCAGATAAAGTCTTAAACTTTTCGTCAACCAATGATGACTTTAAACTGTTAGAACGTTTTTCTTCATATTTGAAATTGTTCCATGTCACCGCATATTGTTTAAGATTTTATCATAACATAAAAAATAAAAATTCTCGATTAACAGCTCCTCTCTCAGCATTTGAGATAGATAATGCTTTAAATGCTTTAGTTTTTGTAGCGCAAAAACAAGACTTTTTTAAAGAAATACAAGCTCTTAAAAATTCAAAGACTTTACCTAATAAAACTAGAATTTTAAATTTAGACCCTTTTTTAGAAAACGGTTTACTAAGAGTAGGAGGCAGGTTAAGGAATTCAAATTTGTCCGATCAACAAAAACATTCCTTATTATTGTCTGATAAAATTCCTTTAACCAAGCTTTTAATAAAATATCAACATGAAAAAATGTTACATGCTGGTTCTCAGTCTGTTTTATATAGCTTGAGAGAACAGATTTGGCCTTTAAATGGCAGGACTTTGGTGAGAGGAATAATAAGAAAATGTCTTACTTGTTTTAAGGTAAACCCGATTAGCGTTTTCCCAAAAATGGGTGACCTTCCGTCATCACGGGTGTCATATTCACCGCCTTTTAGCAAAGTAGGTTTGGATTTTGCTGGACCGTTCATGGTAAAAGACGGCAAGACCCGTAACAGAAGCTTTGTAAAGGCTTATCTATGTGCCTTTTATGCTTTTCTACCAAGGCTGTTCACTTCGAGTTGTCGGAGATGCTCATTTAACCTTTGAACAGTTATATACGGTGTTGGTTCAGATTGAATCCATTCTGAGGTCCCGTCCTTTGACTCCTTTGTCCCAAAATCCCAATGATCTTCATCCCTTGACGAGCTCTCACTTCCTTATCGGACGAATAACAACCAGCTTACCACAACGAAATGTTGAAGATGTTCCGCCAAACAGACTTGTCCGGTACGAGAGATTGCAGCAGTTAGTGCAACATTTTTGGAAGAGGTGGCATCATGAATATTTGAACAACCTTCAATCACGATCCAAGTGGAAGTCCTCACCTTGTGTCCTTAAACCAGGAACCAGGGATGATGGTTTTAATCAAGGAGGATAACACACCACTACTTGAATGGCCGATTGGTCGAATAACTGAAGTTTTTCTCGGACGTGACTATATAGTGCGGGTGGTGACCGTTAAAACCGCAAAAGGAACTTTCAAACGTGCTTTTAGTAAAGTGTACCCTTTGCCGTTTGATTAAAAAACAATCCCACACTTGTTGAAAATTGCCCTAGGAATTTTCAAGGGGGGCGGTATGTTTGGACATTAGTGCTTAACCTCCCTGTTCGATATTTATGTGTAAAGACTTATTGACAACATTGTAGCAGAAAAGAGCAGCGTCCCGTCTGGTTCCCAGAAACAAAAACAAAACAACAACAACAGCCGTCGTCGTCAAGGGACGAACTCAAGAAGATGCTGTCTCAGCACTATTTTCAATACAGTCCACTGTTAAAATTTAAAAATTAAAATAAAAAGTCGAGATAATAATTGGAGTTTTCTAGCCCCAACAGTCTCCAACGCTAGTCCGGTCTAATTTGACAACCAAAAGATTTAAACTGACAAGTGTAAGAATAAGACAAGTATGCTTTATACTGTGAATTTTCTTTGCGGTTTTTCGCAAAATTATAAAGAAATCGGCAATTTTACCACATACTTGCGTCAATAATAGAGCTAAATTCATCCTAGCAACCCGTTCAAATATGAAAATCATTTGGAAACAAGCAAATCGCTGAAATATCAGAATAATTCATAGTTTTTAATGACGACTTATTAACAATGACAGGACAAAAACCTGTCTAAAAATAACTGATCAACTAGAAGATCTTAATTTAAACCAGTACTAAATTGTAAACCTTCTTAGTGAATCTGAACGTAAATGTCCCTTAGTTTATTACTTAAAATTTGAACTACACTGTAATTCAAAATAATCTGTGTGTACGTGTAATATATGATTTAATAGCAAACCTGCCTATTCTTTGACTCCGTCTTTTCTCAACTTAATGTGGATAGCGTTATTCGAAAAGGAACCAAGCGACAAATTTTAATTATTTGAATTATTGGCACCAAGCGACTCCCGAAACCCTAAATTAGATATTCGAAAAAGACTCAAGAGCCAGATGTTTACAGAGCCCTCTGTTGACGAAAGGACCAAGCGACAACAAAGAAATACTGCAATGCGAATTTATCGAAAAGGAACCAAGTGACAAAACTCTGTTTAGACGTTTATGTATATGTCACTCGGTTCCTTTTCTAGTTTTATGTACGTTCTATCGTGTTTGGGGAAACTATTGAGGTGGAATATGTCTAAAGTGCTGCTGTAAGAGCCCTGTAACATGATACAATAAATAGAAGGTATGATACCAAACCGTGTCAAATTCGTCAGGGTTCGCGCATGACGTCACGCCGTCCACGTCACACCACAACCTTTTTTCAGTCTCTTCGTTTGTCGTGTTTTCTCGATTAAAGTCTGGTGATTCGTTACCGTGGAGATTTTTAGCAATTGTTTGTCACAGTAAACTTTTTTAATGAAGCGAGTTTGTAAAAACATTAAATATTCATGACATGACACAATTCGTGCTTTAAATTACCTTCATAATCACTTTCGTTAAAATGTCTGGAACAGATTCTAGCATTTTTCACATTACACTTATCTTCCCGTTTGCACAGACGCTTCCAAACACTTGGTGTTTCCTTGTCTTTAGGGAAGCTAAAAACTTTAATATCGGGCATAAAGCCCTTGCATCGATTGTCCACATCACAACCAGACACAGGACACCTCATTTTCACTTTTAAACTCTTAAAAGTGATATAAAAATACCAAAAAATAACTTTAAAACACAACGCCATCTTAACAAAGACGTGTCTCGTTTACAAAATATGGCGGAATTACTCACGGCGTGACGTAAATGGCCACGCCTATCTGTGCGGTATCATATATTCTTTTATTTGTATCATGATCCTGTAACATATTCGATTTTGTAAAATTTGGTTTAATAAAATTGTTAAGGTGCTAATTTTTCTTTTAAACACCTACAAAGGCGCCTTATCCTTTTTTGCAGACAAGGACCCTCCAAGTGTGAGGGATTTCAGGAGATTTGTGAAGCTATAATTTTCCACTGGAGTTAGTTCTGCTCTTGGTAAATTAAACTAAACCATTTGAATTATTCACACTACTTTATTGACATTACTATGGGTTCTGCGTCTTTTACAAAATTAGACGCACTTCCGTCACATAAAAACTTGCTAATTGAATTACGAGTACATTACTCCCAAGTTACAACCCTCTCACTCGAGTCTTATTTTTCAGCTTACTGACGGTCCATCCGTCATCTATCTGACAAACGGGTGGAATTCCACCAAGCTCAGGAGTTGGTGGTATCCATGGCAACCTACATACTAATGAGATAACCTCACCGCTTGTACCTGATAAATCGTTGTTTACAATTTTACATTTTATAAAATTATGGGACTTGGGAATTATGCTAACTTAAATAAACCGTTGTGAGTTTTCGCAACATACTCCCCCCAGTTGAAGTGATTACTTCAAAATAAAATTTAAATTTGCAGAGTTCTGAATTCAAAATTGTAACTCTTCAAATGAGAAATAAATACAGCTTAGAGAGAGAACCAGTCAGTTCAACTGGTGGAGAAAGCTAACTATTAAGACTTATTCATAGTCTTAACATGCTACGACATTAACAAATAAGCGATATCAAAAATGCTAATAAAGATACATAACAAAAAAACAATACGTGTTTAGGTTTGTGGCCTAATCAGGTAAAGGGCATAATTTTGATATGGACCTCGTGAAGATTCCGCCATTTGTTAAAACTTTAATAACTCTAACCTTGTTGTCCCTGCCAGGTAAAACCTCAACCACCCTGGCTAAAGGCCAATGCAAAGGAGGTGTATTTTCGTCTTTCAATAAGACAATATCATTCTTTTGTAAGTTTTTCTGAGTAGTACACCATTTAGGTCTGTGCTGAAGTCTGTTTAAGTAGTCCACCGTCCACCGTTTCCAAAATAGTAAAAGTTTGCCTAATAGTAAGTCTGTTATCGGATGTGTTAGTAAAGTCTTTTTCCGGAAATGAGGTTAGTGATTTATCAATTAAAAAGTGTCCAGGTGTCAAGCAGGTGAGGTCCGAGGGGTCGTTTGACATGGCACAGAGGGGGCGTGAATTTAGCACGGCTTCTATCTGAGCTAGCACTGTGCTAAACTCTTCAAATGTAAGTTTTAAGTTACCTACAAGTCTTAAAATGTGGTACTAGCGCTTTTTATAGCCGCCTCCCAAATACCACCGTGGTGAGGAGAACGTGGAGGAATGAATTTCCACTCAATTTCTGAAGATGTAAGGAAATTTTGAATGGATTTCGAAGTTTCTTTCTCTATTAGGAATTCAGCCAATTCCTTGAGCTGATTTCTAGAGCCAAAAAAGTTAGTTGCGTTGTCACTGTATATAACCTTGGGGTTTCCCCGTCGGCTTATAAATCGTTTAAGAGTAAGTAAAAAAGCTTCTGTTGATAGGTTTGAGACTAGTTCTATGTGTATGGCGCGAGTAACCATGCACACAAAGACTGCAATATAACACTTGATGCAAGCAGCTTTACGTAGCTTTGAGCTTTTTATTAGGAAAGGACCACCGAAGTCGATTCCTACATTAGTAAAGGGATGAGAAGCACAAAGTCGTTCTTTGGGTAAGTATGACATTTGTTGAGAAGCAGCTTGAGCTTTAAATCTAAAACAGGTTATACATTGGTGAATAATTCTCTTGATTTCTCTCAAACCATTCAAGGGCCAATATTTAAGACGCAAATTAGATAAGGTGTTCTGAGGACCTGCATGGCATAATCTTCTGTGCTCTCTCCTGAGCAACAACTGTACAGTGTATTCCTTTGAAGGTAGCAAAAGAGGATATTTTTGATCGAAAGGTACTTCTGCGTATTTGAGACGACCTCCAACTCGTAACATTCCTTCCTGATCCAAAAATGGACTAAGAGACAGAAGAGCCTTGTTAGAAACCACCTTTCCAGATTTAAGATCACGAATTTCATGTGAGAAAGAAAACTCTTGTACTAATTTGATAATTTTTTGTTCAGAGGATTGAAGTTCAGTAATTGTAAGAGGACCAGAGATTTTACGTAAAGGATTTTTTGAGTTATGGGCAAATCTTAGACAGTAAGCAACAGCACGTTGTAATCTATTAAAGTTTGAAAACCTTTCACACAAAGAGTTATAAAAACTTGTCTGAACTTTTATCTGGTGAACAACCTTTTTTTCTTCTGGAGGGTTTTGAAGAGTTTTCTTTGTGTTATAATCAGACAAGTTTAAATTGAGTCGTTTAAGAAATTGTGGTCCATGCCACCAAAGTTGAGACTTTTCTAATTCCACGTGATAAAATGTCAGCTGGGTTTTCTTTTGACCTTATATATCTCCACGTAACATCAGTAGAATATTCGTGGATCTGCGCTACTCTATGGGAGACAAACTGAGACCATCGTGATGGATGTGACCTTAGCCAAGCCAGTACAATTTCTGAGTCACACCAAAGATTTACGGATTCTATCTGTGTAAGCTTGTCCTTGAAAATACCAATTATTTTTTGAGTAAGTTTTGAACATAAAACAGCACCCATTAATTCCAATTTTGTCAAAACCTTAAAGGGAGCCACTCGGCTTTTAGAGGAAATGAGAGTAGAAGTGACCTTACGAGTGTTGTAAATTACTCGTAGGTAAATACAAGTTGCATACGCCTTTATGCTAGCATCAGAGAAAGAGTGAATTTCGATTTTTAGGATATGATCGTCTTTAAAGAAAGGCCTAGGAATTTTTAAGTTTTCAAGAGAAGAAATACTTTTTACAAAGGAAGTCCATTCCTGTAGAATGTCTGAGTCTAGTTCATCATCCCATTCGATTTTTGTCATCCAAATCTTTTGCATGATGATTTTAGCAATCACTGTAACTGGATTAATGAGTCCTAAAGGGTCAAATATCTGAGCAATTATAGAGAGTACTTCCCTCTTTGTTGGGTATTGACCTTTTTTCGTCCTTTCAATTCATATTTCGCGTGTACTCTCACAAAATTGTTGTAAAGCACGGCAACAGTGTGACTGGGAGAAACGGCGCACAGTGTGTGAGAAGAGAAGCGTGTGAAAAGTACTACTGTGTAGACCGAAGAACGTGCTGTGCTCCGCGCTGGAAAGGGTACGATTTACCCCTAGTTTCCGCGCATTTGTGCTAAAAAACGTGTGTTAAAACCATGATGTTGTGTCCTGTGCCCTGAGAAATGCCGGCCGGCCAGCCAATCTGAACTCCTACTCCCAGAACAACATCAACTCGGGTGAGTGCTCAAAAAACCGCATTTTTTTGTGAGACGATTTTGGTAACTGAATAATAAATTTCCTCCATCCATCTAGGAGGTGGTTCTTCGCAAATACCCACCATTTTTTTGGTCCTTCGAGCCGGATAATTTGAACAGTCCTATGAATAAATAGTCATTTTTCCATTTATTTAAAATTATTATTAATTAACATTCCAAAATCATTTCTACAATAGTGTAAAAAGATTGAAGCAGGTACCGGTTGAAATAGATAATTTTTTGTGTGTAGTTCGATTTCGTCTTATCTCCGCGTGAACCTTTCTCCTTTTTTTGCATGAAAATTAGTTTGCATTTTATCAATATTGTGGTGGTGACACTATTTGAATTTACTGGTGTATAAATTTTATTTTTTTTTTATCTTTAATATTATATTTAAAAATTCAAATATGATTGCGATGTTGTCGGATGTCTCGGAAGTTTGTAACTTTTAGGAATTTCTCTATCCGTGTTGTCATTAGGTGTTGTTTTCATTAAATCTTATTAAGACGCGCTTTGTGTGTGTTTCTTAATTTATTTAAAAACAAAAAAAAACGTGTTAATAGTTAGGAAAATACTTTCGTTTTAAACTTAATTATTTGATTCATCAACTAAAATGTCTGATATTAAGAAACTAGTAAAGAAACGCAGTTCTCTTGCAAGTAAAGTTGAAAAACTATACAAGGTTGCTATGAAAGCAGAAAATGAAGGTTTCCAAGGTGCAAGCCTTGAAAATTTTTTGGTTAGATATGACAGTTTGGCTGAACAAGTACACTTATTTGAAACTGTTCATTTAGAAATTGTGTCTTTGTGTGAAACAGAGAAATCAGAGGAACATGAAAAAGCCGAAGAGGTATTTGATGACACGCAATATGCAATTAAAGCGGTGTATAAAAGTTATGAGCGTACTGAAAAAGTAGAACAACAGTCAATGATCGACAATAATAAGAGTGATAAATGTGATAGGGTGCGCTTACCCAAAATTGAACTTCCAAAATTTGACGGTGACTTAAAGAAATGGCCCACTTTCTTTGACATGTTTAAAACGTTAATTCATGAGTGCTCTTCACTTTCTAATATTGAGCGTTTTCAATATCTTGTTTCTTATTTAGAGAAAGAAGCTGCTACTGTGGTAAAAAACATTCCTATAACTGACGATAATTATTTAACTGCCTATGACTGTCCTGTGAAGAGGTATCAAAATGAACGTGTTTTAATTACTAATTATTGGTTAAATGTTTATAGAGCAGAATTAATGAAAAATAATAACGCGTGTGAACTTAGAAAACTATTATCAAATTTTTCTCAAAATCTTTCTGCCTTAAATCAATTTTCGCCCATTGATTTGTGGGATTTTTCTAAATTAAATTTGCTCATTCAAAAAATTGATCCTTCTCTAGAGACGTCATTTGAAATTCAGTATAGTGACAAAACCATACCAACCTATGACGATTTGTTTAATTTTCTAGAAAAACAGTGCCGTGCTATGGAAAATACCCAATTATTCTCAAAACCGATCAAAGCATCTTCTTTACCAAATTTTGGTGGTGATAAGTCAAAGAAAGGTGGTCATAGTGATAAAAATAATAGATATGTTCCTTCATACCTCACGAGAAGTGAACAGAAGTGTATTTTTTGTAAACAGGATGATAATCATTCATTAATTAAATGTGATAGATTTTTAAGCGCTGATGTCGATCAAAGACACTCATTTATAAAGGGTTCTCGTCTGTGTTTCAATTGTTTTTCTCCTTCTCATGGGTTACGTCGCTGTGATTCAAGGTTTAGGTGTCGGGTGTGTCGAAAAAACCATCATACTTTGTTGCATTTTCCACAGTCTAAAGTGGATAACACTAGTGCTCAACCTAATAGTGTGTCGGGTGGTTCTTCAAAGGAAGCAGAGCCTGATGATTTGACAGTGTTGACAAGTACCGTGTCGTCGAATAAATCAGCTTTGTTTGCTACTGCTTTGGTGTGTGTGCAGGACAAGATGAACCGACCCATCCAGTGTCGAGTTTTGCTTGACTCGGCTAGTCAAGCAAACTTTATTAGTGAGAGTTGTGTAAAGCGTTTGGGCTTTCCAACTCAAAAATCGTGTACTCCGATTCAGGGTCTGAATCAAATGTCAATGTGTGCTTCTCAGGGTAATGTTAGCCTTAACTTAACCCCGTGTAACCAAACAAATCCTCAATACAGCGTTGAGTGTATTGTATTGCCGGAGATTTGTAGTGCTCTCCCTTCGGATAATGTGCAATTCCAAGTGCGAAAATGGAAATATCTGAATGGACTGTGTTTAGCTGATCCAAGATTTCATACTCCTAGTGATATTGATATTTTGGCTGGTGTTGATTTGTTTTCACAGATTATCCTTCCAGGATTTCGAAACAGACAGAGTGGTGGTCCCTGTGCTATAAATAGTACTTTGGGTTGGGTACTGTTTGGTTCTGTGGAATCCTTGCCCTCCAAAGACGTGCTTAGTTGTTTCACATCAGTGAATAGTGCTTATTCAGAAAGTGATAAATTGCTTCAAAAATTTTGGGAGTTAGAGTGTGTTCCCAAAGCCCCTCAGGTTTTGTCGATTGAAGACCAAACTTGTGAAAATACTTTTGTTAACACCTGTGAACGTGAAAGGAGTGGTCGTTATATAGTGGACTTGCCTTTTCGTGTGTTCCCTCCAGCTTTGGGAATATCTCGCGCTCAAGCTTTTCGAAGATTTTGCTGCTTGGAGTCCAAACTTAAAAGGAATCCAGATTTTAAAACGTTATATCATGACTTTATGAAGGACTACTTACATCAAGGGCACATGCAATTGGTAGATTATCTTCCCTTAGAGGATGATGGTTATTTCATTCCTCATCATTGTGTGGTGAAGGGTGAGGGGAATGAAACTAAAATTCGAGTGGTTTTCGACGCTAGTTGTAAATCATCAAATGGTGTCTCCCTTAATGATACTTTGCTCACTGGACCAAAGTTGCAAAATGATATTGCATTTATTTTATTGAATTTTCGTGTTTGTCCCATTGTCTTTACGGCGGACATACGTCAGATGTATCGCCAAATCCTTGTGAAAAAGGGTCATTGTGACTACCAAAGAATATTATGGCTTTTTTCCTCGTCTGATCCAATTCAGGAGTACCAGCTGCGTACTGTAACGTATGGTGTCTCATCTAGCCCATACTTGGCTATACGAACCTTACTTCAGTTAGTCAGTGATCATGGTGATGACTTTCCGTTAGCCAGTGATACCATTAAGAATAGCTGCTATGTGGATGATGTGTTGGGAGGAGCATTTTCTGTTGAGGATGCAGCAGTCCTGCAAAGGGAACTGGTTAATCTACTAAACCTCGGTCAATTCGAACTAAGAAAATGGACCAGCAATTCCCCAGCTTTATTGAAGAATGTCCCTGACACTCATCAGCAACCCATTGACTTTAGTGAAAGGGATTCACCCGGTGTGAAGGTGTTAGGCCTGCAGTGGTGCCCGGTGACAGACTCGTTTTCATATTCTGTGAGACCTATAGACAGAAAGTGTACAAAGCGCAATATTCTTTCGGAGATTGCTAGGATCTACGATGTAGTGATTTTTGTGTCCCGTTGTGCTAATGGTAAAATGTATGATTCAAAAATTGTGGGAACAAGGACTAGCTTGGGATGATACGCCTAGTTCAGAACTTGTTCATAAGTGGCAACTTTTTAGAGACCAGCTACCGCTGTTGTCGTCTCTTTCTATTCCACGTCAAATTATAGTTGACCAAAGTGGTGTTATCCAAATCCATGGATTTTGTGATTCCTCGGAAGAGGGTTATGCTGGAGTGGTTTACATACGGCAGATTCTCAGTGATGATCGAATATTTGTGTCTATGGTGTGTGCAAAAAGCAAGGTGGCTCCACTGAAGCGTGTATCGCTTCCCCGCTTGGAGTTGTGTGCTGCAAGTTTACTTGCTGATCTAGTTGACTTTGTCGTAGCTAATATCCGCGGTGTAAGCATAAGTGAGATTTTTGCCTGGTCTGACTCGACTGTAGTATTATCTTGGATACGTTCTTCGCCTCATAGGTGGAAAACCTTTGTGGCGAACCGAGTGTCACTTATCCAGGGAAAGGTCCCCCCTAACTGCTGGTCGTATGTGAATGGGAAAACCAATTCTGCGGATTGTGCGTCAAGAGGTCTGCTTCCAGAGCAACTTGTGTCACACTCGTTATGGTGGGCTGGACCTCCATGGTTGAAAAATCCCTCCCATCTGTGGCCTTCTGGCCAAGGAGAGTGTCGATCTGAGGAGATTGCTTGTGAGGAGAGGCAAAAGGCATTTCTTGCAACTAGTGCTAAACATCCATTTTGTGACTTACTGCAAAGGTTTTCTTCGTTGCGAAAAATTCAAGGTGTTGTGGCTTATTGTCTCCGTTTTAAATCTAATCTCCGCAAGGTCCCAGGTCAACGTGAAAAGGGCTCTTTAAGTTATAGTGAACTTTATGACGCCTTATTGGTTGTTGTTAAAATGATTCAAGAAGAAGTTTTTACGGACAGAAAAACTTACCATGTTCCAAGCCCCTACGTCAATTAGCTCCATTCATTGACAGCTCCGGTGTTGTCAGGGTGGGCGGACGTTTGAGGCATTCTGACTTGCCCTTTGATGCCAAGCATCCAGTTCTTCTTCCTCGAAACCATCGACTAACAGAGTTGATTATTTTACAATTTCATCGTGATAATTGTCATCCTGGTCCCAGAGGACTTCAGTATTTAATAACCCAACAATTTTGGATATTGTCGGCAAGACGAGCGATTCGTCATGTATTGTCGAAGTGTAATACATGTTTTCGTGCTAATCCGACTTCCTTTGCGCCATTTATGGGCGACTTACCACCTGCAAGAGTCTCACAGGTCAAGGCCTTTTCTAAAGGTGGTGTAGATTTTGCTGGGCCTGTGCATGTTACTCTAGGGAAACATCGTGGTGTTCGCAGTCAAAAGGCATATATTTGCGTGTTTATATATCTTGCTACTAAAGCTCTTCATCTTGAATTGGTTTCTGATTTGTCTTCGGAAGCATTCTTGGCTGCTTTTCGAAGATTTGTAGCTCGTCGTGGGCGGTGCTCAGATTTGTTCACTGATAGAGGTACTAACTTTGTGGGTGCTAACAAATTGTTATTGGCTTATTGTGAAAGATCTTGTGAGAGTTTAGCCATCAAATGGCATTTTAACCCTCCTGCCAGCCCTCACTTCGGTGGAATATGGGAATCGGCAGTGAAGTCTGTGAAAGCTCACCTAATTCGAGTGATTGGGACTCAGATTTTGACGTTTGAGGAGCTGTCAACGATACTGGCACAGATAGAGTCAGTGTTGAACTCGAGACCGCTCTGCAGTCTTAGTCCAGATCCAAATGACTTAGCTAGTCTGACCCCTGGTCATTTTTTGACTACCGAGCCATTAAGTGCACCTCCAGATGAGGATCTAACCATGTGCAAGATAAACCGACTGAATCGTTGGCAGTTGGTTCAGCACCTGCATCAGCATTTTTGGCGGCGTTGGCATGTGGAATACCTCCACAATTTGCAACAGAGGCAAAAATGGAACACAGTTGAAAACCCTCCTACTGTAGGAACCTTGGTTGTTATAAAAGATCCAAATATCGCTCCGATGCGTTGGACTTTAGGCAGAGTTGTTAAACTCTACTCTAGTCCTGATAAAGTAGTGCGAATTGCTCAGGTTCGTACTGTCAAGGGCGTACTTGACAGACCATTGGTGAAGCTATGTCCTTTGCCAATGCAGTAATACTGAAGCATATTTTCTTATAGTATAAATAGGTGTAGGGATTTAGATTAGTGTTACCACTACAATAGTGAATTTTTTTTTTCTTGTTCTTTTTTTATGGGAAAAATAATACATTATTTTTGGTGGGCGGAAAATGTTGCGTATTGACCTTTTTTCGTCCTTTCAATTCATATTTCGCGTGTACTCTCACAAAATTGTTGTAAAGCCCGGCAACAGTGTGACTGGGAGAAACGGCGCACAGTGTGTGAGAAGAGAAGCGTGTGAAAAGTACTACTGTGTAGACCGAAGAACGTGCTGTGCTCCGCGCTGGAAAGGGTACGATTTACCCCTAGTTTCCGCGCATTTGTGCTAAAAAACGTGTGTTAAAACCATGATGTTGTGTCCTGTGCCCTGAGAAATGCCGGCCGGCCAGCCAATCTGAACTCCTACTCCCAGAACAACATCAACTCGGGTGAGTGCTCAAAAAACAGCATTTTCTTGTGAGACGATTTTGGTAACTGAATAATAAATTTCCTCCATCCATCTAGGAGGTGGTCCTTCGCAAATACCCACCACTCTTTGTATATGAATCTTTTGGTATTATTTGGGGTATTGAAATCGAGAAGTTGTCCATCTGAGAATCCCAGTGTAGACCGAAAACCTTGTTGGAACTGTTTTCGGGAACAATAACATATTTGGAGTCCAGAGAAAGCTCAGAAATGTTGTCTAAAAATTCTTTTGAGTTTGAGCACCATTTATGTAGAGATATGCATGCCTTGTCAAGCAATTCAGTTATTTCCGTATGCGCCTGTGAAAGAGTGTCTATGTCATTTGCTCCATAGAGAATGTCATCAACGTAGCAAGCGTTTAAGAGAGCATCACTAGCTAAAGGATACTGATCCTTGTGAGAAGTAGCCAATTCCACTAAGCATCGTGTACCTAAGAAAGGAGCACAATTGATTCCATATGTTACAGTCTGCAGTTCGATGCATTTGAGAACTTCTTGAGGTGAGTCACGCCAAAGAATATTCAAAAGAAAAGTCTGATCAGGGTTAATCAATATCTGCCTAAACATCTTTCGCATGTCAGCAGTAAACACAAATTTGAAAATCCTGAAACGAATCAAAATATCAAAAAGTTCAGGTTGGGTGATGTAACCTTTCAACATTACATCATTTAAAGAAACTCCTGAGGACGACTTCATGGAACCATCAAAAACTACACTGAGTTTAGTTGTGAGGCTATCTTCCCGAATCACACAATGGTGAGGTAGAAAAAACTTGTTTTCTGAGTGCTTGTTAAAAAGAGTAAGAGGAACGTACTTTGCATGCTTTAAGGAGATATATTCATTTATAAAATCCCTGTATTGAGAGTAGAGATTATCGTCTTTTGAGAGTTTGTTTTCTAAATTGAAAAATCTTTTTCGAGCTACCTGGTATGAGTCACCTAGCCTTTTATGCTCGTCAGGGGTTTTTAATGGCAAATTTACCTGAAATTTACCATCAGGCAGAATTTGTGTTGTATTTCTGTAAACCTGTTCAGCTTGTTGTTCAGAGGGAGTTAAAACTGTTTTGTCTGGGATTTCCTCAACTTCCCAAAATTTTTGAACTAGAGTGTCTAGATTTTTTACCATATTGTTGGAATGAACAAAGAGAGAAACTTTGCTTGAACTTGAGTCAATGTTATGAGTAGCTGATAAATGGGTATATGATTTTGATTGGGCGTAACAGGGTAAACTTCCAGATATCACATAACCTAAGTGAGTATTTTGTAAAGTAGGGAGACCTTTTCCTAGTTTTATCAAACCGTTTATTAAAAGATCACAATAAATATCCACACAGAATAAAATGTCAATTTTACCAGGCACAGAGTACGAGGGATCTGCCAACTTGATACCATTAGGCAGATTTATTTTACTTCTATCAATCGAAACTTGAGGAAGCTTACACGTTATTTTCTCAAGAATAGCACACGAAACGTTAAAATATTTGTCTTTATTTTGATAAGGAAAAATTTTTATATCTAACATTTTTTTTGAGACTGAGCAACTTTCAGAGATTGTAGAGAACTGTAGGGTTTTGTTGTAGGGGTTAACTTTTAATTTTTCTACGAGATCAGTGCAGATAAAAGAGCTTTGACTTCCATTGTCGAGAAGAGCCCTAGCATTTATGGGCTCACCATCCCTTGAGTAAAGCGTTACTATGGCAGTAGCTAGGAGTACTTGTTATACAGAGAGGGATGAGAGAGAAGCAATGTTATTGGAGACTGGGAGGTTTTGAGCTTGCACAGAGTGAGAATTTTTATTTTGTTCTTGAGTACTTGATTGAGAGAGATCAGTGTGGCTTGGAGAAGCTTCCTTATTGCGAGTGTCAGAGTTAGTATAGTGAGCAAGAGTAGGTTGTGCGCCGTGGTTAATTGATTGCGCGTGGGAATGGTGCTGAGGCTGAACGTGTGTATTAGGTAAGAAAGAGCCTTGATTTGAGGGATTAAAATCATTGTGTAAGAGTGAGTGATGTTTCCTCCGGCAGATACTACAAAATCTTTGAGAATTGCAATTTACAGCAGTATGTCTACTTCCAAGACAGTTTCTACAGAGTTGTTTTGTTTTCACAAAATTGAATCTTTCTCGAGGAGAGATACGTTTAAATTGTTCACATTGGTAAATCTTATGAGTTAACTGATCACAATATATACATTTAAAAGTATTTACATTACTTGAGCTGTCATTGTCATTACCTGAAAAATGAGAAGCTTTACTTTTATATTTAGGTAGCTTTTGCTCCTTTGTTTCAGAAACAGTTAGTTTTTCAAGAATTTCACATCTTTTTTCCAAGAAATCAAAAAAATTCTTAAGAGTCGGAATATTTTTTGAACCTACCTCGTATTCAAAAGCCTTATGAGTAGCAAAATCTACCTTTTCTAAAAATATTTCTATGAGAATAAGATCCCAGTGTTGTATGGGTACATTCATGTTTTGTAAAGCTTGTAATGTTGGTTTTATTTCAGTAAGAAAATCTCTTAAAGTTTGTGGGCTACATTTTACTAAAGAAGGAACCTTTAACAATCGTTTGACTAAAATACTGATAATTCTTGCTTTATTATCATATCTGTCCTTGAGAGTGTTAATTGCTGTTTGAAAATTTGCTTATAACTAAAGTACTAAATAATTGAAAAAATGACTTCCATTCTGAAAAATTGCCTGAAAATGTTTGCATTGTTATGTCCGGCAATTTGACAGACTTGGCTGTTGTTTTAAAGTCTAAATCAAAAATTTTACGCTGAATTTGCGAAAGAGCATCATAATATTTTTGTTCAACTTCATTTCTGTCATTGACTTCAAGATCAGTATCATCGAGTTCTTCAATTTTTTGTTGAATTTCCTCATATTTTGAAAAATAAGAAATTAAATTATTTTCTCTAACGCGAAATTGAAAAATCTCCGTTTCTAGATCTTTATTGTCTTGTACCCAATTATAAACTCGAGTGATATTGGACTTGATTGGCTTTCTAATATTTTTTAACTTATCCATCGCAAACGAAAGTATTTTAAACTAAACAACAAAAGATACAATACAAAATTAAACGACAGTTCATTAATCTGCGAATGTTAGAAAGTCAGATATCTTTTCTTAATGTTTATCAAGCAACTTGCTACTTAATTTCTCAAAATTCACTTTTTATTGTCTAGTTCAAAAATGGAAAAATCTCACCCAAAATGTTCAGCTGTCCGCAACTACTCTCAACACTTGCACTTTTTGTTTCTTCTTTCCAGAGCTTCACACTGGAATTTAGAGCTTTTCTTTACGCCACTATTTAGAGCTAACAAGTTTTGTATTTTGAGAACAATTGTCAAAGGTATTTTTCATGGTACTTTTGAAGAGAAGAGCTTTTATTTTTTGCACCTTTGCAGAGAGAAATGTAATGTCATAAACTGAGAGCATATTACCCAGAACTATTATTGTAATCCGGTTTCTCGAGGGACCATTTGTTAAGGTGCTAATTTTTCTTTTAAACACCTACAAAGGCGCCTTATCCTTTTTTGCAGACAAGGACCCTCCAAGTGTGAGGGATTTGAGGAGATTTGTGAAGCTATAATTTTCCACGGGAGTTAGTTCTGCTCTTGGTAATTTAAACTAAACCATTTGAATTATTCACACTACTTTATTGACATTACTATGGATTCTGCGTCTTTTACAAAATTAGACGCACTTCCGTCACATAAAAACTTGCTAATTGAATTACGAGTACATTACTCCCAAGTTACAACCCTCTCACTCGAGTCTTATTTTTCAACTTACTGACGGTCCATCCGTCATCTATCTGACAAACGGGTGGAATTCCACCAAGCTCGGGAGTTGGTGGTATCCATGGCAACCTACATACTAATGAGATAACCACACCGCTTGTACCTGATAAATCGTTGTTTACAATTTTACATTTTATAAAATTATGGGACTTAGGAATTATGCTAACTTAAATAAACCTTTGTGAGTTTTCGCAACAAAAATTATTTTAAAAGGTACCATGGTTCTTTTACTGTAAATTTTGAAATGGTATTGAATGGTGATTGAACCGCCAAAAAAAATCAAACTCCAGCTTTAACTAAGGAATTTTTCTTTTACTAATTACCAAAAAGTTAAGCGAAGTATATACTACCAAACGTAACTTAAGCGTTTTTGTCATTTACAATGTAATGTTTTTAACCACAGGGAATCTTTACACCTTATTTACTCAAAAATGTTAAAACATTGTTTGGTTCCTTTTCGAATAACGCTATCCATGTGTGGTGTCGACGTTCCTAGTAAGTCATTTCCACGTCACACAGTGTCGCGCGCCGCCCCTTTGACAAAAGTCATCGCAAAGGGAATTTTGGACTTTATAATTTCGGCACTCGAACTTCGTCATTAGGAAGGTTATTCATTGCCTCATGCGAGTACACCACTTCATCCTGATTGGTTGTACTTTGCTCATCGTGTTCCTGCAACTTTTGCATGTCGAAGCCTGTCGGTATTTAGGATAACACACGATACACTTACAACGGTATGCTACGCTATGACGTCACTTCGAGGGAAATCCTAAATTGACTAGACGCTTGCACCCCTTGTACATAAGAACAGGTCAGTTTATTGTTGGGTAGTGTGTTGAGTTGACGTTTACTAAAATATTATTACAGGTCAATTTATTGTTGGGTAGGTATTGAGTTGACGTTTATTAAAATATCATTGTCATATTTCATTTGCTCAGGTAAGCGCCTAGTCAATTTAAGATTTTTCCTCGAAGTGACGTCACAACGTAGCATACCGTTGTAAGTGTATCGTGGGATAACATTTGTTATCGGTCACTCGTCAAAGTTGCTCTCTATGTATATAGGTGTTACTGGTACTAATATAACCGAGGTTATTAAATTTGTTACTATCTTGCCGAAAAGCAAATTTTTACTCTATGTGTTCAGTCTAGGAAAATTGTTTTGTAATTTGTATTTCATTCTTTCATACTGCACATGTCGTCTCAGGTAAAATAAATATCATATGGGTCATTTATATCATTTTTCGGAAAAAAAATAATTTTTTATATATTTTTTAAAAGTTTCTATAAGTTTTACTCATTTCATGTTACGGAAAGCAATATTAGGTACCTGGTTCCAAATTCAACATTTTCCATGGTAGTTACAATAAACGGCACTTAGGATATAATAAAACATTGGGTTGCGACATTTTATAAATCGGGAGCGCTTACGATGCAAAATATTTTTTAACGTTTTCACTACCAAATACATTTTTGGAACTTATGATGTTTTACTTATTTAAGTATTTTTTTAGTCTCAGAGATGGACTCAACCAGGGCCATTCCTGGGGTGCTTGCCGCCCTAGTGCAAAATTAAAATTTCCGCCCCAATCAAAAAATGTTTAATGTTTAATTTTTTTTTAGCTTTTAATTACTTGCTTTTATGAGATTCAAGGTTGTTAAAGCATTTGCTGCATAAAATAGATATTAAACATATCTTTAAATGTTATATTACTTAAAATGAAAACTTCTGGTTGACTCGTTGACTTTATCATTAACGAAATGATATCCAAAAATCCGAGAAGTTTTGATCTATAAAACCCCATCCACATGAATGGCTAAGCCCTACAAAACAATGAAACATTCGATGTTGTTCGCGTCGCTTTCGAAAATGATCTCAGCTGGCACAAATACATTTCTTCAGTAGCCACATCGGCAGCTAAAAAGCTTGTTTGTTTCTTTCGACCAGAAAATACTTGTCCCCTTCCAACTTATACACTCTCTATGTTTCCCAAATAAGACCTAACCTAGAGTACTGCTCCCTCATCTGGGGAGCGGCATCACCTTCGACACTTAGCATCCTTGATTCTATCCAAAAGAGAGCCATTCGACTTATCAATGACCCAGCCCTCACGAGAAAACTCCCTTCTCTCCCTCATCGCCGCGCTGTTGGGGATTTATCCCTTTTCTACCGTTACCTCCACGGATTTTGCTCTGAAGAACCAGCTGGTATTATTCCCCCCTTGACTGTTCCTAACAGGACAACCAGAGGCACGTTACGTATGCATCCCTTTACTGTCCAACTACAAAAGCCTAGAACAGACCACTTCTCTCGCTCATTCATACCTAGGGTCTCCAGATTATGAAACAAATTGTCTGCAGATGCTTTCCCTTCCAGTCCCAATCGCCAATCCTTCAAATCCCGTGTCAGTAGACTACATTTCCCTTCTCCCCAGACGCCCACGGTACGTTAGTATTTAGGCTTGAAGTCTACGTGGGATGTCTTAGATAAAAAAACTATAAAATTACCATTTTACTAGCAAAGAACAAATATCCAATGAAAAATAGAACATTCCCTTTATTTAAAAGGATAAAGCGACAAGATCGTTTTAAACTGTCTTAATTTATTTAAACCAACACCTACCTAATAAAAATAATAAATTAAAAAACATAAACTATTAAAACAAACATAAATTATCTTTGGAAAATATAGGAACTCGTTATAGGTTAGTATTCTAGCTATAAACTATTTAAGCAAGACCTTATATTAATAGGATAAAGGAACACAAACAAAATTAAACCAAATTACTTTAGGTACAACACTACCGTGCCGTTTTTGATACAAATTCATCAACTACGCTGTTTAAATCTAGGGCTTCAACAATATCCTTTTCAATTGCAATTATTGAGAGGCCAGTGGTTCTTTCTTGGGACATTGTTGACCTTAGATCATGCAAAATATTTTTTAACGTTTTCACTACCAAATACATTTTTGGAACTTATGATGTTTTACTTATTTAAATATTTTTTTAGTCTCAGAGATGGATTCAACCAGGGCCATTCCTGGGGTGCTTGCCGCCCTAGTGAAAAATTAAAATTTCCGCCCCAATCAAAAAATGTTTAATGTTTAATTTTTTTTAGCTTTTAATTACTTGCTTTTATGAGATTCAAGGTTGTTAAAGCATTTGCTGCATAAAATAGATATTAAACATATTTTTAAATGTTATATTACTTAAAATGAAAACTTCTGGTTGACTCGTTGACTTTATCATTAACGTAATGATATCCAAAAATCCGAGAAGTTTTGATCTATAAAACCCCATCCACATGAATGGCTAAGCCCTACAAAACAATGAAACATTCGATGTTGTTCGCGTCGCTTTCGAAAATGATCTCAGCTGGCACAAATACATTTCTTCAGTAGCCACATCGGCAGCTAAAAAGCTTGTTTGTTTCTTTCGACCAGAAAATACTTCTCCCCTTCAAACATATACACTCTCTATGTTTCCCAAATAAGACCTAACCTAGAGTACTGCTCCCTCATCTGGGGAGCGGCATCACCTTCGACACTTAGCATCCTTGATTCTATCCAAAAGAGAGCCATTCGACTTATCAATGACCCAGCCCTCACGAGAAAACTCCCTTCTCTCGCTCATCGCCGCGCTGTTGGGGATTTATCCCTTTTCTACCGTTACCTCCACGGATTTTGCACTGAAGAACCAGCTGGTGTTATTCCCCCCTTGACTGTTCCTAACAGGACAACCAGAGGCACGTTACGTATGCATCCCTTTACTGTCCAACTACAAAAGCCTAGACCACTTCTCTCGCTCATTCATACCTAGGGTCTCCAGATTATGAAACAAATTGTCTGCAGATGCTTTCCCTTCCAGTCCCAATCGCCAATCCTTCAAATCCCGTGTCAGTAGACTACATTTCCCTTCTTCCCAGACGCCCACGGTACGTTAGTATTTAGGCTTGAAGTCTACGTGGGATGTCTTAGATAAAAAAACTATAAAATTACCATTTTACTAGCAAAGAACAAATATCCAATGAAAAATAGAACATTCCCGTTATTTAAAAGGATAAAGCGACAAGATCGTTTTAAACTGTCTTAATTTATTTAAACCAACACCTACCTAATAAAAATAATAAATTAAAAAACATAAACTATTAAAACAAACATAAATTATCTTTGGAAAATATAGGAACTCGTTATAGGTTAGTATTCTAGCTATAAACTATTTAAGCAAGACCTTATATTAATAGGATAAAGGAACACAATCAAAATTAAACCAAATTACTTTAGGTACAACACTACCGTGCCGTTTTTGATACAAATTCATCAACTATGCTGTTTAAATCTAGGGCTTCAACAATATCCTTTTCAATTGCAATTATTGAGAGGCCAGTGGTTCTTTCTTGGGACATTGTTGACCTTAGATCATTTTTTATTATCTTAAGTTGCGAGAAACTCCGTTCTCCCGAGGCAACTGATATGGGTAGTGTTGCAAATGTTCTTAGGGCTACACAAAAATTGGGAAAAGAAGGAATTAAATCTTTCTGATTATAAATTTTAGAGTATCTATTACTTCATTCATTTTTGAAAACAAATCATGAAAATTTAAAATTTCATGATAGAGTTCCATTCAATATAGGCCTGTAAATACTTTATTATCAAGGGAAGTTTGTAGTGCGGTGTCCAAATCCTTACCATTCTTATGTAAACAATGTTCTTTGCTTTCACTAAAAATAGATAAGCTAAAATCATTCGATCATTCCTCAAAAAAATAATGAAATGGTCACTTTCACGACGTCAACTGTAAAATAGTGTAGATTCCGAATGCTCAAACCTAGGGTCACGTGCCACGTCTGCGAACGTTTACCGAACGATTGAACGGCCGTAGTGCTGGCAATGTTAATCGATGTTTTTTAAACATTGTTTTTAAATTGATATTCGATATTTTGCCATCGATGTTAGGGGTCACAAACATCGATGTCGATCTCGATGGTTATCTTTCGATGTTCGAAATTCGACCTTCCGTCCCGAATCTATTAACAAAAGATTTTGGAAGCTAAATTAATAAACATTACTTATTTAGTTTTAAGTTTTTTAATTTTTTAGGGGGTTGAATTCTTTTGTTTTGTTTGCTTTTATTTTTTAATACAAAAATGTACGTTATTTCTTTAAAGTTACCTATTATTTGATTTGGGATTTGTTTCTGTTAGTTGAGTATATTTAATTTTTATTAAATAAATTATAACATTTATATCTGATTTAAGTTATTGATTTTATTTCCTAATCTTAATTTATGAATTTTTTTTTTCAAAAGTAATATACATCGATGTTACCTTAACATCGATGTTTTAACAACGATGTTTTATCGACATCGATGCCAAACATCGATGTATCGAGTCGATGTCCCAGCACTAATCGGCCGTAACCAAGCCCCCTAGTAACTATAAAATGCTTGGCAATACGACAACGGACGCTTTCCACTAGCGCGTACGCATAATAATTATTGTCTCATACATGGATGAGTTAGAAAGGATTCGATGTTCCGTATACTGTGAGCGTATCGAACGTGAAGCCTGTTTATGTGTTGTTTGTTATGAAAACATTTCCCCTAGAGGTCTAGTTTACGAACTTTAAGGAAATACGTAATTGAATCAAGAATGGTAGTAGAAAGAGATAAAATAGCATTGGAGTGTTGGAGCTCAGAAGTGTTCCTGTCTCTGCTGGTTGCTTAGGAAATACGTCTGAACATTTGGTTATACGTACGTCTTTGTCAAATGAACTAGAAAAGAAAAAGTGTGATTTATAGATTTATAAATGACTCGGAGTGACTTTAAATAAACCTTTAGAAATAATATAACCTATAAATAATAAAACCTTTTTAACTTAAATTTATTATTATTTAGCAGAGAAATAAAATATTTTAGGCCTTTTATTACTTTTAGTAAATCTTGTGATGCTTCTAACGTATTTCTTGTACAAAAATACAAGGTAAAATAACATGTGGCCAATGTTTACAAATTGTGTTTACAGTGTCTCTTAGAATGGTTTGTTTTGGCTTCAAAGAATGTTAAATCATCCCGTATCCATTCTTAATAAATCCGTGGTCTTATATTACATTACTCTTCCAATTCATCGTGTGTTCGTTCATCATGAAGTCCGGATGATTCTGATTGCCGTTGTTCGCTCTATTTTGAAAACTTTTTTCCGTTTTAATTTATTTCAAATTTAAAGGAATTAATTTAGGCGGCTTTCACACTGAAGTAACAGGCATCTAGCAATAGGTAACCAGCAACTGTGGTGTTATGTATCGCATAATTAAAAAGCACGGCATTTAATGTAACCTCACACACCATGGCAACAGCGATATCGCGTTCGAAAATATTGGTAGTTTCAGGTAATATATTTGCCCCGTGATATCGTAAAGTGAATTGTGTTGCGAGTTGCTTTGATTTAATAAGATGTCGCCGTATCATCGGAGTCGTCGGATAATGCAAGAAACCTAAACTCCACCATCAAAAGCCATGGTTCTCCAAGGGCTGTGACAAAGCCAGGCTCAAAAAAGCCCAAGCTCACAAAAGGTATCTTCAAAATCCTACACCAGAAAATCGTCAAATTTTCACCGAGACCAGAAATCAATACAACCAAACTATCTTAGAGTCCAAAAATGCTTTCAACAGCCGCATAAAAGATAAAGTGCTTACCTGTCCCAACGGCGGCAAATCTTTCTGGTCACTTGCCGAAAACATTAGTCAGAACTTCTGTAGAAGCACTTTTCCTCCCCTGACCTCTGACAACGAAGTTATCTCCACCTCTAAAGGGAAAGCAGAACTATTCGCCAAACAATTCGCTGTCAATTCCACCCTGACCTCTCCCCCCAATTTCGCTCTTCCAACCGCTAAGTCTGTACCCCACAAAATGCCCGATATTCCTAATACTTAAGGTCAAACAAGTTCAAAAAATTCTTCTATCCCGTGACACCAAAAAGTCCTCTGGTCTGGATGGCATCCTGCCCAGGAACGACCCTGGATCCAGCGATACCAAAAAGTCATTTTGATGAAAATGGCGCTTACGATACTTTGCCTGGATAGGGACGATCTATGTATTTCTATTCCTTATGAAAACCTGAGCTTTTTGCTTACCCCTATGCGCCAGAGTTTCTAATTACGGCGCTGCTTACGTTTCAGCTCCAAAGTGGGGACGTTTGATATGACAGAACTTGTCAAACCTCTTTTATTACGCCCACTCAATCTTCTTCTTACTTCACTATACTAATAAGGAAAGTACTACCTCAGTATACCTTGCCGGTTTATTTCATTCCGTGATATGTTATGGACCGTCAAAAAATACTAGATATACTTTTTTAAATGCTAATGCCCCAACACAAGGGAAATTACCCCTGAAGTTCACCCCCAAAATGAATTTTGGTCAATTTGACCTATAAGAAGACACAATTTTGAAATCAAACCACTGGCAATGTATCACAATCCCATAAACAACTGTCGCAACTGTTGCAGGCCGATCAAAATTTGCCTGTGGGAGTGAATTTCAGGAGTAAATTTCAGGAGTGATTTTGTCCCTTATTTTGCGGAATTAGCACGTAAAAAAATATGTGTATAATAATTTTTGATGTAGTATTTAATCATGGAATGAAAGAAATCGGTAAGGTACACCTGCGGTATTTTCCTTGAAAGCGCTTAACATGCGTCTGATTTTACCCCACTCCTGTAAAGTAAGAATCAAGCAAAAAAAAGCCTCGAGTGTCATAACTGACAGAGACCGCAAATAGTTCCATCTCTCCCATCTTTTGAAAAGTGGGAATTAGAGGCGTGTTATGGATTGTTCTTCCTTCTCATGATAAAAATAGTGGTGCTGAATGAACTGGCAACGCTGCACGATTTTCACTTTGGCCAAATCAGAATCGAAATAAAATCCGTCAATTAGCGTGCATTGCGAGTGCCTCTCCGATGTTGCCGAATGTAGAATATGGTCAGATCGTAGTGTGATGACATGACAGTGCGTGAGAAGATGAACTGGGATGTTCGCAACTTGATTCAGATAGCAGAATTTTTTTATTTTCAATTATAAGATGCTTATATTTATAAAGTTATGGTGATATTTAAACAAAATTTGCACAACCCAAGGATGAAAAATCTGTCATTCTTGACGAAAATGTTTGTCCAGTTGGTATTCAAGTAAACAGTTTTTTAAACCTAAGGAGGTTAGAGCCTCAACAGGGGCGAAGCCTGGCGGTAGCAAATCGTCATGTATAAAACTGCTACATTACAATGTCCGCTCTGTGAGGAACAAGCTTCACGAGCTCGAGGCTGCCATTGCTTGCTGATTGTGACCTTGGAGTCTTATGTTTAACAGAACATTGGCTGGAACAGGAGGAAATAGATGCGCTGAGCCTGCTGGATTATGTCGTCAGCGCATCTACATCACGAAGTCAGTCACGTGGTGGTGGAACAGCTGTGATGGTTAAGGCATCAATGGGCTCGACTGTTATTAATGGTCTTGATTCTTTTAATATTGACAAATTGATTGAAGTTTGTGCTGTAAATTTAAATAAATTCGACATATGTATAGTTTGCATTTACAGAATACCATCTGGGAGCTTTGATGTTTTCATAGACCTGCTAGAAAGATCAATACTACATTTGGGACATCGCAGAAGGGTTGTCATGGCAGGTGACTTCAATGTATCTTTTGGAACAAGATCCAGAGAGGAAGAAGGTCTTTTGGAGCAACCTATGGCTATAAACAACTTGTATTTGAGCCCACACGTGGAGAAGCCTGCTTGGACAATGCCTTTGTAAATTTTAACTATGACTTTTTTCAGTAGAGATTATTGACTTTAATCTTTCTGATCATTTCGGTCAGATACTTACTTGTGAAATCCAGGAGGGAAATATTAAATCTGAAAAAACAAAATTTAGATCACTGACACAACAAGGGCGTAACAAATTCTACACGGTTGTTGAGGGATTCTCCTGGGACTTCATTGACAATGAACAGATAGATGTAGAGGAACGATTTGATATTTTTGTGGGTATGCTGGGGTGGGCCTACCTGCAGTCTTTCCCAGAAAATGTTATTGACAGGTTTCATGAAAAATAAAAAAAGTTCTAATATCTATGACTTAACGGTTGAACTGATTAAATCAATAAAAAATTTAGTTATTGTTCCACTTACAAAACTTATAACCAATGTATCGTTAAGAGTATATTTCCAAACAGTTTAAAAAGAGCATTAGTGCCCCAATATTTAAAAAAGGCGACATTAACCTTGTTACTAACTACAGACCCATCTCTCTGCTGCCCATTATATCTAAAATATTTGAAAATATCATGTCAAAACAAATAATAAATTACTTTGAATCAAACCAACTTTTCTCCGAAGATCAGTTTGGTTTTAGACAAAATAAGGGTACCATTCATGCAATTTTGCACCTTTTGGGTAATATAATGGATGGCTTTGATGAACGGTCATATCTTTCGGCCCTGTTCTGCGATCCCAGCAAGGCCTTTGATTGCGTATCATACAACCTTCTACTCCAAAAACTGAGAGCATATAACATCAGTGAAAGTGGCATTCAGTTGATTGAACATTACTGACAAGGCCGCTGTCAAATAGTGAAGAGGGGTGGAGTATTATCAGACACAGCCTACATGAATGTGGGTGTGCCCCAAGGCTCAATCCTGGGACCAGTCCTCTTCCTCATTTATTAATGACCTACCAATGAGCCAACAGCTGGGACGGTTTGTGTTGTTCGCTGACGATACTACGTTGTTTGCGGAGGGTGAATCAGAACTTGCTGCTATTCAGAGATTAAATGAAGTACGAGTGAATGTAGAGGAATGGTTTTTAAGCAATGGGCTGCTTCTAAATCAAGAGAATACACAAAACATTATGTTTACTATGAGACACTGCTTTGAAGATGATGCTGCATCTGTCAAGTTTCTAGGGCTATACCTAGATAGGAAGCTGAAATGGGATGTTCATGTAGCTAATGTTTGTAAAAGACTTGGAAGTAGTGGATTTGTTTTACGAAATTTGAGTGAATGTGTTTCAATAAATACCCTGAGAACAGCATATCATGGAATTTTCCATAGTGTTATGACATATGGCATTATCGCATGGGGACGGTCACCTCATGCACAAAGAGTCTTTGGTCTCCAGCGAAAGGCAGTCAGAATCATGGCTGGCTTAGGGTACAGGGAAGATTGTGGGAATGCCTTGGTTGAGTTGGGAGTTCTTACCCTTCCTTCGGCTTACATCCTGCAAAGTTTGCTCTACATCAAAGACAAGGACGACCTACTGTCTTACCAAGACATACATGACCATGACACTAGGAATAAGACCAACTACGTTCCATAACACTGCAGGTTGGGTAAATGTCAGGCTCGACCAGAATATTATGCAATAAAACTGTTTAATAAGTTACCTCAAAATGTTAAAGAGCTCTCTACTCAGCAGTTTAAAATGAAGGTGAAACAGTTCCTAATAAAACATGCTTTTTAGAGCACAAAACAGTACTTAGATTATAGTTTTAATATATTTTAATATTTTTATTTAAATTTTTTAATGTGTTTGTATTGTGTTCATTTCGAATTATAAATTTTAATATATTGTATTGTCAGAAATGTTTTTATTATTGTCTAAATATGAAAATTATTTTATCTGTAATTGACGTGTGTAAACAATTTATTTGTAATAGCATGAGTAAATGAATTTGAATTTTAATTTGAATTTGAATTTGAATATTTTTAACTTTGCACTAAACTGTTAACATGCCTGTTAAAGTATAATAATATATGTAATGTAATATGATAAAATAGTCTAGTTTATACAGTGCCATACATAAAGTTGGCACTATAATTAATAATTTCAAAATTACTTCTGATTTCTCAGAAATTCTATTTTTGATAAAAGTTTCTGCATGTAAGTATAAAATACATTTCTGGCGTTATCCAAATTTAAAGTTAATTATAGCAACAACATTCAAAAGGAAAGTTTCTGGAACAACCCAAATCAAAAGCTATAGAAAATGAGCATGATGTGAATAGTTTAAGACAAAATTAGGTGTAAATTTCGCAAAAACCGATCAAAGTCGGATTTTTTCAATATTCTACTTCTACTTTAATTTTGTCCAAACTATGCTTCCTACAAAGAAAGATTTTGTTTCAAAAATATTCGTTTTAAATATATTTGGTTTAGACGATCATATTATTTTTATTTTTTGACATTTTGTATATTTGATTTCAACTGTGATTTTATGCGTGCAAGAACTTTTACCAAGAATACTCAAAATTTTCTTTAAAATAGGAAATGAATTTTTATCCCATATGATGCGAACTTTATAGATGACGCTGTATAAGTATATAAAGTATCAAATAATAAATTCATACAATCATTGAATAATTAGTTTTAATTTTTGCAATTACTTTTTTATTCAATAATTATTTAATTAAAAAAGCCTTGTTTAAAGGGACTACCCCACTGGTATATCGATTTCCAGCAACTAAGCCAGGAATATTCTAAAACGAGACAGAGCACGCGTGATGGCTGCATGTCTATGAGGCTCGTGGCTTTTTCTTGATTCTTACTTTACTTATCTTTTTCACTAACGACTCTAATGCTAGGAAGAGAAGATTCACATGTTTATTATTGTTTAATGGATGTATAGAAATAAAACTGTATATTAATTAACTTATTTATTTCTAATGATACGACAGATTTTTTAATTGTGTAAAATGAGTTGGTTTGTCCGTTTGCCATTGATATAATATGTAAATTTGACCCGGCCTTATAATTAATATAAGTAAATTCGACAGCGGGGAGCTTCCATGTTTAACGCTATATACCAGGGATGGGGAAATGGCGGCCCGCGGACCAATTCCGGCGTCATGATTCGATTTTCGATCCGGCCCGCGATCAAAACGAACCATCAAATAAAATACACCTTAAGTGCGTTTTGCGGATTAATTCTAGTCACATAGAGCCAAATTTCGACGACATAATTAATGAACAATCAAAATTTCATTTTTCATCACGTCTAAACAATAGATTCATAAATTTGACTATTTTGTTGTTATTTGTAATAAATTCTATGGCCCGCCTAAATGTTGTAATTATTTTATATGGCACTCCCCTGAATCTATTTTCCCAACCCTGCTATATACAGTGAGCGGCAAATGTATTGCATAAATTCGATAAAATCTCAAGGAAAAGTTTTTTGGAAGAACGCTCGGACATGTAATCTCTTATTATAAATTGTGCATTTTTTGACATTAAATTTATTTATGGAGTGTGGCTCATGTGAGAGCTTTGACGTCGTTAATATTTTTTTAATGGAATACACCACTTTGTACTGCATCTTTTAATTCTACAGAAAATTCTGAACATAATCATGTACTATGTAGCTTACCCTATACCTAAACTCCACTGATTTAAATTTCAGCATATCATAACAAAATTTTAAAGCATTTCGAAATCACTGGAGTTTAGGTATAGGGTATGTTATATCAGATATGTTCTGAATTTTATGTAGTATGTATTCAAGGATGCAATAAAAAATGGACTATTCCATTTAAAAACATTAATGACGTCAAAGCTCTTACATGAGCAACCCTGTATAAATAAATTTAATGTCAAAAAATGCACAATTTATAATAAGAGATTACGTTCAGGATAAGAGAGAATGAGATGCATTTTATAGTTACAACTTTGGCGCGAAATTAACAAGTCTTTTTCTTTATTAATAAAGAAAAACAAAAGAAAATAAGAATGGACTTGCGAACTACTGAGGTTGCAAATTAGGAAGTCCAGATTGTTGGCTCTTGAACGTTTGGTCTTCCTTCCTTTTTTATAAAGTCTGTTTTCTTTTAAGTTGTTAATAAAGTCCTAAGTGTTTTGGGAAAGAGAGTGGTTTTATTTCTAGAAGTTAGTGTGGCACACATAATAAGTTGTAAATTCGTTCTACGTTGGTTCGTTAGCGAGGGACGTTGGACATCGTGAATATCATCTACAGTTCTGGAAGTCCGTCGAGATTTATCATCTTCAAAGTAGCGATGGCTCCAAGACCATTAAGAGACTTTAATCTAAGGCTACAATAATGAGATTTAGTTAACCTTAGAGTTTAGGTAAGTTTTACTAATACTACTAACTTAGCTCCCTTCAACCGGTTAGACCATGGCCGCAAGGAGATATCCAAAACGCTTCCATCATACTAATTATAAGGTACCTAAATGTAACGAACTCACTGTCGCTGAAGGAAGAAAACTTCGGCCTAATACACGATGGTACGAGTAAAACACGATCCAATCTGCGACAATGTAACAGCAACTACCGATGCAATGGCTGGTATTTCAAAAAAGATAGGAGCTAGGAGACACAACATTTACCGGCGATATTGTTTTATTTATTGATTTATATTAACATAAAACTGTTGGGTGTCGAGTGTACCCAGTACTAATTTTGCGGTTGACGCAACAGTCGACATTTCTATTGTTTTACTGGCAAGCAAATAAGGCTTTGATTATTTACTGGGATGTATAACGCGCACTAAAACATTAGCGACTATATTGTTTTTTGCATCAGTTGTCTCAATGACCGACAACCACAACGGTTTAGCGTATAATTTACTTTTCTATTTTCGATTACATGTACGACATGAAAAAAGCGACGTACGACTTCTCGCCTACTCGGTAATGACCAACCAGGAACATACTTTTTTTAGAAAGTGTCTTTGTTTAATATATACTGTGAGATTTCACAACATAAAAATTAAATCGGAAATGAATACTGAGTACATTGTTACAGTTAGAAAACAGTACATTGATTGATAATAAAATATCACCTATATAATTCATTTCTGTAGGAAAAGATTTTATTTTGAGATTTTAGAAACCTTAATTAGCAATTAAAAAATTATTCTATAATCTATACCTTAAACTTTCTGTGATATTCCTCGGCTGGGAGGAATGATGTTGTTAGGGGCTCGATAAAGGGCTGGAGTGGATTTTGCATTGTAGATTTTAGGACACATTTTTGGACATTTGTTTGGAAATTTTTGTTGTTTACCTCTTAAGAGACTTATTTAATGATCCTATAGCACCAGTGTTTAATCTAATCCTGTTTATTTTTCATGTGGTATATTTTAAATTTTATGACATTGTTTTTTTTTGCATATAAACCGAGTCGTTAGGAATTCAATTTTGTGATAACTAAAGAACAGAAAAATCATACAAGCTTTTTGTGTAATAAATGTAAAATGAAAACAAATCTAGACTTTATTTCAATCTATTGGCATTACATGATATAATTAACATTTTTTCAAAGTTTCCTTCAGCAAAACGACTTCGTTTATAATTAAGAATATCTCTAAGTCTAGAAAAGCTTCTTTCGATATCACAACTTGTAACAGGAGCGAAACGGAAATAATTATACAAGTCAGTATTTTTAGTTTTCAATGTTTCAAAAATATTCGTTATTTCTGAAAATCCTGGATTTCTTTCTAAGATTTTTGCTATATTGTCATATTTTCCCATATATTCATTTTTTCCAAATTTCTACACATTTTTATATTATTTATTTAACATTTCGGAAACCACTCTACGTGCTGCAATTGCATATCGCTGGCCTCGCCTTTATTTTATGAACCCTGACCAGTTTGTATAAACTGTTCTTGAGGGATTCATATAAAGAGCGTACCAGCGAGGTGCAAAAGGAGGCGTCGTGTCCCGACTGGGAAGGCGTCACTGTGGTGCCGCACGAATAGTACGAATAGCGCCAGCCCTTTAGGCTGACTGAGTACTCCGCTAGAAGCTGCCCCTACGCTACCCAGTCTAGTTACGTAAGTGCATTGTTTGTGTACCTGAATATATTATACAAGTGTTTTGGTAAACCGCAGCCTATTTTATCAACCCTTAAGGCCCATACGCGACATTTGGTGGAGGCGCCTGGTTCGTTCTCGTTGGTAAGTTCTTCCTAACTTGCCAAGGGCCTTTTGTGTTTTATAATTTTTACTGTCTCTTTCAGGTCATTTTAGTGTTTTTCAGTGCATTTTTAAAGTGTTTTTTTTCAGGGCGTTATAGTGCATTTTTTTTGTCAAAATTATTTTTTAAAGTGATTTTTTTTAAGGGCGTTTTTACAGTGTTTCTTTCAGGGTATTTTTACATTGGTTCTTAAAGGGTATTTATTTTACAGTGGTTTTAAGGGGAATACAGTGCTTTTTACGTCTATATAATTTCCCTACCCATTCTTATCTCTCACACGTTTGACATAATTTTATCTTGTGCCCGTTTACGCTGGCGAGATTAGAATTATCCAAACAGAACTTACAGTAAAACCCACCTCGTGCCCGTTCGCGCTGGCGAGTCTAGGTTTTCTGTAGATCCCACCCCTAAGCGTCCTCTGTGGTCCTGTCTTGTGGCCGTTAACGCTGGCGAGATTGGACTACATAGACTGCTAAATATAAAAATTGTTCCACCTCGTGCCCGTTCACGCTGGCGAGGCTAGAATTATTATTTATATATTGGGGTTATTCACTAAACTACCCTTAACCCTTTTATTCCTGTTACTCCTTTTATTTAAATTTTATGGCCCGTAGGAAGCTAAACAAGGTTCAAAGAGAACGAAAAAGGCAAGGGAAGCTAGGGGTTGTCAATAACGGCATAAACGTAAAATCACATAATTCGTTGGGTTTACCAAATTCACTAACGACGGTAAAAATTTTTATTTCTAACGAGCAACAATTAAGGGCACTGAGATTAAAAAGAAAATTTTTTGATTTATTTGGCGACAATGAAATATAATATTTTATTTTGTTGACACTAAGGTCGTCGCTAGTGAACTTGATATACCTACTCACGACCAAGTTCATTATTATTTATTTATACACAAGTTTCACGTACTCGTAATTAAAAAGTTATTATAATATTATTAACAAAGTGTTATACAAATAGTATCGTTATTTTTATAAACATATTTATATATCTAATCGCCATTCAAATATAAAGGTTTCCAATTTTTTTAAAATATTTTTTTATTATTATTATCTTGTAGGTATATTTTTACTGCCCTTTTAACGCCATTTTTTGATAAGGTGCCACAGAGTTATTTACATTTTAATTAACATATGTACATATTAACATAAGTACTTAAATTTCGCCTGTGATGCTTAGTGAGCAGCCGCCACGGCCGCTAACGAGGTCCCGTAGCAGCAAATACAAAACTTTATACCCGTTTTTAGGAGCATGCTCATTTTTGTTTTGTTTTTTCTAACTGACTAATCTATTTTTTATTTTTTTTACAGGGCCGACCTTCGAAAAAGTTTTTTTTTTCAAAAAAGTCCTAAAAGACGTCTGTGGGAAAAAATGGGGCTAGTACTCTTTTGGGAAATCAAAGAAAGGGGTATTCTTTGTCATGTAATCTGGGCTAAATGCAGTTTTTGTTTTAAAAAGGGACTTAAGAATTAAGAGCAAGAATATAATCTATTTAATTTTTTTTCCAAATATATAAGGGAGCTCAACTGGATAAAAGAATTTTGGGAATTGATGTATGGTAAGATGGTAAGAAAGAACAAGGTATTCTTGACTGAATTTTATTTTTTCAATTTTTTTATGAATTCAATTTTAAAAATTATAATTATAAAGTTTTCAAATTTGTTTTTATAATTAGGTAGAAACAAATGGTTAGTATTTAAATGTGTGTTTTGTGTTGTGCCAGTGTGTGTTAGTATGAAAGAGGGTATACCCAAAATGTGTTGGTTTGAATGTTTATGCTTGGAAAATTTTAGGTATAATTCACCTATATTGCGGTAGTAAATTTTATATTAAGTTAGTACCAATCATACAAAATACTATTTATTTTATTTTATTTAATGTTTTGCGTTTTTAATAAACAAACAAATTAGCAGGTAGAAATATTATTAAGTTCATTATTATAAATAAACCATGAAGGTAAAGGTAGACAGTTCACTATTTTATTTAATCAGCAGAAAAGTAAACAATTGACATTTAATATTAAAGATACCATTCACCCAGGAAAGTGTTGTTAAAGTTAAATTGTAATATACGGTGTCTAATAAAAATAATTTAAACAAAAACAAGGGTATATTTTATTACTGAGACATTTAAAAATAAATCAGGGTCAGAATTTTTTTAAAAATCCAACTACTTTAAAGTCGATGATTATTATTACTAAGTAAATTTAAATATAGCGTACAATAATGCTTACCATATGCATTTTGTAATTATGTGTTTATTTGTTTATATGACTGACAGTCATATGTTTTCCAAATAGGGGGACATGGAAGATGACTCTGAACACGGAGTTGAATGTCCGCCTATTTGATGGTGATATGTGTTATGTATGATTATTTATTTTATTTATGACTAAAAGTCATATGTTTTCCGAGTAGGGGAACATGGAAGATGGCCCTGAGCATAGGGCTGAATGTTCGCCTACTCGATGGTGGTATGTATACCGTTATTTAAATGACTAAGAGTCATTATGTGAGTATAGGGAGACATGGAAGATGACCTTCATATAGGGTTGAATGTCTGCCTATGCGAAATATTAAGAGTTATATGCAAGTCGTATTTGAAGTTTATGTGATTTTATTGATGAATAAATAGGATGGTAAATATGGTAAATATTTGATGATGTGATTACGCTATATTTGGGTTTTAAACTGTTATGTAAATGTGTATAATTTTGTTTTTCCCTGATGAATTAGAGACCTACGTCTCACTGTCTCCAAAAAGGTAATACTTAGACACCAATAGAAGTCCTATGTAAAAACCGGGTGAATGTTCTTAGTCTGTCTACTTTTACTTAAACATCATAGTATCATGTAGGTTTTCATTATTTTTCAATATTTATAAACCGTTTTTTTCCTTTTAACTGCCGGTAGTCTTTTTTGTTTTTCATGTACCATTGGGAGACCACACGACCTGGATCGAGAGCCACAAACACACCAAAAACCCAAAGGCCAGTCGCCGCTTGCGTCCACACAGCAAGCGTCATGCATCAGCCACGCACGGTCCACCATGTCTCGCCAGTCTGGTCTTCCCTCACTAAGACTGAACTGCTGCACAACGAGCCGTGATGACACTGGTACAACGTACATACCTAAGGAACTTGCAGCGCTGGTTGACCACAACTAGCCTCAGGATCAGCCCAGCAAAGTTCCAGTCACTCACGGCTCAGTCCACCCAAAGTCCGGATGCCCGCACTCTTCGGAGGAGGAAGACCCCTGCTGCACTGGGAGTCGGCAACAAAACTAGCCGATCCCACCCCCAGGACACAGGAACCGTGACTGCTGCGTCGCAACGAGAAGTGTGGCGCCTAAAGATGTGTCGGGTTTTGTCGGTGTGTAGGCTATTCGATCAGTAACGTGTTGGAACTCCCTAATAATAGAACTTTGTAAAGAAAATGTGTAAATTAATGTGAACCAGACTACCAGGACAGTAACCATTTTTATTCTTCATTTTTAAGCTACTTTTACCATTCTCCATTTCATCTGAATGTACTGAGCGTGCGAGCTCCAAATTGTTTGTTTATTAATATTGTATTTGTAGTAGCAGTAGTAACAAGATTTATTTAGCAAAAGAATGCTACAATTTTACATTTTTAGTATGATTTAACAACTTAAACTTATCATTAACTTTTTAAATTATTTAGAAAAAAATGATATTGTTACACTTTGTTTATTTAACAAATATGTTTTTAATGATTTTTTAAATTTATTTAGAGAATTTTGAGATTTAATATTTACATTTAAACTGTTATATTCACTTAACCCTTTATAAAACACCGATTTGTATGTTAAATGTTTTGTCACCTTTCCTAAACAAAAATTTTCATTGTTACGTGTAGAATAATTATGATTTTCGTAATTTTGTGTTATAAAACTATGTAAATGAGATCGCAATAAATCATGTTTAACACGTTAAGTGCCGCAATGTAACCGAAAAATACGAGCAATCAGGCCGCTATTTTTTTTTGTATTTATACGTCAGAATATATCTATTTTTAAGGACTTAGTACCATTTTTGGGTAAAAGTTTTGTTTTTTCTTAGTAATTGCTTATTTTAAGTGTGAGACAATATTTGTCTCACGCGGCCTCAGGTATCAAAATATGCAGTTATGGCCATGTGAGACTTATCTGTCTCACGACAAGTCTGTACGCGACAACTGTTTGGCGCGTCTTGATATTGTGGGTAGCCTTTCGTCCGCTCTCGAAGAGGTAACAAGTTGTATAAAACGAGTTAGGAAAAAGGGCAAGAACATTTACGGAAGCTTATGGATCAGTGTTTATCGGAAGATGAAGTGGATTTTAGTAACGGTTCTTCTGATAACTACGTTCCATCCTCAGAAATTTCATCTAATTCGGAAAGTAGCGACTCTGAACCGCTAAGTAAACGGCGAAAGAGGGCAACTCATGAAAAGTGTATCAGGTTTGTTATTTATATAGTTTAGGAGTGTATGTAATAGTTGTATTGTATGCCAGTGTGGTTATTGGTGTGGATATTTTGGACCTAGACTCGATTACAAAATATTCACTCCTGTTTTTTTTTATTGCAGAGTAACAACAAATACGGATATTAACCAAGCTAGCACTTCAAAGATAATCCCTGTAGAACTAGGTGCTGCGCATAATGGAGACCAGTTTCCAAATGGTTTGGATGAAACAATTGAGCAAGTAATACAAGATTACATGGTAGATGAAAATAATGAAAATGAAGCTATGGATGCAGGTAGCGATATCAACTGGCATCCAGTGACCGGTAACAATTTGAAAACCTTTGATTTTACTGTAGAGGCTGTGGGAATCAAGCCAGTCATTTATGAGGATTATGCTGACAAATGGCCAATTGATTTTTTCTTGCTATTTGTTGACGATGAAATAGTTCAACTTATGGTCACTGAAACGAATAGATACGCCGCTCAAAACCTTCAAAATCCTGAGTTAGAAGCAAAAGCCAGACTTAGGCAATGGAAAGAGACCAATTCCTATGAAATAAAACAATTTCTTGGAGTTTTAATTTGGATGGGTTTGGTTCGAATGCCAAATCTACATTGTTACTGGTCCAATAAAAAAATTTACTCCAATTACGTAAAAAAAATTATGTCACGAAACAGATTTCAACTTTTGCTCTCAAAGTGGCACTTTTGTGACAATGAAGATTTTTCAGATACCAGTAAGCTCAGAAAACTTACTCCATTGCTAAATCATTTGAAATCCAAATATCAGTCCGCTGTTGTTCCAGAACAAAATATATGCATCGATGAGACACTGGTGCCTTTTAGGGGACGTTTGGCATTTCGCCAATACATAAAAAATAAGAGGCATAAGTTTGGAATCAAATTGTTTAAATTATGCACCAAGGGTGGTTATACGTACAATCTAAGTGTCTATTGTGGTAAAGAGGATGATAATCAAGAACCTGTACCAACACGTGTTGTAAAAAACTTACTTGCTGATCTGTTAGACAAAGGATATATTTTATATATAGACAACTACTATACTAGCGTCTCTTTGGCACATTAACTTCTTGCACAAAATCCACATTTAGTTGGTACACTCCGAAAAAACCGAAAATATAATCCCAAAGACGTAATTGACCAAAAATTGAATAAAGGAGACACAATTGCCAGAGAAAGCAACACAGGAATTGTAGTCTCCAAGTGGAAGGACAAGAGGGATGTCCTTATGTTAAGTACCAAACATATAAATGAGGTTGTTACAGTACAAACCCGAAATAACGAAGTTTTAAACCAAAAGTTGTTGTCGATTATAACAACTCAAAAGCATTTATTGACTTATCCGATCAGCTAAAGGCCTACAACAGTTCACTCAGACGAGGTATAAAATGGTATAGAAAACTCGCCATTGAAATGCTGTTGGGAACAAGTATTGTAAATGCACATATTCTCTATTGCGCTGTTACGGCAAACAAAATAACTATCACTTGCTTCAAGGAGATTTTATGCGAACAACTTCTGGACGTAAGAAAATATGAGAATGTCCCGGTACCAGATAATGAGGCCAAGCATATCCTAGAAGAAACAGAAAACAGAAGGCGATGTGTAGAGTGTTACCGGAAAATATCAGAAAGGGTAGGAAGAAAAGAGGCGCAAAGAAAGTCTAAAAATATAAAACTGTGTTGTGGTGCGTGTGACAAGCACTACTGTATGCCTTGCTTTTTTGAAGTGCACCAATGTACGAAATAATATTTTAAAGTTTTTCTTTACTTCTTGTTACACTCAAAGCATCATCTTTTAGACTGTCAATAACATTTTTAACTAAGTCGTAATTTGTATGGTAATATATAACGACTGATAACCATGTTCCCCACCTTGTAATAACAGGTTGTGGGGGCAATGGGACATTAGGACACATTTCTTTAAATTTGTTTATTCGCGCTAGTGATTTAAGAAAACCTTTTTTTACCTCACTAACCAAAGTTAGGATTTTAGTTTTAAGAATTTAGAGAAAAATTAATGGTTGGTCTTGCAGACCAGTTTTAGTAATAGTAAACGCCTTATCAATAAAAAAAAACTAACCAAAGTATCAATAACTGGATAGAAGTTCACATATTCTATGCAAGGCATGAGCTAGACATGTAAAGTGAATCAAATTTGGAAAATGTTCTTTTAACTGTCTTCCTGCTTTCAGCATATATGCCGCACTCTCCGAATTTTCATACCTATTTCATACCTAGCTTCTCCAGATTATGGAACAAATTGCCTGCAGATGTTTTCCCTTCCCATCCCAACCTCCAATCCTTCAAATCCCGTGTCAATCGACTCAGTTTCCCTTCCCTTCAGACGCCCACGGTACGCTAGTATTTAGACTTGAAGTATACGTGGGATGTCTTAGATAAAAAAAAGCAGCAAAATAACGTTTTCAGTAATATTCGTATCTGGAAAGAGCGACCTGATAGTTTCTACTGCAACTTGAGTTATTGTCTCACTATTGGATTTAGCCCGAAATTTACTGTTGCCTACATATGAGCTTTCCGCTTCTACAGGATTTAAAGGCCCAACTATAATATCAGCAACGTATCGGCCCTTGATATCGGTGGTTTTATCAATGCTAAACCACAACCTTTTTCCTTCGATATTGTGACGTATTTTGTCAACAGTTTTTGAATATACCTTATCCACATAACTTTTACGAAGAGTAGATTCGTCTGGTACTCTGTGGTGGCAGTTTTGCAAAAATTTCTTCATAGATAGATTATTTATTTTATGGAGAGGAATGTCAGCTGCAACAAAGGCTTCACACAAATCCATGCAAAACTCTGCGTGTATTATATCAGGTTCTCTAGGTGCGGATGGCCCCGGATGAGAGTGCGTCTTCTCTAAATGCTTTTGACCTTTGACATGTCGCTCGAGGTGATTTCGTAGTGTACAAATAAATTCAGAGTTACACACTCTCTACCAAACATCTTGTTCCCCTTAAGTTTTTTACTTGTACTCATTGCGGCTATTGTAAATGGTCACAGATAATATGGAACAAAATAAATTCAGCACACCACTAACTTGTTTACACCGAAACTGAACACAAAAATAAGTGATATCTCTATTGTATATCTCAAAAACTAATTAAACTTGCAAGCAATAAACTCCACTTCAGAGTAAGAAAGAATAATTGTATGGGAATGTCAATTAGGCATTTATTATTTATTGACCCTCATGCAAGGGGCGGAGGAAAATTCGACACCAAGCAGGTAGCGCCTACGATTTGATGACAATTTTCGACACCAGACCCAAAAGCCCCTTTTTATCTCACAGGTATTTTCGACACCAAATCAATATACCTATTATGTAGTTATGGTGCCTTGAACTAAGTCGGACATTAAATAATAAATGCTGGTACTGATGGTTGCAGCGATTATGGATGTATAAGGCCGCTAATAAAAATAACAAAATATATTCATACAAAACATTTTATTTGTTGCAATAGAAATAATGTGATACAACTACAAATTTATATACATTTTACAATAATTAATATACATACACAACGATTTATTTGTTATTATTATAGGAATGATGGGATACAGCTTTTATGAAATCTAACCCACTTATTTGTTGTGATTGTAGTTTAACTACCATTTTCTCCAAAAATGCCAATTTAGCTTTAACAGCAGTATCTTTTATTTTTGCTGGTATTTGTAAACTATTTATTTTCACATAGGTTTCCACTTGAAATTCTTTTAACTTTTCAATGAAAATAAACATAGAGGGATGTGTTGAATAAAAAGAAAAATTGAACCTCGAATGAAAGGATTCACAGGCATTCTTGGTCCTCGCAATAGACGGATTCTGATCAGCCCATATGTTTGGTGGAAAAAGAGCGTTATGAATTATGTAATTTTCTAGTAAGTAATCTGCATATATATCAAGTGTTTTGTTTTCAGGTTTATATGACATTAAATCATAAACAAAGCATTCTTCAACTTCCACTGGATTCAAACAAGTTAAACCAAACGTATGTTTTAACCATTTTCCAATTTCTGAATTTGTATCCTTATATTCTTGTATCAGATCAGACCCAAAGACTGATTTTTTTTAACCAGTTTTGATGCAAGTGAAAACGGCAACCCCTAATTTTTACATTAGGCCAAGTATCCAACAAAGCATTATATGAATTGCCATTTCAAAGTCCACAAATATTTCAGATGGCTATAATGATATTTGCCATATTTCAAAAATTTTAGACTTTAGTGAAGAAAATAAATGTTTGTAAGTTAATGTCGTTTTATCTTTCACCAAACAGTATGCTAAAGGTACATAATGTCCTTTTTCCAAGACATGTATAGTGAATAATTGGAGAAAGTAATTGGTACTGTATGAAAATGTACCATCCATATACAAAGTTTTTAATTTACACAACAAACGAATATTTGCTTCGAATGAAAATACAATTATGTTAAATTCAAGATGGTTTAAAAACAAAAAACTTTCGTTGTGACAAGTTTTAGGAGAATAATTACTAACCGCATTATGAACTTCTGATATGTTTCTTGGTAACGGACCGGGTAACAGTTTACGACGACAGTTGTAAATGTTCTTTCTTATGACAGCAATGTCAGGAATCGTCAGCGAATCGGCACCACATGTTATATTGTTATTATTCCGTTAGTTCTACATTAACTTAGGAAGTCTTCAACGAAGATGCATTAAAAGTCAGGACTTGTTTAACACTGTTTATTTATCTCTTTTGTTTCCAAAGCCCCTCTTCCCAATACAACAATACAACCACTTTCCTAACCTTACAATGACAAACTACTAAATAACTAAAGGATACTGTTACTGTTATGCAACCCATAATATAGACGAGTTGCATACCCTCACATCCCCCATTTTATAAGTCTAGCCTCTGAGGAGGTTTTACAAATCTCCCAGAGGACGTAGCTTTATTTCTTAAAACCTTTCCGCTTCCCATGACACTTTTAGTATCGAAAATGTTTTTATTTAAATTTGTAAAAGAAGTTCCACTACTTCCGCTAACCTCACTTTGAACCCCACTCAGGTCTCTAGTAACTCCAAGTTCAATTTCACTTGATCCCGATATTATATCTCTAACGCTTTCCTCTAAGTCTAAGTAACGTTTTATACCTTCTTCCCCCTTTTCAGGAGATCGAAATGAAGAATGGTTTTCTTTTATAACATTTTTTGTAATGAAATTTGAAGAAGGTTTAATGAATATTCTATTCCGAATAAAAAAATTCCATTATTCATTTTTACTTTATAAGTTCTTTCTCTTAACCTATCTACTATAACAGCTGGTGACCATACGCCTTTTGGTTTTAGTTGTACAGTTACTTTTGTACCTACTGTTAAAGCTTTTAAATCTTTAGCGTGCTTATCATAATGTTTTTTATAAGTATTTTGCTTTTTATCCAAAACTGTATCTATTAAATTTATCGAAATTTATTCGTTTATGTAGTAAATTTGAACTTCCCAAAGGTAAAATTGTTCTTAAAGAGCGTGACATAAGAATTTCTGAAGGGCTATAGTCACCATTAGTTTTCATGTTTCTATACATTAGTAATGACATAATGTCTTTGCCCTCCTCTATGGTCTTTTTAAAAATATTTTTAGCTGTCTGTACATTTCGCTCTGCCATTCCGTTTGACTGTGCTAATGTTGGGGAACTCATTATGTGATCAAACTCCCACTGTTTAGAAAATTTCTTAAAATGATCTGATGAAAATTGGGGCCCCCCGTCCGAGACCACAGTCAATGGAATGCCATGACGTGCAAAAATACTTTTAAGTTTTTCAATGACATGTAAACTTGTTGTATCACTATCCAAGTCCTCTATTTCTATATATTTAGAGTAATAATCTATAACTAATAAGTATTTTTTACCCATCAGTTCAAATAGATCACAACCTACTTTGTTCCATGGTAATTTTGGAATCTCATGATTAATTAAGGTCTCGTGTTGCTGTGAATTTGAGTATTTTGAACATATTTTACAGTTAAGGATTTTTTGTTTTATGTCATTAGTCATGCCAATCCAAAAAAGTGATTCTTTAGCCAAGGAAATACATTTATTTATACCCATGTGTTTGTAATGTATTTTTGATAACATATCCTTTTGCAAAGTTTTAGAAACAACAAGAGCTTTCTCTTTGAAAATGAGATTATCAATGATTGTTAAATCATATTGGGCATATTTTTTAACAGTATAATAATATGTCCTTTTTTATTGTTTTTAGGCCAACCTTCTAATATGGTTTCCTTTAGATCTTGTAATTCCCAGTCATTTTCAGTATGTTTTTGAAATTCTGACCATTTTTGTATTGTTATATTAATTTCAGAAACAATCATACACACATAATCAGATATTTCAGAATCATAATTGGTTTCCTGATCATCATTAATGTAACCACGTGATAATGCATCTGCAATGACTAAATCTTTACCTCTTTTGTACTTAACCTCAATGTCATATTTCTGAATTTGTAAAAGCATTCGTTGCAACCGAGCTGGGCATTTATTTAAGGGTTTTTTAAATATATTAATAAGTGGGAGATGGTCAGTTTCCACCACCACTTTTTTTCCAAAAATAAATTAAATATACCTCTTCTGTAATTTATAATAATATTCCTTCTAGTCTGAGGGGCTTAAGCTATATAACTTTCAAAAAAAATATAAAAAATTATTTAGTAAGGGTAGGATTGGAAGCATGATTTTTTAGAAATCAAAACCCTACCTATTTATGCCAACTAGTATACTACTGTCATTTTTTGGTTTTCTTTTTTAGTTTATCATTTTTATATTTATATTTTTAATTGTTTTATTGGCATAAATAAACATCTTTATTATTATTATTATTATTATTATTATTAAATTGGTGAAATTTGTCAAGTCCGACAAGAATAGCAAGCAGCTCTTTTTCAATTTGTGCATAACGACATTGTGTCTCGGTAAATGCCATTGAGGCGTAAGCACAGGGTAAATTATTCTGAAGGAGGACAGCTCCACAGCCAGATTTTGAGGCATCTACTGACACTATTGTTTCTGCATTAACATTGTAAAATTGTAGCACAGGTTTATTTGTTAAAATATTTTTTATTTTTTCAAAAGCTGACTGATGTTCTGGCTGCCACTCAAATTCAGTACCTTTTTTGAGTAGAGCGCGCAAAGGTTCGGTTTTTTCTGAAAAATTATCAATAAACCTACTTACATAGGTTAATAAACCCAGTAACCTTTGCACGTCCTGTTTAGTTTCCGGTTTTGGCATTTTTGTAATTGCATTAATTTTTGAATCGTCTGGTTTTATTCCTTTAGAAGAAATTATGTGACCTAAATATTTAATTTCAGTTTGACCAAACTTACATTTTTCAAGGTTAAATCTTACATTGTGTTTTTCAGCTGACTCTAGCACCTTTTCCAGTCTTTTATTATGCTCTTCCTTAGTGGATCCCCAAATCAGGATGTCATCGATATATACATCCGTACCCTCTTTATTAAAAATTTCTTTAAAACGAACTTGGAATACCTCCGGAGTTGATTTGATTCCATAAGGAAGTCTTAAAAATTTGTATCTTCCATATGGAGTACCAAAAGTAGGTACATAAATTTGAACTTACTTTGTCTAATGGTATTTGATAGAACCCCTGGGTTGCATCGAGTGAGCTGAAAAACTTAGCATTAGCCAATTTGCTTGTTATTTGGTCCAAAGTAGGTATTTTATAATACTCACGCTTCACAGCACGATTAAGGTCTCTCGTATCTAAACATATGCGTAGAGTATTATTAGGTTTTTTAACAATAACAAGGGGATTTACCCAATCTGATGCTCCTCGCACCTTTTCTATAATTTTTTGTTTTTCAAACTGATCTAGTGACTCTTTAAGGGAGTTCAGAAGGGGTAAAGCTACCTTCCTTGTTTGGTGTACGACCGGTTTTATATTTTTGTCAATTTCTATATGGTAAAGGGTATTTAAACAGCCAATACCTGAGAATAAATGTTTATACTTTTTTATTAAATTAGAATATTCGATGGCATTTGAGTTTATTGTATCAACTTTCATTATTAAATTTAAATTTATGCTGGACTCTAAACCTAATATAGCTTCTGTATTAGAATTTACAATATGAAATTTTAGCTGGTAGGTATTATTATTTTTAATACAATTGATTACACAACTTCCAAGAACTTTCAACTTGTCACCAGTATAAGAATGAAGGGAAACATATGATTTAATTATATTATTATCAGAAAACCACAAAGACTTATAAATTTTATAAGGCAAAATACTTGCCGCGGCCCCCGTGTCAATTTTTAAATCTACTTCCCTATTATTTATGGAAATTTTTGTATGCCACTGGTTACCAGTTGAAATATTATTTATCTGCATTTGATTTATACTACCAATGTATAAAAAATTACTTTCTGACATTTCCTGAATTATAGAATTTACCTCCTGTCCTGCGATTTCATTTATTCTTTCTTTCTTCTTTGAAAAACAGACCTGATTTGGCTTCTTACAAAAACTGCAAAATTTCCCATAAGCCGGACATTTGTATATTGGATGTCCTGTACTGCCACACTTCAGACAGTTTTTTATCATCAGTTTTGGTATATTTTCTCTCCGCCTGCTAACTGCATCAATTTCTCCACCAGTTAAGCTGCTTAAATTGTCTGAAATATCCCGGCTCCTAACTTTTGCTGCTTCTATTACCTGGCATAATTCAATTGCTTTATCAAGAGTTAAGGTATCATCCTGCAATAACCTGTCTCTTATTATTTCATTTTTTATGCCACATGTTATCATTGTAACTATTAAACTATCTTGTAATGTTTGAAGTTGACACCTGCTGGCTCTTTTCTTTAATTCGACTATAAAATCATTTGTACTTTGTCCATTTTCTTGCTTGTAAGTGAAAAACTTATAACGCTCATAGGCGGCATTTTCTTTGCCAACGAAATGACCTTCAAATTTTTTCAGCAAGGGTTTCAACTTATCCTTTTCGGTGTCATCAAATGTAAATGTACTAAAGATTTTAAATCCTTCATCGCCTATATGATGAAGTAGTTGAGCTACTTGTGTTTTTTCCTCTTTTTTAATTACCTCGGATGCTATAAGATAGTTTTCAAATCGAGCTCGCCATAACTTCCAGTTCTCGGCTGTGTTCTCATTACCCCTCAAAAGCAGGGGTCCAACACTACGATGGTCGCCCATTTTTTTTTCCTTTTCAGCAATAACTATTTATTCTTGATAAAACCCAGATCACAGACCACTCCTGTGAACTCTAACTACCGACTGCGCCATGTTATATTGTTATTATTCCCTTAGTTCTACATTAACTTAGGAAGTCTTCAACGAAGATGCATTAAAAGTCAGGACTTGTTTAACACTGTTTATTTATCTCTTTTGTTTCCAAAGCCCCTCTTCCCAATACAACAATATAACCACTTTCCTAACCTTACAATGACAAACTACTAAATAACTAAAGGATACTGCTACTGTTATGCAACCCATAATATAGACGAGTTGCATACCCTCACACCACACTTAGCAATCTCTGTTCTGATCATTTTGGCAGGCTTCTCAGATATGTCATCTTCGGCTTTCTTTTGCATGCATTGGTCACCTCTTTTCTTTGAAGCTTTTGTGGATTGGCTTCATGATTATGTACCAAGTAACTTCTTGTTATGGTGAGTTCATCAGAGCCTATTGTAAACACTTTTGTGGAACACTTCGTGTTTCTTTGGATGCAGCGCCAAAATACTTCTTCACTTTTTAGCACTTTCTGTTTCGAGAAAGAGTGATGTTCCACCAATAATAATTCTCGACCTCGGGAACTTTTTATCAAACTCATTTTTAAATTTTATCCGTGAACGTACACAGGTGAATGCCAAATAACAAATGAAAAATGAATACGAAGGATTATCAAATTATATTAGGTACAGGTATATTAATTTATCATTAAAACATCATTAACCCCAAAAGAGCCTGTTCCGAAAGTTCTACCTGCCTTACGACGTGGTGTCGAAATTTCCTGTAAGATAATTTGACCCTTCGATTACCCCAGGTAAGAACATAATTTGGTGTCGAAAGTTCTCCCGCCGCAAAATTTGTAGGTAACTTTGTACCTGTGCAAAACACACCTTTTTTTTCCTAAGCTATTGTATAGGATCAGACTTTTGGGCCCACAAGTAGGTACTGCATAATTAAGAGATTACCAACAGGTATAGTCACTCAATTTGCATGGAACTGTGGTTGTGCTGCGTTAAGTATATTTTCATTTCAAATACCATAATTTTAGGGACAAAATTTCCTTGTAGAAAACCCAATCAAACCCAACCAAACAAAATTTCCTTGTAGAAGAATTACCACCGCATGAAAACGAGAGTAGTATGTCATTTAAGTTTGGTGCGGATTTTACTTTATTGAAACAACTCCACTATGTGGCCCAAAGGGGTTTCAGTAAAGAGATTTACATTTTTTCGACGATACGGAAGCAAGCCCGAAAAACTGTGAACAACTACGACCAAATTCACTCAATATAAAGATAGGCCATGTCAATGTTCAGTGTATGACAAATAAATTGCTAGAATTGGAATTGTTTCTTGACCGAGAACAACCAGACATATTCTGTATCACCGAACACTGGTGTAAATACGACAATATTGCCCTTATGAATATACCTGAATATCAAACAGTTTCGTCGTTCGTGCGAAAGGATCATGCTCACGGTGGGTCACTTATCCTCGCAAAAAAAAAAAAGTTATAGTGTTAAATCTGTTCTGTGCAGCAGCTTTTCAAGAGAATTGCATATAGAGTGCTCTGCTATACGAATAGACATAGATAAGGGATGTAAATACTGCATAATCTGTATCTATAGGCCACCTAATGGTGACATGCAGCTGTTCCTGGCCAAGGCCACCGAATTGTTCTTGTATTGTAGTAATAATATGTGTGAAAATATATTTTTTTGCGGAGATTTTAATATTAACTTCCTAGAGAACTTTATTGAAAAAAGACTTCTTATGGACTTTTGTGTAGGGTTAAATTTAAAAATCAATTCTCATGAACCGAAAAGAATATTCGTGAATGCGAATAATATTCTAAGCGAAAGCAAAATAGACTACATCTTACGTAACTTTGACAATGACACAAACACAAGTGGTTCGGGCTAATCTGGGGGATCATCTTGCTTTGTTTCTCAAATATACTATGCCTGTTCATAGCACTTCACAGCCAAACAGCAATAAAATTATTACATACTTCAGTTTCTCTGAGTTTAACAAAAACATGTTGAAATCCTTTTTACTTAACATAAAATTTGACCACATATACGATCTGTTGGATGCTAGGCAGGTATATAGAGATATTGTGGAGTTAATAAACTGGGGCATTGAAGTAAATTGTCCTACTAAGACTAGAAAAGTGATACAACAACGAAAAAACAATAAAGGCTGGCTGACTCCAGAAATTATTAACAAAGGTAAAGAGTTAAAAAATCTTTTTTGACTTATGAAAAACTGTGCCGACCGGAACTTACAGGCTTTATATGCTACGCAAAAACGAGAATGTAAAAGTATGTTGAATAATGAAAAAAAAACAATACTACGGTAATCAGATAGGCTATTCAGATAATAAACAAAAAACTATGTGGAATATTATTAATCGAAATTTAGGTAGGAAAACAAAAAATCAAAATAAAATTACTATAGTACACCGTATCAAGACCCAAAACAGCTGTCAAATATCTTTTCCGAATATTTTTCCACCTTAACAGAAAAAGTCTGCAAGACAAGTTTGGAGACAATAGGTCCCAAAACTGCACTTTGCCGGTTAACTATAACGAAGACAGTTTTATCCTAACACCTGTAACTAAGAAAGAAGTCATAAATGTCATTACCAAACTAAAGAACAAAAATAGGACGGGACTAGACAACCTATATCAGTAGACATAATAAAGCATATTAAGGAATCTATTGCAGAGCCAACCCGTTATTTAATTATGTTAATTTTTTACACAGGTGTTTACCCCAATGAACTGAAAATTGGACTCGTTGTTCCAATACATAAAAAGTCCGACCCAACTCTGGTAAGCAATTACAGACCAATAACTCTAGTAAGCATTCTATCTAAAATAATACAAAAAATATTTTATAATCGTTTTATTCAGTTTTTGGAAGAACATCAAACTATAACAAAGTGTCAGCACGGTTTCCTAAGTGGCAGGTCGACTGAGGGTGCAGCGATAGGTCTTATGGGATTTGTCTATAAAAAGATGGACGACGGGGACTATGTCGCGGCACTTTACTTCGATCTGTCACGGGCCTTCGATAGCTTAAACATAGAGTTTTTATTGCGGAAATTGTATAGATGTTGTATAGATTAGACTATTGGAGTCATATTTAAGAGAGAGAAAAATATGCGCCAGAATCGAGAGTGAACTGTCAGAGCTAAGAGATATTGATATAGGGGTTCCCCAGGGCTCTGTGCGGGGGCCTCTACTGTTCCTCATATATGTTAATGGCATGCCTGAATATGTAAATCATGGCGTAAAGGTAATGTTTGCGGACGACACAACAGTGGTGATCTCAGCACGGAATCCTTCGGATCTTCGGTCGAAAATTGCGGATGTTGTGCGCGAATTTGGTTCGTGGTGTAAGTCAAATAACATAATATTAAATGTAGAAAAAACTGTATGCATGAACTTCTGTAGCTCAATCCGCGAAGAACAAGTTCTAGTGAGAAATCTCAAATGTCCTGAAACAACGCGGTTCCTGGGGATTTACTTGGATAGTCATGTAAATTGGAATGAATAAATAAACTTTGCATGCAATAAAGTTAACTCAGGATTTTACGCAATAAACCAATTAAAAAAAACTCTAAACAGAGAAGCCCTACTAAGTGCATACTATGCACTGGTATATAGTTATCTAAGCTATAGTGTACCCTTGTGGGGTGTGAGTAGCGAGTTGAAGAGAGTGTTTATTGTGCAGAAAAGAGTTATCAGATGTATCTTTAATTTAACCTATGGCGTAAGCTGTAAACCAATATTAATAGCGCATAGTTTTAAATTTCTATCAACTTCACTGGAAAATTTGGGTAATGGATTAGCTGTGGGTAGTTTCAGGGAAACAGGAAAATATTTTTCTGATAATGATCAGTTTAATTTAATGCGCAAAAAAGGTGTTTTCCCTATAGTTTTGTCGATTCAATGAAGAAAATGAACCATCCAACTTTACCCACAAAAAATCAGTTTTATGATAGTTTGTCAGAGGAGCACATTAGCGATGAAGTTTATGATGGAGCTAAAAAGATGCGGGACACATTTAATTGTAAGAATTTGGGGGACTATTCGGATTTATATTTGAAATCTGATTTTTTATTATTAACCGATGTTTTTGAACAGTTTCGCGATACTTGTTTAGAAACGTATAAATTGGATCCTGAACAGTACTATACCCTTCCAAGTTATTCGTTTCATTGTATGTTGCGTATTTCTAAGGTAGAGTTAGAGCTATTGACTGATATTGACACGGTTCATTTTTTCAAAAAGGTGTTCTAGGCGGTATAAGTCAGTGTTCAGAAAGGATGCACGCTGCCAACAACATATATGTACCAAACTACGATCCTAACGAGCCATCATCTTTCATTGATTATCTTGATGCAACAAATCTGTACGGTCATAGTATGTCGCAAGCATTACCATTTGGTGGCTTTAGATGGTTATCAAAGCATGAAATTTTAAATATAAATATTATGAATGTGGACGATAATGGCCCAGAAGCATACGTTTTGGAAGTTGTCGTTCATTATCCGGATACGCTACATGATGATCATTCCGACTTAACCTTTTTAGTTGAAAATATTGTACCACCTCTCAATTTTAACTGGATTTTGCCGATTTTGTTTATAAAAGCTAAAGGCTCCATCTTTCAGGACTATCAGAACCTACCCCTTTGAGATAGAGCTAGCGTATGGAGGAGATCTACGAGCAGCTTGATTTGGTGGATTAGGTAAGAGCTGTAAGTACGTAACTTTCTCAGGGCGTACCTGGGTCCCAATCGTTATTCCATTTTTTTGTAACACTTTATTATTTTTGTTATAATGTTTTATTCGGGTAGCCATTTGGAAAACGTAACATTGACGCCTAAGCAAAAGTAGTATTTAGTAACACTGACACGCTTTCAACATGTCTGTTATTGTTCCTTGTTGACCATCCAATTAAACTACCCTGACATATACTTCTATATATTTTGGTACTGTCAAAATTTAGATTGGAGAAAGGCGAAACAATTTTTCTCACGCAACAAGCAAACGGGAGACCGGCATGGTAAATACAAAACCGAAAAGAAGCTTTATACGCAAGTACGATACTATACTATTAAGACAGCTTCGAGTGATGGCCGCGGTGTACAATTTGTAGATCAAGCACCTGCAGAAACATCCGGAGTGTATGAAAAGTTTTCCATCGGTGAGTGCCTACGTGACGAACGGTTATAAAAATTCTGCGCATGCGAATATTACGTGCTTACATCTCAAACGCTGATTTTCTAAATATAGTGCAATATTAGCTGCAAAGAAAAGGTCTTTATCGACAGATACAATAAAAAGGTTAGTAATAATGAAATAGGAACTAATAGGTAATTATTATAATAGTCTTTATTAATCACACTAAAACCAATAAATGAATCGGTAACTCCACTGGCAAATGTCGGATGTCGTGTCTAGCACAGCTCTAATAATAATTCGATTTAATGATTTGCTGCTGTGTTCAGAGCCACGTGACTTAAAATTCCCTAGTTAATTACGACTCCAGTGCCTGCAGTTTTGAAACTACATTCTGGTTGTATATCTGGTGTCTGCGAAAGTTCGGGAAGTGTTTTCCTATACACTGTAAAATGATGTGGGAAATTTACTACAATTATCGTGATAAAAATCCTAAATTATTACGTTTGTAATATTTTAGATTTGAAGTAAAATTTAAGGATTTTTTGCGTAAAATGTAATTTTCTTATGAAAATACTCAGCATGTAGTAAAATTACTAACTATTTACACGACATATTGGAAAAGTTACACTAAAAATACAGTTAATTCTGAAAACCACAGCGAAAATAGAAATATTTGTAATTTCACAACATTAACTGATGTAACTTCACATTGAAAAATTTTGGCTCCTTCCGAGACGTGCATGCGCGCATTGGAGCAGATGCAGTCATTTGTTTACGGGCCTCGAGCGCTTTGGCTGTGTGCGTAATATTTGTGCCGTATTTGTAGTAGTTCTGCTGTGTTATTTGACAGTATTTAAGACCGTACTAAATTTAAACCCCTTTAGTGAATTAGGCTGTACATGTCTATGTCTAAGTCGACGTTTTTTTGTTATTATAAAATAAATGATTATGTTCCTTTAGAGTTATGATTATTTTATTTCGTAATGCCTTCGGATTAAACTGCCTTCTTCACAGATTATATAGCCTGGATGTAAATAAAAAGGTATAACATTCCATAATCAAAAAGGACGTCGCTGCCGGTTGTACCTTAACATAGTCTTAAAATTACGATAAACAATGATTTTTTTACAATAATCTACTGTAAAAAGCATATTATATTACCGGCAGATATTTAAATTTACAATAATTATTTCAACAAATTTCATACAATTTTACATGATCTCACTGTATCCAAAATGTAGAAATACATCATTTTTATTATAATTGTGGTATTTTTATACATATTTTACACTGATTTCAGGGCGATTTTTTAGGGGAATTTACAAATGGTATATTAAAACATAGTTACTTAATAAGTGTCAAATCACAATTAGAATGTAAATTCGCGGTGATATTTGGTGGCCAAAAATAACCAAACATATTTATTGTAATTTTACCATACTTTCGTCTACAGTGTAGGTTACTTACTTTTATATTCTTGAGTGTTATGTAATAACCTTCACCTGGCTACCTTATAGCCTATTTTATTCATGTAACCACAGGTGGCTTTCAACACCTTTCATGTAACCTTTTCATTTTGGCGGCTTAATAGTAAGATACATGTGACGTCATCAATTTACTTTACTCACCTTACCACGGCTTAACCTGCTCGCGAGGAGGGAAACGCGTGGTTAGCTCAGTTGACAGTTCAATAAATTGGGCATGTAGAACAAAAATATTTAATAATAACAGAATTATTTAAAAAAAGAAGTGTCACTATATTCTTCAATCCATGCATCTTCTTGAATAGACATTCTATATAGAGTTTTTCATTTGTAATGTCCATTCATAGCGTAGCTGGTTTAAAAACAGTAACATAAATACATGGCTTTCAAAACAACTGTCAATAATTAATATTATCATACAAATAAGATTTTTCATTAGAAATTAGAGGCATTTTTAAAATTTCTAAGCCGAAAAACAAAAAAATACCGTTTTTATTAATTAAGGTTATGATTACTTCAACAAAAAAACATACCACCACTAACCAAACAAATTTTAGCGGCGTGGCGTAATCGCGATGAAAGTTACCTCCCTTCGCTTAATATACGTTATTACCACAGAGTATGTTATGGTTACACGCGTAACATAGGCTTATGTTTTTTAATCAGATAAGCACCTGACTGCAAAGCGACATCGTTTGCAAGCATATACGTAGTAAAACTCCTAAAAATTTAAGATGCCGGACAACAGGAATGATTTTGGGAGTTTAACGTCTATAGCTCTAATATCGGTGGTAGTCAGCTTTAGCGTAAATCCCTTATCTGATCTAGATGTTGCCGACTACCCATGAAATATATTTTTTTTAAAATTAAATTTTTACGAAAATGCCTTTTTTTAAACACAATTTTTGACCACATTTTTCAAAAATATTTAAATAGTTTGGAAGGTTTTTGTAGCTGGACAGTAAAGGAATGCATATGTCACGAGATTTTTGTTTTTCTTTTGGGAACAGTCAAGGGGGGAATGATAGCGGTTAGTTCTTCTAAGCACAACCCGTGGAAATAGGGTAGAAAAGGGACAGATTCTCAGCAGCGCGGCGATGAGCGAGAAAAGGGAGTGAGGACTGGGTCATTGATAAATCGAATGGCTGTCTTTTCGATAGAGTCAAGGATGTTAAGTGTTAGAGTTGATGCTCTCCCCATATGTGGGAACAGTATTTTAGGTTAGATCTTATTTGGGATGTAATAATTTTAGGTTCGCTGGGTTATAGGAATTAGTGAAAAACCATGTTGTTGCTATAAATCCCCAGTATATTCTCTCTCTAGTAGGTTACCGCCATCTCGACAAATCGGTGATTTGTCCAATCAGCAGAATATTGTTTAACAGTTGCTTGCTTACATTAGTAACCTACTTATTACCTAATTACTAAACAATATAATATTAGAATACACTATACAGGGTATTCCTACCATATTACACCTCCCCCGGAAATTTTTAAAGACTTTTCTTTTTCTTTGGAAAATGGAAATTCTTATAATATTTCATTTCTTTTTCGTAACATGAGGAATACGTTAAAAATACCTGTAGTTACCTGTAAAAGTTATATCTAACGTAATTTAACCTAGGAAAGAGAGCTGTAGCAAGGAAAAGTTAACAGAATATAGTAAGATAAAAAGATAAGGAGAGAGTAAGTAAAAGAGAGGGCCCTTTTTTTTTCTTATTATAACTAATGATATAGAAACTAATGAAATACCTAAGATCTATATAACTTAGTTCTATTTTTATGCACTAATATTTCCTTATTCTCCTTAAGGATTTTTACATTTGGCGATAATTCCTCTACCACCAAATATGGACCCAAAAAACAAGGACTAGATATTTTATTACCAGTTTCATTTTTTAATAAAATCATGCCTCCCTTTTTATAACTTATCGGGTTCATAGTTCTATCGTAACTTTGTTTTCTTTTTAATTTTGATTGTATTAGGTTTGTTCGTGCGTCATTGTGTGCTTTTTGTAGTCTGTATTTTAGTTCAAGTTATCAAAGTTGTTTATTGGTTCTAAAGTGTCGTTAAGATTACTAGGCATTTGACATTTTCTACCAAAAACAAGTTCAAAAGGAGTATACTAAGGCCGGGTTTATCCAACTTCTTAATTCTTAATTCCTAACTCATAAGCAAGTTCACAATGTACTATTAAGTGACACTGATTACCCAGTTTCTTAATTCTTTATTCTTTATCCTTAATTTTTAAGAACGACCTTGAAAGTTGCCAATTTTTAACTTTTACGAATTACGAATAAAGAATTAAGGAAATATTAAATGCGCATGCGGCTTGTTCAGCTGCTTTAGACAGATCTTGACAAATGACATTGTTATCCGGGTTAATTTGACGTTTGGTGATGGACGACAGTCTGTGAACGTAAAAAATTGTTTTAAATATTGATGCGGTTATTTTGTGACAAAAATGAATTTGGAAGATCAGTCTTCTTTAATAGATATTATTCAGGGATTTCCGAATCTATGGATCAAGAAACATTGGAAAAATTTGGAAAAAGAAGAGATAAAAATTAAGAATAAAGAAACTGGATAAACCTGATCTAATAACTCACTCAAATTTTACGAAATGCTTAAGAATTAAGAATTAAGGACTAAAAATTAGGAACTTGGGTAACCCAGGCCTTAGTCTCGGTATGTACAGTCGTATTGTAATTGAAGCACCAGTATGGAATCCAAGTGCTCCAAGCCGCGTCATGCTCTTGTGTTTGACTTCTGAGATATGCACCTAGGACCTTATGTGAGTTTTCTAAAGCACATATGCTTTCGTGATGATATGTCGTTGATTGAGTTTGCTTTATCGACAAAAGTTTGCAAACTTGACTCATTACGGCTGAAATAAGTTCTGCACCTCTGTCAGTGGCAATTTCTTGCGGAACCCCATATCTTAAGATAAAATTGTCCACAAAACTTTTTGCAACTGATATCGCGTCTTTTTGATTAAGAGGATATCCCTCTACAAATTTTGTTAATTCGCACTGAAGCGTAAGAATATAAGAATAACCATCTATATCTTTTGGTATTGGCCCTACTATATCTAAGTATAACTTTTGAAATGGCGAAGATGCGGTTGAAGTTATTACCATGGGTTCTGTGATATATCTATTTGTGTGTTTTTGTTTTTGACAACTGGCACATTTTCCTACGAAGTTTGGAACGTCGCTATCAAGACCTGGCCAAAAGTAGTATTTTTTTAATATTATTAACCATACGATTAATACCTGCGTGGCCACTAGTGGGAAGTAAGTTAAAATCATTTAAAATTGTTCTTTTTGTATCTTTGTCCGTTATTCTTTTAACTCCTTTTATTATACATATACGGGGACAGGTCCAATTGGAGTTATTTTTTATTTCCTTAGCTAGCCATGTAATAAATTTTTCATTAGTATTATTTTTTATAATAACTAATTCAATAACATTTATCTCCTTACATAAATGATTCAAGTCTCTCAACATTTCGTCTCGCGCCAATGTCGATCGAGTATCTTGATTTACATATAAGGTAGAATGTAACGGAACATAATATAAACTTCCCGATTTCGCAGTTATGTCTTTGTTTAATTTGTTTATTTTTTGTATTGACGTGGGTATTAACTCAGTGCAATTCTTGGGTTTTTTAAGAATTTCTACAATATTTGGTTGATCAGGCCAAACACTCGTAGCATTCTCACTTTCTAACTCACTTTCTAACTCACCTTCTGAATTTTCCATTCTTTTACATTGTGCCCTAGTCATAACAGAAATCACTCCTTCGTTCATGCTTTTTAATTCATTCGATGAAATTACTACTCTTGACAGCGCATCGGCCGTGACATTCTCGCTTCCTTTTATATATTCAACATGAAAATCATACTCTTCTAGTCCTAATCGAAATTTTGTTAAGCGACTGGAAGGGTCAGTTAAATTAAATAAATAGACTAAAGGCCTATGGTCTGTTAAAATTTTGAAGTACCGTCCGTACAAATATGGACGAAAATATCTTATTGACCAGTAAATTGCTAATAGCTCTTTTTCAATAGTTGGATAATTTGTTTCTGCTTTATTTAAACCTTTACTAGCGTATGCGGTTGGTTTACCATTTTTATTTGCCAAAATCGGTGAAATAGCAATGTTAGACGCATCCGTTTGTAAAATAAATTCGTTACTATCGGAAAAATCTGGATATTCTAATACAGGGTGTTGCGTAAGTGCATTTTTTAGGGAATTAAAAGATTTTTCGCATTCATCTGTCCATTCGAATCTTGCATACTTCCTACACAATTTGTTTAAAGCTATTGTTTTTTCTGCGAAGTGTGGTATAAATTTTCTGTAGTAATTAGCGAAGGCGACAAACCTTTTTACTTCGTTTGTATTTTTTGGAGTTGGATATTCTCTTAGTGCTCTGACTTTATCTGGATCCGGTAGAATACCTTTATCCGTAATTATATGACCTAGATAAAGAAGTTCTTTTTTCAAAAATTCACATTTTAATGGGTTTAATTTGAGATTGACTTTACGAAGTCTACTAAATACGTCTATAAGATTTTTATTGTGTTCGGCAAGATTTCTGACAAAAACAATAAGATCGTCAAGGTAAACAAAACATTTCTCGTAATTCAGGCCTGACATGGCAACTGTCATTAACCTTGAAAAAGTATTGGGACTGATTTTTAAGCCCATTGGCAATCTTGTCATTTGCCATTGACCACGGTCAGTGGTAAAAGCAGTATATTTTCTACTTTTTTCATCTAATTCTACCTGATAATATCCCTGGCTAAGGTCTAAATGGGAAAAGTACATTGCTCCTGAAAGAGAATCTAGAATATCGACAATATTTGGCAAGGGCCATTTTTGATCTGCAAGTTTTTGATTTACTAGCCTATAATCTAATACTAGTCTACTTTTTTGTTCTCCAGTAGCGTCCGTCTTTTTGGGGACAAGTAAAATTGGCGAAGACCATGCACTCTGCGCACTCTCAATTATACCATTCTGATGCATCTTTGAAATATGTTTATGTACCTCCTCTTTTTGTGAAAATGGCTGTCTGTATGGTTTGACATAAACCGGTGTTGAATTTTCTTTTAAATGAATGGATTCTTTATAAAGGTTAGTAACTGTTAACTTATCATCTGGCATATGGAAAATATCTGAAAACTTTACACACGTATTCTCTATTGCCGTTCGTTCATCCTCATTTAGATAAGTTAATTTTAATAGGTTTAATAATTTTTTCACACGATCAACTGATATATTCGAAGCAGAAAATTGACAGCATTCATACTCACTCAGCATTTCTGTTTTTGGAATACAATTGTTTAACGTAACTTCTTCCTCTCGAGTATTTAAAATTTTTATTGGACTTTTTCCATTTTTGGGTTTCGCTAACACACCAGCCATAAATACACCCGGGCATAATTCATTCGGTATTACCACACATTCCTCTGTCCTACCTGTACTTAAATAGTAAATACTTTCACATCTTGGAGGAATTACTAAAGTGCTATTACCGTTAGAATATAAAGGTAAACTTATTTCATTTCCAAAATTTGCTAAAGACAGTGTATTTTCTTCGTAATTTATAATTGCGATATATTTTCTTAGAAAATTCTCACCAATAATACCATTATTTGAACATGTTAGCGAATTGAAAACATAAAATTTCTCTTCAAATGTGGCTACTCCCCCTTTAAATTTTAAATACACATAACCTTCAGAATTTAAAATTCCGCCTATACCCTTAATTTTTATATTTTCCTTGTATAACTTTACGTTTGGGTTTAAAATTTCTGATTTAATTGCACATAAGGTTGCACCTTATGTGCACCATCTATTAAGAAATTTATATTTTTTATTATCTACTACAAATGTAACTGAATTAGAATAATTGTTTGAGAATGTAAATATTTGTTTACTTATGCATTTTGTTTTAGGGACGAAAAAATTTTCCTGAACAGTTTTGTGTATCAGAGTTTTTATCTAATTTACTACCGGTCGCATGTTCTTGACTAGCGTGAACGGTTAATTCAGCCAAATGTACATTGTGTCTAATTTCACGCGTGCCTCTTCGATTACCATTTCCTCGAAAAACTGTACGTCCTCTAGGATTTCTAGAAAATTGCTGAAATCGTAGATTATTGTTGTTACGTTCGTAATGATTAGTTTGAAAATTATTGTTAAAGTGTTTGTTTGGATAGTTGTTGTAGTTTCGGTTACAATTTCTGTTTTGTGTAAAACCTCGTGCGAAGTTTCTACTGAAAGTTCCTCTACCCCTATTACTGGACATAGACATTACCTCTGAAAAATTTGTGTGCGATGCGACTTCTTCATCTTGTGCTTCCCGAATCGCGTCTTTTAAAAATGAAAAATTTCGTGCAGATATTATTGTACTTAACCTTGAATTTCTAAGATCTTCCGCAAATCTTTTAATGGCGGTTTTTTCGTTAATAGGTCTTAAAATGTTATAAGCTTCCGTATTACCGTTAGCCTGAGAAATCGTCAGATTAGCGAACAGATTTTCTACTGATTTTCCGAATTCCTCGATTGACTTATCTCCTTGCTTAGCTCGGAATAGTTTAGCTTGAAGAGCGGTGTGGGATTTTCTAGTAAGAAGGTGCGATTTTATATCAACCAGTAAATCGTCAACGGAATTGTATCTGGTTTTTAATCGCAATTTAGCACTATTTGACAAGCGCGTTCTAAGAACAAAGTTTATTAAAAGGGTTTTACCGTCATTATTTAGCATTGAATTATAAAGATCTATTGCGTCGATTAGTTTGTTTGTAGTGTCCTCTGTGTCGTCCATTGTGGGTAACAGGCTCACGGCAACTTTTAAATCAAATGATGTCATTTTTGTGTCCGGTGTTTTGTCTTCTTTGGTTATCCGTAAAATGTCTTGGTAAGTTGTTTTAATTTTTCCCACTAATTGCTTTATTAAAATAATTTCGTTATCGTCGAATTCCGAGTTTCTAATGTGTTGATTAATAACTACAATCTCCGAATCTACTTTCGAGAAAGAATTTTTTGCTTCATTAAGTTTTGTTTGTAAAATCGGTTGTTTACGTCGCTCGTAATTTAATTTTACAATATATGTTCTAAGGGTAGTAAGTTCCTGATAAATTTTCTCTAGTTTAGCAAATTCCATAAATTAATTGTTATTTGGGTCAACATTTTACGCCTATATCGTTATCTAAGTATAACTTCTTTAATAAAATTATCATAATTATCATGTAACCCGAATACATTGCTTAATAACTAATATATTTCTACTTACAAATTTCTTTTCTTAACTAGAATAATTAAATGTTCATAAAAATTTTTTTTTCTATTTATGCACCATTTTATACATTGGTTTTCTTCACACTTTTTAATTTGTCCATTAAATATAATGCTAAAAAAAAACTGAAAATTCAAATTATATCTTCTTGCTCGGAAATACCATCACGGGATTTTCTAATTTCATTTTTATTTATCTCCCTTCTAATGTTTTTTCTGATACATTTTTTGTAGCTTTTCAGAACTGCATATACCAATATTCCAATTATAATCGCCAATATGATCATCAATAACCATTCGGAGAGTGAAAATGATTTTATTCTTGCTGTAGCGTCTCCACTTGCGGTTTGTGCAATTATAACTTCTTCTTTTGATTGCGTGGACCCCATATTGTTATTTATCCTGGCAGGATCGCCATGTAATAATTTTAGGTTCGCTGGGTTATAGGAATTAGTGAAAAACCATGTTGTTGCTATAAATCCCCAGTATATTCTCTCTCTAGTAGGTTTCCACCATCTCGACAAATCGGTGATTTGTCCAATCAGCAGAATATTGTTTAACAGTTGCTTGCTTACATTAGTAACCTACTTATTACCTAATTACTAAACAATATAATATTAGAATACACTATACAGGGTATTCCTACCATATTACAGGGAGACAAGTGTGTAAGTTGGCAGGGGAGAAGTATTTTATGGCTCAGAAGAGAAAGCCACCCTTCTTAGCTGCTGATGTGGTTATTTAAATAATGTGTTTGTGAGATCGTGTTTGAAAGCGATGCCAACAAGATTAAACGTTTCTTTGTTCTGTAGGGCCTGGCCATTCATGTGGATGGGATAAGTGTTGCTAGATTTTTTGCGTGACAGGGAGCAAGACTGAGTTTTGGAGGTGTTGAACTGAACAAAGTGTTTGGCACCCCAGTCTAAGAATAATTGGAGATCGTGTGAAATCGTGCATATATCTGCATCTATTATCTAGCTCTTAATTCGAAGCTTGTTTAAAAAATGAATGTTGGAGTGAAGAGTGCTATCGTCAGCGTAACTGTGGATGAAATTGGTAGTTAAAGAGAGCAGGTCATTAACGTGAAGAAAAAATAGGATTGGTGCCAAAACTGAACATTGGGGTATATCGGCATTGATAAAATGAAAGTTAGATGGGTGACCGTCCTCCACGTCAGATAGCGCCGAGTAGACAGGAAGTTACCGATCCACGTACAAAGTTTAGGGGTAAGACCATAAAAAGATAGGTTGTTAAGCAGTGGCGGTTTTTGTGTAGGATCAATTGTGCACCCTAAAAGTCTACGCAAAAGATGGTTTTCTATGCCTTATAACTACATATACTACTATACTGTTACACATCAACCATAGTTTGTTTAAATTTCATTATTACAATTTCAAATTTTACATGTACTTTTACTACTGTATAATAGATTTTTGTATTTTTATATCAGTCGAGCTCTTTTCTTTCACCGTCTAACATTAACATTAATACGAGCTCTAGCGCGTTCAATATCAGAACGCCGAGAGTATCGGCAAAGACCGTGTGTTGGAGAAAGAGGAGTCCGGCGCGTGAGACAAAACATCACAGGGTTGCCATACGATAATTATCGTACATGTACGATAATTTTAGAACATGTGCGATAAACGATAACAAATCATTATCGTACGCACTTTGTACGATAATTTTCAAGTTTCCGTATATGCCCAATTTTTGGAAAATAAAATATTCCAAGTGTCCTACGACACGACTAGAGCGTCGGGCGTTATATCGCTGACGTGACGTATGCTACTGCAGAGTCGTAGTAAATAGTTTAAGTTTACGTGTTGACTCTGATTAGATTCATTAATTTTTAAGTTTAGTAGATTTTTTAGTTGTATTCTTTATATTGATATTGTTCCCTAATTTTAAAGTGTATTCAATGAAGTTTATGAATATTAACAATTGCATGTTATTTCGTTATTATTGTTAAGCAGAGTCGATTTAAATACACTCTCGTGACGTCATTGAGCCAACTATGATCAAAAATATCATACATCTAATTAAGAGAAAATTTACATAGTGTTTGATATTTTTAATTATATAGGCAATCCCATAGATTTAGGACTTGTAAGATAATTTTCCACAAAAAAACGATAATTTTGTAGGTCGTGTACGATAAACACGAAACTGCAGAGTCGTAGTAAATAGTTTAAGTTTACGTGTTGACTCTGATTAGATTCATTGATTTTTAAGTTTAGTAGATTTTTTAGTTGTATTCTTTATATTGATATTGTTCCCTAATTTTAAAGTGTATTCAATGAAGTTTATGAATATTAACAATTGCATTTTATTTCGTTATTATAGTTAAGCAGACTCGATTTAAATACACTCTCGTGACGTCATTGAGCCAACTATGATCAAAAATATCATACATCTAATTCAGAGAAAATTTACATAGTGTTTGATATTTTTAATTATATAGGCAATCCCATAGATTTAGGACTTGTAAGATAATTTTCCACAAAAAAACGATAATTTTGTAGGTCGTGTACGATAAACACGAAACTAAAATCTGGCAACCCTGTGCAAAATGCACCTGAATCATATCAGTAGTCAGCTGATAGAATGGTGATATACGCGGGAGCCCAGATGGCTAGAGGTTGTAGTAGGTTATTTTTGAGGTTATTTTGATGAAAATGCAGTACCAGATTTTAAATTTTAATCGAGTAATTGAAGTTTTTGAGAAAATGAAGAATAGGAGAATATACTTTTTACATAGATAAACTTAAATTGGTTTTCATTTTTTTTCAATATTTCTCTTCGTATTTTTCTTGTATAACCACCGAGTTGAACAGCCAGTTCAATACCTCACAAGCCGCCAGTGCAGCATGTCATCCTATGTCAAAGGCCTTGGAAATGTCAAAGGCTACAATCTGGTATTCGCCATGAAATTCGAGAGAGCTATTCCAGTTGTATCCGACAAAGGTAGGGAGATCAGTTGTGTATCTTTGGCAACGAAATCCGTACTGTCTGTCGTGGATGAGTTGGTGTTTTTCTAGGTATTTTAGAATTTGCAAGTTGATGACTTTCTCCATAACTTTGCTTACAACAAAGAGAAGAGAGATAGGGCTGTACTTGGATGGAAGGGGCTTGGAAACTTTCTTGGGGACAGGCTGCACACGAGCAGGTTTCCAGCTCTCTGGGAAGATACCCTTAGTATAGGAGATCTCTAAAAGACAAGTCAAGATGGGGACAACCCCTGGAGCGCACCTTTTTAAAACAACTGCTGGTATACCATCCAGTCCGGTGGGCTTTTTGGTGTCAAGTGTCAATCAAATCAAAGAAAATTTGCTGCCGTTGTAACAGGAAAGCACTTTACCTTTTATGTGGTTGTCAAAAGCATTTTTGGACCCCATTGATTGATTGTATTGATTTCTTGCCTTGGTGAAAATCTAATGATTCTCGGGTGTAGGATTTTGAAGAAACCTTTTGTGTGCCTGTAGTTTTTTGAGCCTGGCTTTATGACAGACCTTGGAGAACCAGGGCTTTGGATGGTAGAGTTTAGGTTTCTGGCGGGTATGTAGAATAAATTACAATCCCAACAATATATTCAAAATAAAGGGTGATCCAACGTTTAGCGTGGATGTTGATTGTCGTTATCTGAAATATATCGCATAGGCCATGAAAACATTTTTTGATAAATGTCAGGGCAATTTTAATTATGGAGTTTTTTTCAACCGCACAACGTGTAAAAGTTTTCAAACTTAGTACGAAAATAATCGTTCCATCAAAAAAGCATTTGGTAAAATTCGAGACTACTTTTCGGTTAAAATAACCATCCTGTTTAGTCAGAAATCCCTGGAATAGTGCGACGATTTGAAGAAGCTGGATCAGTAGAAGGTCGTAGGCAGTATCAGCATCCTCGTCCAGCTCGTCCAAATTAAAATATTGCTGCCATGAGTGGAAATAATGTGCGTGAACATCCAAAAACTTTAATCCGTCATCGGGCACAACAATTGGGGATAACCTTATTGCACTATGCAATGGATTTTAACGAAGGATCTTGGTTTGTATCCTTACAAAATCCAATTAACCCAGGAACTTAAGCCGGTCGACCATTTACAACGCCGCAGATTCGTTAATTGGGAGAAAATGAGATTTCATCGAAAATCATATTGTGCGACGAGGCCCATTTTCACATCGGTGGATATGTAAACAAGCAAAATTGTAGAATTTTGGATTTGGAGAACCCTTATGTGATTTTTGAGCAACCGATGTATCCACCCAAAGTGACTGTTTGGTGCGGTTTATGGACCAATAGCATCATTGGACCATACTTCTTTGAAGATGTCGATGGAGCCACTGTAACCGTCAATTCCGAACGTTACCGTAACATGTTAAGAGAATTTTGTGGCCTAAGTTGAATAAAATGGACGTGAATCAGTTACAGTTTGAACAAGATGGCGTAACATCTCAAGCAAGCCATGAAACAATCGCCTTATTGCGCTCGAAGTTCGATGATCGCATTATTTCCAAAAACTCTGATGTGAATTGGCCCTCAAGATCCCGTGATCTTACTCCCTTGGATTATTTTCTTAGGGGTATTCGAAAGATAAAGTGTATACTAGTAACCCACAAACACCTTAACAGCTGAAAGACAACATTCGAGCTGCCATAAATGCCATTGAAGCAATTTTATTGCGAAAAGTTATCCAAAATTTTGACCTTCGAATAACTTCCTGTCAACGAAGCCGCGGAGGTCATATGAATGGTATTATTTTTCACGTATAATTGCTATATTATCAAACTTTCAGATACAATAAATATTTCTGGTGTTAGTTCATAAAAGAATTTTTTATTTAACGAAAAGATCCACACTAACCGTTGGATCGCCCTTTATTATTATATTAGGCTTAACCATAACTAGCGCAAGCGTAACTACATTACGAATTTTCAAAAAATTATATTTTCGAAAAAGCGCCTATCAAAAAAATACAGATTAAAAAAATATATTTTTTACGTTATGCAAAAAAATCTCGAAAATATATTTTTGATAAATTTTCATAGATTCGATTGTTCATAGAGAAAGAACATAGCTATTTTTCAGTATGCAGTTGAAATTTAACCAAATAAAATGGACCGTTTGCGTAGATTTCGCTACGCAAAAACTGAATACAATTTACTTGTTTTGTGGGAAATCCAGTTCTAAAAAATCGTCAATAAAATTCTGTTTTATCATTTAACGATCAAATAACAAATAATTTAAAATTGACATAAAGTTTTGCCTTATCTTATCATAATATTATTTATACAACGTCCTTTGTTACGGTTTCACCTATAAGTCAGTTAGTATACACTTTTTAAAGGTTTTAGTACTGGAAATCTGTTTATTGGTCTGCAACAATATTTTAAAGTTTTTCAGGTAAGGCTTATATTGTATGACCACCAGGTACAACGCGGCTACTTGATTCACTTCGGAGAGGATTAAACAGTGTTGTGTTTCTGTTCATTTCATTGGCTTTGCCTACCTTCTATACCGTTTTAAATAAACTATTCAATCGGATCGAGAGACTACGTGGTCTGCTAGTATAAAATTAAAAATTACATTAGCTACTACTATTAGTGATTTAGACTGAATATAAAGAACACAGATGTCAAGTGGCCCCTGGGAAAAAAGGTAAATAGGTTTTATGCTTAATGTATTGGCGATATTGTATTAGCTTCGGGGAAATCCCTTTAAATTACCTTGAACATTTTTAATTCATTGTAAAGATTATAGAAAAAAATAATCCTTGCTAACAATTTAATGAGTTTTATCTGTATGCAAACGTTTTATTTTATTGTCGGTACAATACAATTTTGGGGCTCTAGAGTACATGACGGCTAGACTGTACCTATGTATGTCTGTTTGTCTATCAATAGAACATTCATCAATATTTCCGAAACTATTAAGACGATAGACGTAAAATTTTGTACGAATTTGTAAATTTATGACCATGTTACAAATAAAGATCACTGTTACTATCTCTGGAACAGAGAAAGCGGTTAAGCTAGAGAAAAGCGCCTCTCCATTTTTTTTTGGAGAGGCATTAGTATCCAGAAATTGTATTGAGTCATAAAGATAATGAGGGAAATGAGAAATTCGCAAAAAGCTAATATGTATGTTATGGAATATCCCACAATATTTACAAAACTAGAAATTGTGTAGAAAAACTATTATTGACAACATACCACTTCTTGAATATTCTGTCTCAACTTAAGTTATTTTTCTAAATCCAGAAATCAGCGACATCATCGCGATATTATTTTTGGATACGGAACAAATTAGGTTCGAAATTTATTAACGAAGGGTTTAGTTTAAAAATCATACACAAATGTTATTTGTTGTTCCAGTACCCCCATATTTAATATTAAGTCAAGATGTTACTTCGGCAATATAGTGTGAATGTGCTAGATCTTCCTTCTATATTCAAGAGACAACTCCTTTAATTTGTCTAACAAAAATGATTCAAACATGTCAGAATATGAAAATCTATTGCAGGTATTTTCACTAGTAATACCACTAGAGGTCAAATTATTTCCGGAAATTTTTTCGAGCTCATGAATATTTTGAAAATTTCCCGAGTCGCAGACGAGGGAAATTTTCTAAAAATATTCATGAGCGAGAAAAAATTTTCCGGATTTTAATTCGACCTCGAGTGGTATTCGGTAAGAAAATTCCACACCGAATTGTGGTTGAAAATCAAATATTTTTAAAATTTATTGTTCGATTCTTAACAATGGACTTTTAGCCTATAAACTGTTGATTTCTACTGATTGTAGTAGCTCAAAAGTGCCATTTAGGAACAAAAAAATAATATTCTTTCATTTTATAGTTACTTGAGCTTACTACAAGTGGTAGAAAATTATAATTTTAGAGGTTTTTCGGGAAGCCGCATGAACAGATTCACAAGCGCGTTATAGCTTTGGCAGCAATTATACAGGGTGACGCGGATCTAAATGTACATACGATACCATAAGATAGAGACCACCTTGGGAGTTCTAAATCACCCACATTTAGTAGTCCAATCTACAACCTTTACCGAGATACAGGGTGTTTTATAAGTTTTACCTAAAATTTATTTTTGTAATATTTCTGTAAGCACTTGAAATAAAAAATTCATAATGGTTAAGAATATTTTGTACAATTTGTGGGTTTAAAATGCCATATGCAAAAGTTCAAAAATCCAGGTCCGTACTTAAAATAAAATTAGTTTTTAGTTTTTTTTAAATTCAACACCCTGTATATCGGATTTTTGAAACTTGTAATTTCTACTCCAAACAAGCATAAACATATGATTCTATTGACATGGTTTTCAAAGTTGCCGCACTTACCACGAAGTCATAAAAAATAGGCGTTTTTAAGAAATCAATGAGAAAGTACATTTCAAATAAACAAAATCTGCTAAAAAATAGTTGGTAGCCTTAGAAAAGTGTCCATATTGACTAGAAATATTATGTACTACTTGTCGGATTAAAATGACATACGAAAGTCCTAGAATCCAGGTCCTCACTTAAATAATAGGCCCATTTGAAATTTTCGAAATTTGACACCCTGTATATCAAATTTTGAAAAACAAATGCATTTGGAACGATCATAAAAACTGAAATTATTGACATGATATTCAAAGTTGCCACACTTATTACTTTATCCTAGAAAATAGTACTTTTGAAAATCTACATTTAGGTAAATTGTTTTATTAACAGTATTAATGGTTAAAAACAATAAGGATTGAATTCAAAAAATTGGGAATAAATATTAATACCTAGAAGTGTGAAGAAGTCATTTTGAAAATCTTCAAAAATAATTTATTTTATTGTTAAATTATGTGTTTTTGAGGAACAGTATGCCTTGTACTATGTATGATTATCTTTGTGTTATTTTAATTAATTGTTGTTGATTTAGGTTTATTTTAAGTTGTTCTAGGTATTAATATTTATTCCCAATTTTTCGAATTCAATCCTTATTGTTTTTAACCATTAATACTGTTAACAAAACAATTTACCTAAATGTAGATTTGCAAAAGTCCTATTTTGTACGATAAAGTAATAAGTGTGGCAACTTCGAACATCATGTCAATAATTTCAGTTTTTATGCTCGTTCCAAATGCATTTTTTTTCAAAATTTGATGTACAGGGTGTCAAATTTCGAAAATTACAAATGGGCCTATTATTTAAGTGAGGACCTGGATTCTATCACTTTCGTATGTCATTTTAATCCGACAAGTAGTACATAATATTTCTAGTCAATATGGACACTTTTCTAAGGCTACCAACTATTTTTTAGCAGATTTTGTTTGTTTGAAATGTACTTTCTCATTGATTTCTTAAAAACGCCTATTTTTTATGACTTCGTGGTAAGTGCGGCAACTTTGAAAATCATGTCAATAGAATCATATGTTTATGCTTGTTTGGAGTAGAAATTACAAGTTTCAAAAATCCGATATACAGGGTGTTGAATTTTAAAAAAATTAAAAACTAATTTTATTTTAAGTACGGACCTGGATTTTAGAACTTTTGCATATGGCATTTTAAACCCACAAATTGTACAAAATATTCTTACCCATTATGAATTTTTTATTTCAAGTGCTTACAGAAATATTACAAAAATAAATTTTAGGCAAAACTTATAAAACACCCTGTATCTCGGTAAAGGTTAGAGATTGGACTACTAAATGCGGGTGATTTAGAACCCCCAAGGTGGTCTCTATCTTATGGTATCGTATGTACATTTAGATCCGCGTCACCCTGTATAGGCCTTCAAATTGGTAACTTCTTCTTATTGTAGTTGAATGGGAATACTATTTCAAGATAGAAAATAGTACATTCTTCAATTTTACATAAGTTTTGAGTAACTACAAGTGGTAGAAAATTGTTTTTTTTTGCGTTTTTATTAACGTGCGTTATGCGCGCTATAATGGTATAGAATTCATAATCAGTGTCAGCAAGCATCAATCAGAGGAGGCTGTGATCATTGTATTTTGACATTTCAAAACATTAAAAAAATTCGCGTTTTGTTGCAATTGGCGACTCCAATTAGGGAGACGGCAACACCGTTCTGGCCAACTAGCGGCCGTTTTGGTACTAGTATAACGGGGAATGTTTACGTTTTATATAACTTTTGTAGCATTTTTGAAACGTCGAATTTAGTATTAGTTTTTTTCGGAGTGCTCAAGTATATATAAGTATGACTACGAAGTACAACAGAAACAATAGTAAAACTCAAAAATCATTTTGAAATACCTTGTGTACACAGCAGTTTTTTGCCCCCGTCGTTCGGTAAATTATGCTCAGTGTTTCGTTGATGTTAAGGCATAATATCCGCCCAAGGTTATGAAATAGTGTACCATAACAGATTTCTGGGTTATATTATTATTTTTGTGTAACAATTCATTGTAATTCTTGGATATTATAACGTTTTTTCTCATTTTTTCCAATGAAATGCGTTGGGGGACACAACTTAAGAACGTGGCGTCCTCATCAGCCGATTTGCTAAACTACTATAACGGGGAATCAGCTGATGGCGGAGGAGTTCGAGTTGACGCTTGGAACGGTCCGAGAACACAATTATTTAGACATTGTATATTTCTTCTTACTTTGCCATCTATATAGGATATGTTAAGAACGTATGTCGGGATTTGTCGGCTCGGATAAATCGCCGCGCCTCTAGCAGCCACTTTTGTAACTAGCATATCGGGGGTTGTTTACCTCTGATTGTTTATTTATACCATTTTTAAAACCTCAGAATTAGTCCTATTTTGTAATTTTTGTTACAAAATCTAAAGTATATTGAGAAATAAAGAAGAAATGTAACAAAAACAACAAGCAGACCCAAAAATGATATTTGAATAATTCTAGTGGGAAAGTCGATTAGTGGCCCCGCCATTCGACGAATTGGTTAGTGTTTTTCAATGCCTGTGCATAAATATCCGTTTTACTCGTGTAAAATACTGTGCATTGACTATTTCCTCAGTTCTCTTAATATTTCTGTGTAATAGTTCCGTATAAGTTTCGCTTATTACATTTTTAAAATGCAAGATTTTTAACCTCGAAAGACCAAACCACAGACCGAATCAAGAGAGTGTGCAAAATGTAAGTTAAAGGAAAGTTGAGTAAGTTTAAGCTCACATCCCTTTTTATCAAAAAAAAGCCCTAAAAATGGAGTGACCATATCCTTAATGATGGAAGAAAATACCTATGGACAATACTGGAGACAAACCTCAATATGAGGAATATATAATAAGGTTTTCCTACAAATGAGTGACAGTGTCCTTCTTACATTTTACACTACGAGATTAATTCATTGCTTTTGATGGAGGTAGGTAAATTCATCATTTATAACTAGTTAAGAATTGTGAAAATGTTTTTGTTAATAAATGTAACTTTTACCGTTTTAAAAGGCAATGTTGAGGGCAATGTATTACAATGTTCTGCGTATTCTCATAATATATAAAGTACAATTCTATGCACTATAAAGTTCTATTTTTAAAAGCAAATCTACATTTTTGTACTCCGTAATAAACCTAATGACTGGCAGACATAGATAATATCTTGGTTTCTATTATAGATAGACAATATAATATTGTCAGTGTTCATTTTTGAATGTTTTGATGACCACAAAAGTCTTACTTATTATATTAGATAGGTAATTAACCTATAGTTGATTCTTTTTTAAACAGCTTTAATAATGTAAAAATGTCCCTACATGGGGATTGATACTGGAGTTATACGAAGAGTTAAAGTAAATATGAAGGAACAGTAGCTGATAAATATTCTAAAATTTAAGTACCCACTTGTGATTTATTATTAAATAATAAATTAAATACAATTTTGTTTATAAACCTAATTAACATTGAACTACTTTAAAATCATCTAGTGGGTATTTTGGATTTTCGAGTCTCCTTACTTTACATGTCTTTGAAAATAGTTTTTGTGATATTTATAAATTTTGTTCATTGTAGGTAATTATGCTAGGCATGCAAAATTAAAAAGGGTTGCTCCCAGAAATTACCAGTATAATCTCTGTTTAGTACAATTTTTGTGAAGCTAAGAAATGCAAGAAGTGTAGCATCAGTAGGTAAGTATGAAATTTAGTTATCAAAAGGTGAGTGGGGAAAACAAACTAGTGACTATATAATTTTATGAATCGAGTATTTTTACTTAGTTTTACAAAGTAGATATTTATAAAAAGTAATAATAAATTTTCTTTATTTATAAAATAGTGCATATGTCGTAGGCTAATTACAAATTCCGTCGTTTTATAAAAAGCCTAGTCGTTTTATAAATGACTAGGTATATTGTAAAATGAAAAATAAATACTGAATTTTTACAATTCGACGGAACTTTTTAGGCGTTTCATAAAACGCCGAATTGCTCTCAGGCTTATTGTAAACAGTTCTTCAATCTTGTTTGTTTTAGGATATGACCGATTATATCTAGTCGTTTTGTAAAAGACTGAAAAGTACTTAGGCATTTTATAAAACACCGATTTATATTGTTGCTGGATCGTATAATATTTCAAACAAATAAATAGTAAGTTGGACACTTTATTTTTGTCATAACATCATAAAAGAAATTAATGGATAACTCTTACAACACATTCGCTTTTTTTAATTAATTAATTTAAAAGTAATATTATTTTACTTATTTGAACACGGTCCGCTTGAATGACATTTACTATTGCATTTCAAGTGAGCCTTAAAACAAAAACACTTATTTGTGTGGCACTGCGTTTTGCTTGCTTTGCAGGAACATTTTTTGAATCCCTGCCCTCCAAATTTAGAAAACTTTGTTAAAGCTTCTCTCAAAGAAATCATTTTTCCTTCCAAAACCTGAATTGGTTCGGGGTTTTCAATGCCAACGATTTCGTCTCTTGAAAACCATCGATTCAAAATTCCGTGCTTAGTACCAATTTGGTATACTCCATTTTTTATTTCTACGATATTTCCCAATATATTTTTAGGGTCTAGTGGTCCCCTATCGAATTTAGGTCTCGCCTAACTCGATAGCAGTCTTATTATAATACGCCTATATATGTCTACTTTTATTCCAGGCGCATTGTAAAAATAATCGCCCACACCTTCATTTTACAATAAGCCGGGCCTGAGAGCAATTCGGCGTTTTATGACACGCCTAAAAAGTTCAGTCGAATTGTAAAAATTCAGTATTTATTTTTCATTTTACAATATACCTAGTCATTTATAAAACGACTAGGCGTTTTATAAAAGGACCGAATTTGTAATTAGCCTACGACAGACATATGAAATGTCTTATGGTTCTCACTAATCGTGACTGGCTATACCTAGGTGTAGCCGATTAGAATAAGGTTATTAGACCTAGTTCTAGCCGACTGCGACTGGTGATACCTAGGTATAGCCAGAAATAGGTTACATCTAGCGCGCGCATTCAATATTAGCGTACACTTAGCTGATACACCTAGTTCTAGCCGGCTGTGACTGGCCAGACCTAGGTGTATCTGGTTATAATGAGGTTTGTAATAGGTTACACCTAGGACTAGCCAACTGCTAATGGCTACACCTAGGTGTAGCCGCACTTAGGGTTCTACCCGTAACATATGTACTTATTATGAGAAGTTAATGACTTGAGGCTAAACTACGAGCCAAACTACCCCTGTTATTCAAAGTATTATAAAATTTTATTAAGTTCCTTAGCATTAATTAATTATCTTACATTTATAAGTTGGGGACAAATTCTTAGATGTTTTTAAAAAAATTCTTAATTTTTATACTCAGTACGCCACTGACTATCTTTTATTTTCACGCATTAGAACTAGTTACTCTACAACTATTTGTGAAGAAATTAGAAACCTCCGGTAGGTATATTACTTTACCTCAGTGTTTTTATTTTTTTTAGGAGAATTATGACATCGCTTGTTTCAATGAGCTTTTGTGAAGAAAATTGTGTTAATTTAAATGAAACATTAAAATAAACTTTTCATAAACATATTTTTATGTCCTGTCGATAAGCTATAAACTTTAAAAGCAGTACCTACCTATTTATTTAGTTACAATTTACATTTTTTTTTTGTAAAAGCTTATCGAGACAAGCGGTGTCATATTTGGCTAAAAAATAAAAACGCTAATGTATATAATTACAACATATCAACTACAGAGTTCTAATTCGCAGATTGTTGTACGGTGATAGCCCTAATGCGTAAAAATAAAAGATAGCCAGTGGCATACTGCTGCAAAGAGTAAAAAATTAGAAAAATAATACAAAAACGACTTTCTTAACATTTTGCAATCAAATTAGAAATTTATTCTAAGAAACTACTCTTAATAACACCTTTGGATATTTTTAAAAATTTAAAACAGAGCTAGGTAATTTACTGTAGTTATTTTCAGTTTTTTTAATTTCCCGCTCTAATAGGGATGACTTGTAATTTATTTATTGGAGGTTGTAGATGCACTAAATTTTACTGACAATTGCATTTTCAGGGAGTAATAAAAAAGTTTTCCATTTGTTTAAAACTTTATATATATATATATATATATATATATATATATATATATATATATATATATATATATATATATATATATATATATATACAGTGACCGGCAAAAAGTTCGCAACATATGGGAAAAATTTTTATTAGGAGAGTATCGGAAAAACTTTCCCAGGGGATCGGTTCTGCATGTCCGATAACCTAAAAATCGATTTTGACATACGTCACGTGACCACTGTTATAGCGTCAAGTTAAAAAAAAATTGTTAATTTACAAAAAGTGAGGTTAGTTGACGAGATATCAAAAAAAGTTATTTGAAAAAATTGCTTAGAATTAAATTCTAGGTCCTTGTGCAAAATTTTAAGATTTTATTTAAAAAAATTGGAAAACTCAATTTTTTTTAAATATTTTTTTATCGATTTACAAATTTCCGGTTTTTTTCGTTTAGATAGCTTGGCTAATGTAAAGCCCATGTATCTGGATGAAAATAAACGAATGTAGTAGTTTTTTCTACAATTGACAGGACAAAATTAAAAAAAACAGGGTTTCGCCGGACGCTAGCTGTTGCAATGATTTGTATCTAGCAGCAGTGTCAAAATTTTAGAGACATTTCAATGAGATTACATTGAGAAAACCTTAATCGTCTTAAATATATCTGAAGTTCGACTTTTTGTAAAGTTAAGGGGATTAAAATAGATAATAAACAAAAAATTACCTGTTTATTTAATCGAAATTTTATAAACGAAAACCAATGTAAGAAAAACTTAAAAGTAGTCAAATTCTGTACTAACAACACAAAAAATCATTGTTTTTCCTTGGGTGCACAAAATTTAAAACTCAGTATGACCACCATTTCTCTCCATACATACTGTTGTTCTCGAGCGCAACTCTCGATTAACATTTCGGAGCATTTTACGATTTATTTGCAATACACAATTTATAATGACATTCTCTAAATTTTGTATATTCCTAAAGGGTCGATGTTTGTACACAGGGTTCTTTAGGTATCCCCACATAAAAAAATCTAACGGAGTCAGATCTACAATTCTACAATTGACAGGACAAAATCGAAAAAATAGGTGTTCGCCGGACGCTCGCTGTTGCAATGCAATGGTTTGAATCTAATGAAATGACTGTATCAAGATTTTATTAAGATTTTTCGCACATAAATTTAACAACCAGGTCTATTTAGTTGTACTTAAAACTACCAAAGCAGGCTCTGAAATTAAAACAACCAAATAATCTAGTAGGTTAAAAACAACAGAAAAATGTCAAACAAATTATAATTTGTTTGATTTCAACCTATGTCATTGGTTTATGTCTCGCATCTTACTAAGTTTGATATTTTACATAAGTTTATTAATATTTATTCCTTAAAATGGCACCCACACTACTTCTTCAGGAAAAGATAGAAATTATTTTAATTTCTGGAGATAATTACAAAAGCCATAGAGAAACAGCAGCAATTTTTAATGAGAGGCACCCCGATAAATCCCTCCATTATTCCACAGTATCTCGTCTAGTCAATAAATTTAAAGAAACGGGATCGGTAGAAAATCAGTATAAAGTTTCCCATGAAAAACCGGTAACAGGTGACGAAGGTTCTCTGGATGTGTGTTTGTCGATCACAGAAACACCCCAATTAGCAGTTAGTCAAATATCGGAGATCACTAACATTCACGAAAGATCTGTGCGGAGGATATTAAAAAGAAACAAATTTCATCCGTACAAACCTAAATTTGTACAAGTATTAAAAGATAGGGATTATGACGCCCGCTTCGATTTTTGTGCCTGGTTCCAGGGTATGATTGAGGAAGATTTTAATTTCCCAAAGAACGTTCTTTTCTCGGATGAAGCTACATTTACCTCTAACGGAACCGTCAGTTCACAAAACTGTAGATGGTGGGCCACCGAAAACCCAGACTTTGTAATTCAGAGTAAAGACCAATATAGTTTTAAGGTTAATGTGTGGTGCGGAATTTTCAACCTCAGAATAGTGGGACCTTTTTTCTTTAGAGACAATTTAAATTCAGAACGATATTTAGAATTTCTACAAACTGAGATATCTGACTTTTTAGACAATTTGTCATTAGCCGAAAGAAGAAATTTATACTTTCAACAAGACGGAGCTAGCATTCATTCCACAAATGAGGTGAAGAGATGGCTGGATCAAGAATTTGGAAACCAGTAAATAAAATCTTAAAATTTTGCACAAGGACCTAGAATTTAATTCTAAGCAATTTTTTCAAATAACTTTTTTTGATATCTCGTCAACTAACCTCACTTTTTGTAAATTAACAATTTTTTTTTTAATTTGACGCTATACCAGTGGTCACGTGACGTATGTCAAAATCGATTTTTAGGTTATCGGACATGCAGAACCGATCCCCCGGAAGAGTTTTTCCAATACTCACCTAATAAAAATTTTTCCCATATGTTGCGAACTTTTTGCCGGTCACTGTATATGTATATATATATATATACAGTACACTGTTTTTTTAAATATCAATAATAATTTTCCCATATGTAGCGGACACTGAATATGTGTATATATATATATATATATATATATATATATATATATATATATATATATATATATATATATATATATATATATATATATATATATATATATATATATATATATATATAAAATATATATATATATATATATATATATATATATATATATATATATATATATATATATATATGTATATATATATATATATATATATATATATATATATATATATATATATATATATATATATATATATATATATATATATATAAAATATATATATATATATATATATATATATATATATATATACACATATTCAGTGTCCGCTACATATGGGAAAATTATTATTGATATTTAAAAAAACAGTGTACTGTGGTTTCGTTTCTGCATGTCCGACAACCAAAGAAATCTATTTTAACACACGTCGTGTGATCATTGGTTTGGCGAAAATTTAAAAGTAAGTTGACGGGGTCAAATTGACAAGATATCCAAAAATTTTTACAGGCTTCCCACCAAAATTTTTAAATCGAATTCCCTGACATTTCCCGACTTTCCAGGTCTCCTTGAACACAATTTCCGAGAATAAAAAGAAGCTAACCGAGCAAGAAAATTGTTTTTTATAGTTAATAGATAGTTTATTACCTACTTTTATTGCCTTATTTTCAATTTTGTTATGCAATGAAATTATTTTTATCGATAAGACACCCCCGGATTATTTTTAATTTTTTTGGGAAATGAAATTATTTTTATCTATAACTGGAAAAGGCAAACTTGCCAGGTTTTCAACTGGTTTTCCCTGACATTCCCAGGCCACTTTTGAATCCCCTGACATTCCCCGACTTCTCTGACTTTCCAGAAAAGTGGGAACCCTGTTATATAAACATGGATCCCCAGACGCTTCTTTTTCGAGATACAGGGTGTTTAATATTTTCTTTTTAAAAGTTTGTTTTTAATTTCCCGAAAATGCGTTAAGATATTGACATGAATTTTGGTACACGCCAGTATGTAATCAAAGGGTACCTTTGCGTGCAAAATCTTATTTTCTAAAGTACTTGCATCAGTGGCGTGCGTGCTAGTACGTCTTTATTTTTAGCGAAAAAGATGGCACGCCACTGTTTTTTTTTTGCAAAATTGATATTGTTTTCTTTAAGCCCAACCAATTCTACGTGAAAACTGTCTCTTGAGTCTTTTTGTTCCGTTTTCGAGATAAAAATTAACTTATTTCTTACAATAAAAACAAATAATAAAAATTTAGGCCTATAATAATAGTAGATGCTGGAAACGGCTCCGTGCTTCAATTCATGCTCTAAATCGTCTTCGCATATTTCTCCTAACTTCGGAATACTTGAGGTGTGAAAATGTTAAACACCCTGTATCTCTAAAAAGAAGCGTTTTAAGAATTCATGTTTATATAAACTTATTTTCATATTTTTAGATGTAGAAACTGTCCTTAAAATTTCTTAACATCTTTTTGTAACACCCTGTATATATTCAAAAGCTAATACTACTAGTAGTAAAAGAAGTAGTACTTTAATACGTCAAATTAACCTCACTCTAGATAAAGAAAAATGGCAAATAAAAGTTTTTCCAAAAAATGCACCACTATCGTCTGGTTGCATAAACAATTTAATCACAAATTAAACTAATTAGACACTTGTAATGTGAGAGCACTCATTTTAACATCATTGCCAAAGATGACTTTAAACATCAATTAAATTTACTACTTGATTAAAAGTTTTGTGCAACCTGCTGTATGACCAGTAACCATTAAATGTATTTAAAAATTTAATCAAATTAACAGTTTCTTGTTTTTATTTGTAGATTATTTGAAATATATCTAGGACCATAGGTAACACAGATTCAAGTTCCTAGAGTTAAGACTGACAAATGTACAGAAGCATCAAAGCAATCAAGGGAAACTGCCATACATTTGTTGAAGCCCCCTAAACACCTTTTCTTGTTTTAAAAAGATTAGCTTACCTTGATAAGTTATACATTGCTTTTTTCTTTTAGACTTTGTTTTTACATTTACTCATATTGTGCAGTTCTATAGTTCAATATATGGATGTTCTCGCATTTTCTCTTTTTAGACTTATACTATTATTATAAAAAATCAAATCACTTCACAAATCATTTATTTTTCTGAATGGATTATATAATTGTTTAGCTAAATACAAACAATTAATAATAAAAGATTGTTTATCAACTGTTTAACAAGAATGTTACTACTAGTACTAAATGTATAAAAGACTGTTTACATTTAAAATTTAAAACTCAGAATTGAAGGGTCCGATGGATGAAGGGGGTAACTAACAAAATCATGTTTTTGAGAAAATAAGCATCAAAGTTGATCGTTAAGAGCTCTTTCGCTATTTTGTTTTTAATATTCTGCATAATATTTTTAAGTATACTACCAGTAACGGTTTTATTTTTAACCCACATATGTTTTCCAGTTTTTCTTTGGGTAGCTCAAATTTTGGAAAAATGTCAGTTACCCCCTTTATGCATAATAAAAAAAAATATATCTAGCTGGCAATACAAAAAAAAAAGGTATAAAAACTAAGTTTATTGAAATAATATTAAAAAATATTTTACAAATGTAAGCAAATCAAAACATTTATATTTGTTTAGCTTCGTGTTCTCTTACGACCTGTTGGTAAAACCACTGATACTGAGGCTTTACAAATTTGAGCTGAGTTTTCAAATTTTCAATCTCTTCATCAGACAGCCCTCCATACTTCTGTTCAATTCTCGGTAAGTCAATAGAAGCAGGATCAAGATTACCCATTCGCGAGTTTCGAATTAAATTAACTTTTCTAAATGGAGTGTGTGGGTCATAAGTTTCTTTGTATAAATAACTACCGTATTTGTCAACCCTAATCCATTTTATTCCATCTCTGAACTGTACAGTTTCGTTAAGAACATTTTTTTTACGGTTGATTAGGTTGAGTTTTGAGGCTAAGTCATCAAATTTTCTGAAATGGACGGACATGTCGGTAACGTGGTTAATTTTAGATGATTTGCTTATAATATCTCCATATTCTTCTGGTATGTATACATTTTCATGTCTACGCAAGTTCTTCTCAATGTATACATTTTCATGTATACGCAAGTTCTTCTCAATTTTCATGTCTACGCAAGTTCTTCTCAATGTCTACGCAAGTTCTTCTCAAGTCACGATCAGAATCCAAGAAACTGTGTCCGACTCCCGGAAATTTGTGGTCAATCTTCTTTACAATATTTTTCAAAATTAAATATTGGTAGACTGGAAATTTTTGTTTTGGCCCGCACACGAATCGGTCCATATTATTAAATTGGACAGTGAGCCTTCCTGAATTTTATGGTTATACTCAACAAACGTTAACAGTGCACTGCAAACTTCATTACTTCCACGGTTGGTCATGTCTTCGGTCCAAGTCAAAAAATTTGCCCTTTCTCCTGTTTGTGTGACGAGATGCAACCCTAAATTGTACATCCACATTTGTCTTAAATAGAATACCTTAGACGTTGTCAACCGTGGAAGAGGGAGTGTCTGTTGCAAATCTATTGTTAAGTAGTAAATTCCTTCACTACTTTTTGCTAGTGAACGATCTTTATGCTGTAGTGCGAAAGCTGATTCATAGTTTTCTTTGTGTTCCTCACTATTGTTCCCGCTATCGCAGGTGCGACAAGTGTCACTGCGGGGTTGTCGGAAAGACAAATTAAATTTTGTAGCAAAAATTTTAGCGTAAGTGGAGTATTTCAAAAAAAACTTTGTCGGCTTGTTGTCCTCAAGACATTTTTCTTTATACAAACGGAACATCTTCGAAATATTTAATGTGGGTAAAAAGTACCTTTTGTATGAATTATTAGTCCTAGAATAATGCGATGGTTCTGACGGAAACGAACTGATGTGATCAGTTGCATATTTCACTACTTCGTCTGTTAGCTTATGGGGTCTCGTATTACGTTTTCCTCTGGCATCCTCAGCAGGAGCTGAAAGGCCTTTTTTAATGGACTCCTGGATATATTCTACCTTTTTTTTCCGATTTGGAAAAGTGAACAGAAAGCATTTTTACAAACAAATACAGTATCTTTCTCAATATTAATAGTGTAGTGGAATGTACAAGATTTATGTTTCCTTGCATTTTTCTGTGGTCTTGATGGAGATTTAATCGACATGCCTTTAAATAAAAAAATATTTTTACAGTTGACGTCCAGTTTGTAAAATGTTGACAGAAGTTTCCTTCTTTTTTCGACACTAAGTTTGTTCCAGAGCCTTCAGAACTATCATCTTTCCTCTTGAAATCATTTTCACACTTTATTTTTGACAAAATCAAAAGCAAAACCAACAAACTTAAGACACGATATACGCGTATTATTGGATATTTTCCACTTATTTGTGTGGATAAAGGAGGCAACTACAACCGTAATATAATTTTGCATGGATGAAGGAGATAACTGATTTTTGTTATGAATAATGGGGGCAAGTGATGTAACGTATCTCTTTTATTCATCAGTAGTCGTCTAACCTGTGACAGTTACCTCCTTTAGCCATGTATAAATCTGAGAATTGTGTGAGTTTAAGAGGCAAAGTCGGTGCTAAGTGACATGCCATCACCTGTCTCCTTCAGCCATGAAGAAAGATTGTTTTTTGAAAAATTGTCAGTTACCCCCTTCATCCATCGGACCCTTCAATTACCAGTTGTAGTTCTGGAGTTTGTATTTTATTTTATTTAATTTGTATTGTAAAAGGTAACAATCACATCATACATAGTTATTCTCGAGTCAAGGAGTAATTCATTATGCTTACAACTGTTGACATATTATTATATGTTGAAATACAGCACTTATTCTAAAAAAAAATGTTTATTCTAGTGTTGAATTTTAAGATACAAGGAACTTCCCAGTAATATGAACGACTTAATTTCTTTATACTCTAAATTTAATCTCTGTTTGCCATTAACTGCCAACCTTTTCTGGCACACATCATTTCTTTTGTCTGGTGGTCTCTAGGTGAATTTTATGATCAAGAAAGTGTTAAGATATTTTCTGATCTGTCCAACAAAATTCGGCTCATATAGTAAGCCTACTGCTGTAGGTATCCAGTCCTAAAATTTTTGTCAAATAGTTAAAAAACTACAATTTACTTAGTCTTACTTGGCTCAAAATTAGGAATGCCATAAAATAGGTTTATATTATGAGATAAAGTATAGCGTGCTGGACTAAAAACAGATCAATTTAGATCTACTAATCTTCATATAATGTTGCTTCCTTAAACAGTTATAGGCCTTAGAACTTTGTGTTTTACTTTACACTGCATTGACAACACCCTACCCACCTAACAAACCAGAGCACAATAATTGTACTAAGATAAGTTTGTCTAAATCGGTGTATTTTGACTCCAGGAAGCTACTATTAAAATATGTCGCATTCCTTTCCAGACACCCTTTATATACAATATCAATTAATGAAAGTTTCTGCTCACCAAAGAAATTAGATTCACCATAAGAAAATTTTAATTTCTTGTATAGGGTGCTCCAATAATGCAATAAACAAGGAATTGTGTCAAGAATAAACATGCGTTATTTAGAGTTTTAACACAAAATGTTATAATAATAATAAAATCGTCTATTCAAAATTGTGCTACAATACATGATAGACAACGCATCAAGCCTATTATCTAAAGTCATGAATAGAATATGGTTCCAATTGAACTAGCAATTTCCTCACAGAATGAAGGAATTAATCTTATTTTTTCGGCAAGTAAAAACTTTTATTAATAATGACATTTAGTCTTATCATTAAAAATTTGGTCCTCTTGTGAACCCCATCTGTGGATACTGTACATTATTTTCTCTTAGTTTTTTAATGTTCATTTATCACATGTTAAAATATGACAAAAAGTTACTGTGTTGTAAAGGAAATAAAAATCAAAAATGAAATACTTCCGCTGGTAAGGAAAGTAAAAAAATAGTTGAACTTTCTATCACTGAAGGTATATTTTTTTTAAATATTTATTTTTAGTTTGTCTTTGTTCAGAGTAACATTTAATTTGCTGGGGTTTGCTATCTATAATATAGTGCAAGATCAAATTTTGGTAATGAGGTAGGTACACATTTTTATATTTTAAATTTTTCATCCTGTAGAGTGTAGATCATGTAACAGATTGTTTGACCATAGTTTTCGAAACCAGCAGGATTCCTTATAAATAGCAAGTAACTTCTTTGAACAATAAAAAACTTGGAGTTTTAAAATAAATTCACTGACGCATAAGTGCTGCAAATTTTGACTCGAGACCAACAAGGGTTTTTTTCACAATCTGCATACTTAATAAGTAGAGAAATAGAAATCCAATGTTTTAAAATATTAGTTTTTACAAGACGCAAATGATTAGGAAAAAATATTTTCAGTAAAAAATTTCCATGATTATTTCACTCATGTGTTAAAAGTCCCATAAGATGAGTAAAGTTTTTTAAAATCACAGCGATAATTTTTTGAGGTTACGTCAATTAAAAAAATTACACCGATAATTTTTTCCTTTTAATTTAAAAGTAAGGTTTGTTGTTTAAATTGTTTAATAAATATCCAATTCATATTTTTTGTGTTTTCATTCGTGAAATAATCCCCTAAATACCACTCGAGCTTTAAAATTACTGATAATTTTTCACTCTTACGTGTTTTCTTTGCAAATTTCACTCGTCCTGCGGACTCGTGAAATTATAGAGAACACGCAATCGTGAAAAATTATCGGTAATTTTTAAGCTCTCGTGGTATTATCCCCGAAAATTTTTGTACTAGATAAATTTTCAGTAAATTTAAAAACACGTGTATTTCTGTGGAGCATCGTTTCTTAAACTGAGGGCAGCGAGCCTCAGAAGGGTCGCGATCTGATAAGGGGGGGGGGGTCGCAATCTGTCAAGAAAATAAGGCACGTATACTAAAAATCCTTTTATTAAATAATGAATTTTACACATTAGTAATGTAAAACTGTGATAAACATTAAAATGTACAGTGAGGGGGTCGTAAGGTTTTTTCCTTTATTTTTTGGCTTTTTCGGGGGTCGCGACTCTAAAAAGGTTAAAAAACAATGCTGTAGAGAATTTAGTTTAAAATATAATGCACAAATCTGAAGTGAATCGAGATATTTGCGGTGCTTTTTAGCTTGGGGTTAAGTACATGTAAGTAAGTATTTTACATATCTATATTAAGCAAAATCAATTTTTTTAACAACCTGTATGGAATATTAATACTTTCTTGATGACAATCCATAAACAGTAACTTGTTTTTCAATAAAAAGAAAAATAAAAATTTAACCCATTGAGCAAAACCTATGTATATATTAACATAAAAAATATTAAATTCAAGTAGTTTTTCATTTTTTATAAATTACCTTATGCATCCAGACTCAATATAGACTGAGGTATATAACTGGAAATTGAAGCTCCCTTTTCCTTGTTCTATATACACTGAATGTCAGTGGAAGATAACTCTTCCATTTCAGTTAAATTAGATCTAAAACAGAAACAAAACCTAAGATAATTAATAATGATTGATATTCAGTGACATACCTTGGGGGCTAGGGGGCAGTCAGCCCCCCTCCGCCCTAGTTCATGGCGCCCCTAGCTACTAAAATTGTGCATCTAATAAAAAGTATTCTTATTTGCAAAATAATACCAATGCACCCCCGCCCCAAAATGGTAGGTACGCCATGGTTATCATCTTTTAATCACTGGAAAACCTCAATGTCATGCCCAATTTAATTATGAGTTATACAACCTGGTGCAATGTAACAGAACTGCTGGTATATGCTTACACTTTTTCCCTTACAGGAACACCTCATATTCTTAACTTCTAGCTGATCGTGAATAATTTTAAAAGTTCCAGTAACTTCATGAGGTGCAGAGTTTAGAGATGTTTGGAGACATAGAGACAAAATTTTAATGAACGAATCTAAAACAATAATTCTAAAATAAGTTACGTAATATGTATAGTTATTTGAACAACATAAAAAAGGTGGCATTCACACCAAAATATGTTTGCCCTAGAAAGTACTGGCAAGACCATATGTTTTTTAAGTAATAACCTACAAACTTTTTTCATCATACCCACAATATTCATCCCTTTGGTATTAATAATATCGCATAATCGTATTTTGTTAATTAAAAATTCCAAGGGTAAACTACCCAAAGATTAACTCACACAATTGTGGGAATCAGTGTATTGACAGCTACCAAAACTTAGGTCTTAAATTGCACTTTGCGTTATGGCTACTATTAACACTTCTTTATGTAAAATTACTTACCGGTTTTTTCTAAAATTCCACACGTAATTATGTGTTTGGCCAAAGTTTACAGAATATATATTCTGGAAACTTTGGTTTGGCGTTTAAAAGTTCTCTCCCTTCAATCACATTTCTAGAGGCAGGGGTTTCTCAAGAAATTTAAAAAGAGTCAAAAGGGTTTAAAACATGATCGCTTGTCGTAACCCACAAAAAGTTTAAAAAACAATTAATAATCACGAACTACGAGTAAAGCACAGTTTATTGTCATTAACCAAAAAGTAAGGTTGACGTTCGTTTGACAAATGTCATGAACTTTTCAGAGAAGACATGAACCCAATTTATCGCATAGGCTTCTGTAATTTTGCATCGAGTGGGCCATTGTTCCCCGTTATATCAGCTGATTGCAGCGGTGGCAACGCTGGGTTTCCTTAATTGGAGTCGCCAATAAAGAATATTGCACAGCCAGTAAAATCAACAAAATTCATTGTTTAAAAAATGAATAGATTTGAAAATTATACTATATGCAAATTATGCGTGAAATGGTCTGATGTAATGATCAATCATCGTACCATGACTTATTTACTTGCATTAATAGAGGATTGTGGCTCCAATTTCAAGAAAGAAAATTTGTTCCGAATTGTTCACGAATATTTGCATCTAAACTACGCAAAATTCAAAGTGTTGAATGGGAAAAAGGTGAATAAATTAGTTTCTAAATATTATATATATTTTATTAGACATAGACACTTCATGGAAAATATTCAAAGTCCTGCATTTTCGCCATTAAGAAGGGAGGAGGTGTCCGAAGAATATAGAAAACATCTTAGCTTTGTAATTAAAATGTATCAAAACTAAATATTATGTGAAAAAATAAAAACCAGTTTGTCAAAAATGGTCAGTTATTGTAAACGTCAAAAAATTTCCAGTATAATTCGCTGTTGGGTACCCCAGAAGAAAAAATTTTTCTGTAGTAATATATTAAGGGATGGGGAAATTATCGAAAATCATTCCGAAGATTTTTTGCCGTGGAAATCGCTCGAGGGCTTGCCCGAGAGCGATTTCCTAATGGCAAAAATCTGAGAATGATTTTCTGATTATTTCCCAATCCCGAAATGTATTTTGAAGATTATTTACCAAATAAAAAACTAACGATTTATTTTGCACAATTTAATGTATTGCAATTAAACACACAATTGGTATACTGTATATAACAGAATGCTGATTGGAGTTTGAAGAAACAGAGCCAATTTTCGCTGCTGTGGTCTCTTCACAAATATCCATTCTGGGATGAATAGGTTGAGTACTGATGGGTTTTAATGATATTTAAATGATATCTCGAAATGACACTTTGACGTTTGTTTGTATTTTATTTGTTGTCCATAGTAACAACCAAAAACGCCATTGTTCGTTATCTAGATAATCATCAAACATCACCATGACAATAAAAAACCTGTTGTTACAGACGTGTGATTTTAACTGTTGACAAGGGCGATTTTCAGTTCTGACGGGGGATATTTTCACTTTTGACAAGGGTGATTTTCACCGGAGAGCGGGAGATTATCGCTGAATAATCAGGTGAAAATCAACCCGCTTTTATAATGGATGAGGTAAATAATCACTAAAATACCTCCGTTGCTATGGTGATCTGTCAAAATAACGTATTTTGATTGGTTTAAAATTATAGGTGTGGAATTTTCAAAAAAAATATGGCCTACAGTTCTACAGTAGAAAATGGCGCATCAAACATTTACCTCAGATGTCCAAGCGGGGCGCGCGGGCCTGAAATCATGACATTTTAAACTCATGATCTCACAATGAAAAGGCCATTAAAAAACACTGAAACATAATTTTCGAATTGTTTTTTCCTCAGTTTCCCGATATTGTAATTTGTGTTTCAAAATTCCGCTTCCTTAACCTCATAAAACACTAAACGTGCTGTATCTCGAAAACGCCATTTTTATCTTTTTTTTAATACGCTAGATCAAAAGATCAATATCTGTTACGCCGAGGAAGTAATTTTTCAGAGAGGACTTTTTTTGTTTACAACGAATCAATCGAAAAACATAGCTCGGCATAGCAATTTATACAACCACAGAGCCTGGCTCACGCGTCGCTGCGTCGCCGTCGTCGCTGCCTCGCCGCACGGTGGAAAGCCTCGCCGCGCTATGTTTCTCGATTAATTCCTCGAAAATAAAAAGTCCTCTCTGGAAAAAAACTTTTTCGACGTAAAAAATCCTGATCTTTCGATTTTTTGAGGTTAATGAAGCGGAATTTTGAAAAACAAATTACGCCATCGGAAAGCTGAGGAAAAAATACATGAAAAATAATGTATTTGATTTTTTGATGGCGTTTGAATTGCGAGATCATGAGTTTAAAATGGAATGTTTTCAGGCTCGCGGGTCTTGCTGGGACATCTGAGGCGATTCACCCCATATTGGGATCATGTCAAAATTCTGAATTCTGGATATTTCTTGATCTGGTATTTTACATGAAATTCTATTTGTACTAAAGATTGACTTACTCAAAAATATTATTAGCTTAAGAATGTTGATATACATACAAGAAATATACATACGTATATTATTAGCTTTATCTAATACAACGGCGTCACCAACCGACAATCAAAACTCCAAACATGGAATTTGTGCGTGGTTTGTATTTATTGTCTTTTAAAACAATTTTGATATGGCATTTTAAAACAAAAATTCTAACCTCCTGGTCGTTTCCTTAAAAATAATAAAGGATCTTTACTAACAGATTACAGAATTATATTGGGAGCATTAACCCCATCATAACTTTCTTTTGGTTCTCTCCAAATCTTGAACTAAATTAGATTGTTTAAATTGTATTACCAGTTTTGTACATCTAATTTATAATCTAAGGGCAAGTTTTCTAAAGAAGTCTAGTGAGATAAGTTTAAACTGTGAATTAGAGGTACGATTTTTTTACCACGATTTCATTAGGAAATTTTTGGTGAAATTTGTCAAGAACGTAGCTGTAAGAATTATCACCGGAATTATCACCGTCCATTAACATTGCATCAAAACTTTGGTCTTAATTATTTTGGCAAATGAGTCAAAATGAATATTACGTTAAAATTAATTCATGTCCTTTAGCTAATAATTCGCAGAGTTTGAATTTTTTGTGGATTGGTTCCTTTTTGCTTAATGCTGTCCAATTCTCTCTTACAATTTTGAAATTCTATGACCTGTAAAATGTAAAATAATTTTTACTAAACATTTTACTTTAAAATGACTTAACGCGCTCTTATTATTAACAAAAGTTCATGCTTTTGTGTTTTTCAAGCCCTATGCAAAAAATTTAACTTGATTCTTTTTCTGGCTAGCAAAAACTTATATTAAGAATAACTTTAATCATATCTTTTCAAATTTGGTCCATTTGTCTTTTTCTCAACCTAATTTCTGGACATACTATAGACAGGTTATATAAAATATTTCGTTTTAGTTGGAATTATAGACAATAATATATAGAACAATGTCTGCTGTGGCAATCGGCATAGATCTTGGAACTACGTATACTGTCGCCGCTGTTTATACGGACGGACAGACAGAAATTATACCAAACACAGAGGGAGATCGTTTGACACCGTCTCTGGTATTTTATCACCCTAATACTCTAACGCCATCAGTTGGAAAAGTTGCTGAAAATTTGTCCATAACATGTCCCCGAAACTATATGTTTGGTAAGTTAATATTAAATCGAGACTAGCTGTTATTTAACGTAATCTAAAATTACTTTTTACTGTTAATTCTCTTGTGAAAATTTATCGGATATCTTTTCTACTGATACGTATTATTATGCTGTAAATAATAATAATAAAACCCTTATTTTAAATTCTGGTGCGGTTATCGTTATTATTATTATTTCTGCTTCTTCTGGTGCCTTATCCATGATGGATGTTAGCTATCATCAGCATGATTTGAGCCTTGTTCACGACTCTTTTAACGCCTGCGACGTGGACCTCGTCTGTCCTATATCCTGCCTTCCATGATTTTTGGAGTAGTATGTATTTTTATTTTGCATACACAGAAAAAACTGCTATAGTATTATGTTTGACCACTGGCACATTGGTTGTATTAAAGTCAATATTTTATCAACAAAACATCATTGAAATAAGCAAAAAAATAATAGTGCTTTAAATATAGACTTATTATTGGAGTTCAATAGTATTTCCACTTCCTTGAAAACTTTACTATCATTATTTCAATGACCAAAATACTATTGGAAACCAACAAATTTCTATTATTCCTTGGAGTATAGAATTGTTAGTGCCAAAAAATGATTGATTGATTTAAATGCATAAATATAATTGGACGAAAAATACGCGGTGTAATTCAAATTACAATATATGATATTAAACGAACAAGAACTACAGTTTAAACAAAAAATGTAAAAATTAAGTCAATAATCCTTATATCATTTCAATTAAAATAAACACTCCGATAAAACATATAAGGTATTGGAGAAATAATATCAAATATTAATTCAATGGGTTCTAGTGTCGGCTGAAATAGTATTTCAATTGCTCGCGGACACCTTTGTGCTGTTGCAGTTGGTTTTTGTACGTTGAATCGTCGTTTAAGCTTGCAGCCTGTTTGGTTATGTTATCATTCTGTGTGTGGCCTTGTACGACTAAGTATACCTCCAAAAATGATAGATTTCTTGCAGGATTGGGGACTGGAGCAACTCATTGCAATGTTTTATGGTAAGTAAAACAAATCTAAAAACCTTTGCAATAATAAGTGTGTTTTTTTGTAAATCTCTGTTGGCTGGTCTATTATAAGACTATTTACTCAGCCGATACGTATTATTAAAAAAACTGTTAACATTAAAAAATATGATCGCAAATTTATTGTTGTGTTTGTATTTTTTAGACATGGCTTCCACCAAATCTAGCTATAAATTTAGAAAATTCGAATACAGTTGTAAGCGTCAAATTTGTTCCATCTTGCATCCTGTATCCCAAAGAAAATATAATACTGACACCCAAACAAGCCAAAAGATTTGCAAAGCAGAATCCTATATTTTGAGTGAAATAAATATACAAAGTTTACCGAATTTAAGGAAGACTATAACCAAAATAGACCTTGTATGTGTGAATGTAAACAAAAATGTTTTTTTCTATTAGAAGTTACATTAAATTAATTACTGTTTCAATTGAAACAATAATAATAAGTATTTCGATTAAATAAAACTTATATTCTTTCAAATAAACTTGTACTAAAACCAACCAACATATTATTATTATTATTATAAAAATATGAGAAATTTTGTAACCGCCTCAATACGTAGGGAGAAGAGGGCGTATATAAATGCTGAATTAAAAAAGAATTTTAAAAACTCCAAAGCTTTATGGAATACTTTGGATAAACTGGACGTTCATAAAAAAATAAAAAAATTCATATTCCCGAGGAACTTTTGGATCCCCAAAAAATAAATAACTTTTTTATACATTCGATTAATCGAATACCGCCTACCCAGGATACCATAGATTATATCATTAATCATAGGCATGCGGCTGTCGATCGGGATTTCGAATTTTCCCCCGTCTCTGAGGAGAGTATTTCCAGTATAGTGTGTACTATAAAGAGCAATGCAAAATACGTGTTTAGCTGGGAATCTGAATTATCCAGAAGGTGCTTCCTTTTAACTCGCCTATAGGACAAGCTAAAAACCTAAGTGCCGTTTAGTTGGTAGTTAACTCCATTTTTTTAGACCTGGCTCTATAAAAACGTATAGGCAAGGAACTTGGCATCATTTTTACATTTCAGTTATTTTTTCAGATAACAAAACACACAGTCCTGACGAGAACTTGGCCTGTTTTTTTACATGTATGTTTTTGGTGGGATAATAATATACCTACTTGGCCGGATATGGTGTGCCTATAAATATTTTACATTAATTTTTTTTGCAGCAAAGTCGTTCACACATTAATCATAAAACATAATGAAAGCAACTGGTTCTTCAATTTTTTTTAAATAGTGGTTTTAAGCGATTTAGAATAGTTTTTTCTTTTCGGCTTAGGTATATAAAAATACTGTATGAAGTATCATTTTAAGTTTTGTAATAGAATTGTATTTTTATAGAATATTATTTCATAATATTAATTGCTTTTCTTTTGGTCAAGCAAAAAACAACGTATCTTATCATAAACTTTTAAGCATTCTAACTTAACAAACATTTTCCTCCTCTTGCAGATATAAAAAGAATAATTGGACGAAACTATAATGACGACTATGTTCAGAAATTTGTAAAAATGGGTGAATCTAAATATTTTCCATTTCAAATTATAAAAGGAGATAAAAATGAACCGCTAATTCAACTTGAGAGTACAGATATGTCGCTAAAAACAATAAAATCACCTGAAGATGTCAGTTCAGAAGTACTTAAATATATTAAAAAATCAGCTGAGGAATATTTGAGTAGGTATAATAGGGTATATTTGTATGAAATTTAAATATTCATAAGGTACCTATAGCTTTATAAGTAGTAGATGGAGTCTAATGTTTATGTGAAAAAAATTATACCTCAAAACGAGGTAGTCTCTGAAATATTTAAGGAACTAGCAAATTTTCAAATTTTGACAAACGATTTTAATTTGTCTTACTTAGCAGTACAATGTTCTCAAATTCATGGACAAGTAATGTGTTGATGTACCATAATGTAATTTGAGTTCAGACTTTGCTCTTTCAAAATCATACTATTTTAATATAAATGACTGGTGGGTAGCGTCACAGAAATGCGAAGCGGACTCACTCGAACACCTGGTTCAATTCCGGTGTTATACTATAATTTTTTTTTAAAGTACAAGTCGTCAGTATGAATGAAGCAGGTGTATGGCGTATGCGTGCTGTATGACGGCCTAGTGAAATCCTTATGCACTGGGTGTGTGAGTCAGCATTCCACTATATACAACCCACGGTACATTAGAACTTAGGCTTGCTGCCTTCGTGGGTTGTACGAAGATAAAAAAAATTAAAACGTGAATTTGAAATCCAGCTTTACAAACTGTAATATGTAAATTTTAAAGCAGGTAACCATAGTCCTTAAACCAATAAATATGTATGTGAATTGGTAATCATTACCTATATGGAAGAAAATAAATATCTTACGCGTTTGACGGCATTATCTTTATCAATAGAGCGAATTAAAATTAGGCTATTGTCAGCCTAATTTTGTTAATATCCTTGATATCTATAGCCGTTGACACAGTTGAGAAAACGCGTAAACGCGAATCACTTTGTCAACTCCTGCGAATTTCATTCATAAACGTGAAGCACAAAATTGTTTTTTATATCTGTCTGCCTATCTCGAGTATGCGCAGTAAGAGCCACGTGAGAGCCGAAATATCGCCAAATGGTTCAATTTACGACGTATGTGCTACGATTAGGCAGACCCGGATTACTACAGTTAGAGCAAGAAAAATGTTTCACGAACGTCGTATCCGTATCGTAAGCCAGCGCTGCCAATTCTCGATAATAACCCTAAACCCCAAGAATTTTGTTAGTAATATTGGAGAAATAATACAGAGTAAAAATTATATTTTTAGGATTTTTTAGACTATAAACTAATGTATTACTATTCTTGTTACAATAAAACTACCTTTTTACAGTCTAAATTAACCAAGCGGAAGCGTAACCGATCAATATATTAATGGAACCAGTTGGTTCAGTCAGGGTCAACAGATATGTCTTCTGTATTAAATTTGACTATAATCCTTTGATTAGAATTACATAATTAGTTTTAGCAATATAGCATTTATATGTTTTCCTACACCTACTGCTTAAACAAACGTTCGTCGTGGCAACAATGTTGGAATAAATTGAAAAATGCGCAAGCGTCAACTTAGCAGGCCTGCTGCTATTGGTCCAAATTCTTGGCTTCAACGACCTTGCTGAGTTACCAAACTGATTCGGGCTGAAAAGCCCGTTTTTTAAACTGTGCCGTTGATATCAAGAAATGAAAATATGGATTGTTCTTTTGAAATATTTTAAAGCAAACCACTATACCTTGGTAACTCGGCAATGTTATGGCGGTATTTGTTGCTCGACAACATGTCTTTTACCGATGTGGTTCAATATTTTTAGCTGTGGTTCTCCAAATAGGAACCTCAAACGATTTATTTGTTTTTGTTTTTTTTGTGAGTTTTTGAGTTGAAAACAAAAACGCGGTTGAAAAACATAAATACAATATCGTTTTTATTACAAACCAAAACACGATAGATTAAAAATGGCGTCAGGTGGTAGAGAGCCTGTCAACGGTGTTGTTAAGAATGTTTGTAAATTGTGCAATCGCAGTGCCGTTAGTAATACCATTCAGTGTGATAAATGTAAATCTGTGTTACACAGGCATTGCTGCGATATTAAAAACCTTATTTCCAATGATAATAAGGTGTTTTGCTGCGAAGATTCCGGCGACTTGAACGGCTCGTTTTCGTCCGCCATGACAGTTAGCGATGACAGCAAACTGCGACTGGAAATCGACTTCCTCAAGGAGCTCCTAGCATTAAAGGATAAAGTCATCTTGGATAAGTGTACAATTATAGCCGACAAAGAATTAATTATAAAACTTTTGTGTGACGAATTAAATCATCTTAAAGTCGTTCGCATTCCTTCAGTCAACTCCGAATCATCTCCAGAAATTAAGGACACAAGCGACGGCCCTAGTCCTACAATAACAAGTTTAAATACCGCAAAAACGTCGACCAATTTTCAGTCTAATGGTCAAAAAATAAACAACAAAATCAGTTCCACACAGGTAGCGGCGGCAGTACACCATTTGCAAACGGTAGGCAAATGTACCGAAATTATAAATTTGGCTAACAGTTCGGTCGATGACGGGTCCGGCGGTGTTAACAGTGTCGATGAGTGGTCAAGCGTTGTCGGAAGAAAGAGGGGTAAAAAGGGTGGTGAAAATAAAGCCCGACCTCAAAAAATCGTGGGCAGTAATGCCAGTGGTAATTTAAAAACAGTGCCAAAGTTCGTGGATATTCATGTCTACCGACTTCATCCTGAAACAACAGTAAGTGCATTGTCGGAGTACCTAAAAACCTATGTTCCAGAGGTAATTTGTACCCAGTTAATCCCTAAGTACAGGGGCCAATATTCATCCTTTAAGGTTAGTGTCTACCAGGACAATTTTCATAAGGTCATGTGTGCTGACAAATGGCCTCAGGGGGCCTGCGTGAGTAAGTTTTTTTATCCCCGCCGACCGGGCGTGCAGGGGACTGTTTAGCATTTTGTCCCGATCTCCTGCTGCTTAACGTTCAAAGTTTGAATGCGGACAAAATTAATAATATCCATGTCGATTATCTTGTAAACAATAAAATAAAATTTCTGTGTCTTACCGAAACTTGGGCTAGGGAGGACACTGTTAGACATTTAAATTTCGACAATTTTTACTTGGGCAGTCACTTTTGCCGCCAACAATTTAAGGGTGGCGGCGTCGGTATATGGGTGCATCGCGACGTCGAGGCCAAAATGCTGGATGTTAGTCGTTTTTGCATAGAGAAATCAGTTGAACTCTGTTCGATCTATGTTAAATTGGGACATATTTCTGTTATTATTGTAAATTGTTACAGATCACCTTCTGGCGATATCAATGTATTCTTAAAGAGTATTGACGGCGTTTTAAACTATCTGTTTAAACCTGATATTAGTTTTACATTATGTGGCGACCTAAATGTGGATGGTTATGTCGCCGACCATATGATGGGTAACGAGTTTGGTAGGATATGTAGTGTTGCATCATGTTTTAATCTTTTTCCTGTTGTAAAATGGCCTACCCGGGTGACAGACGCCACTGCTACTACTATTGACCATATTTTTGCAAACTTTAATAACACCGAGAGGTGTATGGTGTTAGATAACACAGTCTCAGATCACCGGACCATTCTTTTTCAAACAAATTTATTTAACAATAATAAAAGTGAACCATTTTTTTATGAAAGAAGGATTTTTTCTGTTACACATATCTCTGATTTCTATGACGCTTTATCCAGTTACGATTGGAGTGAGCTGTACGTGACAGAGGACATCGACGAAGCGTTCAGCCTATTCTTTCAGATTTTTATCGGTTATTTTGCGGATCATTTTCCGGTGACGCGTTGTAGTAAGGGGGGCTCTGATGATAGTAAAAAGTGGGTTACACCGGAGGTGAGAAGCTCGAGTGCGGCCTTAAGGGATCTCTATATATTATCTAACAGTAACCCCAATTTGAAGGAATTTTATAAATTAGCAAAAAAGGGTCATAATAATTTAGTAAAAACATCAAAACAAGAGTATTATCAGTCCAAGATTTTTTCTTCAGGTAATCCAGGTAAGATGGCCTGGAACGTCATCTCCGACCTGTCAGGCAGGTTAGGAAATAGGGACAGAGCGAATATTGTGGTGAAACATAACGGCGATTTTCTAGAGGATCCGCAGGATCTTGTTGATTTTTTTAACAATTTTTTTGTGGATGCCCCGAAAGGAATTCTTAATAACATAAATCATTCTGGGAGCTATCAATGCGGAATTGTCGATAATGAATCTTCATTTTTTCTAAAGCCTTTGTGCAAGGCCGATGTACTTCGCATTATAGATCGTAAACTGAAAAATAAATGGTCTGCCGGTCACGACGACGTGCCTGTTTCTTTGTTAAAGAGAATAGGAGCGGCGATAGCGGAGCCCCTCGTTTATCTTATAAATTTAAGTTTTTCGGCAGGTAGATTTCCGAGTGGCCTTAAGACCGGAAAAGTGGTTCCAATTTTTAAGAAGGGCGATCCCCATTTAGTGGAGAATTATAGACCAGTGTGTGTGTCCCCTTCATTCTCAAAAATTTTCGAGTATGCAATTTTGGATTGTCTTTTGCCGTTTCTGACAACCCATAACACCATTACAGACAAGCAACACGGCTTTCTTGGTGGAAGATCTACGAATACTGCAATTCACAACTTTTATGAGAAAGTACTGGAGAGGCTGGACGTCGGCGAGTGCCCTGTTGGGATCTTCTTTGATCTTAGCAGGGCTTTCGACTGCGTCAGCCACTCTAAACTGTGTGACAAACTATCTAGGTATGGTATCAGGGGCAATCCTCTGAGCTGGATCAAGTCCTTTTTGAACAATCGCATGCAGTATGTCAGTATTGAACACGCGTCCAGCCGTGGGAGTAGCAGGTTCGAGTCTGGAATGCGCGAGGTAGACGTGGGCATACCGCAGGGTTCCGTTCTGGGTCCGTTGTTTTTTGTTCTGTATGTTAATGATCTAGTTAATGTTGCTCCCAATATCCATTTCACATTATACGCAGACGATACTTCCATTGTCGTCTCAAACAGGTCTCTGGACATCTTGCAAATGGATTGTAATAGGGATTTGGAGCGATTACACGAGTGGTTTAGTAGCAATGACCTTTATGTAAATGCAAGTAAAACCCAGGCTCTTCTTTTTCAGTCCCGCCAAAGGGCCTGCCAGGCGCCGCCAGGCTTAAATATTGACGGCAGTCCGATTGAGTTTGGCGATGTCGCCAATTTCTTGGGGGTAAGTGTCGACAGGTATCTTTCCTGGAGACCTCATTGCCGGGCTGTTTGTGCGAAACTGAATTCAATATCTTACCAGTTTAGGATGTTGTATTCAGTGTTGACTACGCAACAACTTTTAGCCCTCTATCACGCTCAGGTGGGTAGTCGAGTTTCATATGGCGTCTGTTTCTGGGGTAGGTCATCTATGGCCAGCGATGTGCTTTTATGTCAAAAGAAAATTTTGAGGAATATTGCGAATGTGCCATCTACTTATTCCTGTAGACCTCTTTTTAAATTGTATAACATTTTAACTGTGACGTCTGTATTCATTTTCGAAATGTGTGTATATGTGTTTTTAAATAAAGCTAAGTTTAGGCAAAATTCTATGGTGCATAATTTTGATACGAGACATAAATCGGACTTTTGTATACCATACTGTAATCTAAAGGTAACCAGAGACTCTCCAAATGTTCTAGGTCTTAAATTATACAACAATCTACCACTACACTTAAAAAATTCTAATAGTATATTAAGTTTTAGAAAAGGTTTGAAACATTTTCTAACCAATAGGACTATCTATAGTTTGGATGAATTTTTTTGTACCTGATTTATAAAAAAAAAAATTTACCTTTTTGACACTCTGTAAATCATATTAATGCTATTGACGAAATCGATACATTGTAATAATGTCCACAGATCAATAAACATTTATTTATTTATTTATTTACAACTCTTTAAAATCTATATTCAGTCGCAACTTTCAGTTGCAGTTACAACTAAGCAATATGAGATGAAAGGGTGATAATAAGTGCGCTAACGATGACGGCAGCGATAACGGTACGATAAACAGATCCGTGCATAAACGATTTGCGTGCAGTAGCAGGCATGATACAAATAAAAGAAGATATGATACCGCGCAGGTAGGCGTGACCAATTCCGCGATATTTTATAAGCGAAACACTCCTTTTTAAAATCGCGTTGTGTTTTCAACTATTTTTTGGTGTTTTTATATTACTTTTAGGAGTTTAAAAGTAAAAATGAGATGTGCTGTGTATGGTTGTGACGTGGACAATCAATCAATCAATGTAATCAATGTTTGTATTTATCCCTTTATTTATATGATTATTTTAAATCACATACTGTAAAATTTGTATTATAAGCAGGAGGCAAAGTATATTGCCAATAGGATTTATATAAAATCGCCTTTAACTAACGTAAACTCTATATTGCGCGTTATAAATTTCAAAAATAAGTCACGGCGTGACGTCATACGCGAACCCGGACGAATTTGACACGGTTTGGTATCATAACTTCTTTTATTTGTATCATGAGTAGCAGGGAGGTAACAGAGAGTTTTTGCTATCGCTTAGCGCTAAACTTTAAAAGCAAAAATCTCGGTATTGGTTGGTCCTGAAAACAAGATTTACAGCTCGCTGGGTAGAACAGCGTTTGTTCCTAAAAATGGTAAACATGTTTTACAATATTCTATGCGCAGGTTTTGAAAATTTTGCGTTTTAAAAATCAGGCTAATCGTTAGCAATAAAAACGATACGGTAACGGTAAACAGCTTTAAGAACAAGTGTGCATATCCAAAATGCGGAGAGTGCCCAACGCCAGTTCCCACCTTGAGGTGCATGCGCGAATACAGTGACGTGTCGTACTTTCATTCCAGAGATGGCCGGCACCCTGTGGTGTAAATCTAAGAGTAAGATAGAGCGAAGGCGGCAGAGAGACAAAGAGTTACTAGTAAACGAACCAGCAGTTACCCCAGGAGCGAAAAAAGGATAGCACCACTCATATACAAACCAGCAAAGAGGAAAAAGAGTGTTGAGGTGCTAGTGTGCATGTGGAGTTGTGTGTGTGTGTGTGTGTGTGTGTGTGCGCCCGTAAGAAAGGGATACTCATAGACAAACCAGTAGTAATCCAAGGGGGGGGGGGATAGTGCTAGACGTAAATGAACCACCAGTAGCATCGGACAAAGAAGGATTGTGCGGTGTGTGTATATGTGTGCGTTTGTGAAGATATGAGAGAAATAAAAGAACTGCTTCTCATAAACGAACTAGCAATAACCCTTAGGAGAGGAATACAAGTGACAGCCCAAGGGGGGGGGGGGGATGGCGCTGCCTGTAAAAGAACCAGTTTACTAAAGAGGAGGGGTTGTGTGGGGTATATGTATAATTGTGGTTGTGTGTATGAAAGAGAGAGAGAGAGAGAGAGAGAGAGAGAGAGAGAGAGTCATCCTATCCATAATTATATCTAAATGTAGGGAATACAGACGCGGGAGCCAAGGGAAACCGACATTGATACGGTCAGGTCCTAATTGCTTACCGTGTCGGTTGGTGTGCGGGCATTGTCTGGTATGCTGTTCGGTGGTCGGAGCTGGCTTGTCCTGGTCTGGTAATCGGTGGTTGAGAACGTAAAGTTCTGCCGAAATCTTGGCTGTTGGAATCCTCGCTACGGTCAAATGGCTGTGATGTGGGAACTTGCACCCAGAAGCGCGGTACGCGATCCCTCGTACCTTATTAGCGCGCGGTAACAGAAAACGTTAACAACAATTTCCCGATATCTCGCTGTGGACAAATTAAAGAAATTGAAATGTAAGAGCCTTAAGAATTATCTACGAACCGAATTATTTGATGTTAAAATTAGGAAGTTACGGACCAAAACGCATATAGAACCCCAGAAAAATGTAGTAATTTCGTTACAAGTAAATATGGCCGTAAATGTTTCAGATGCCGATGTATGTGAAGCAGTCATCTCAGTACCAGCTTACTTCAGCTACGCTCAAAAAGCAGCTACTAAACGAGCAGCAGAAATAGCAGGATTTAAAGTTTTAAAACTGATCACTGAACCTGTAGCGGCTGCAATTCATTACACGTCTGGTAAAGTCAAAGATGAAACAAATATTATCATGTTTGATTTAGGAGGAGGTACATTGGATGTTTCTATTATAGTAGTATCCAAGGATAATTTTGAAGTTAAATCTGTAGAGGGCGATATGTTTTTGGGAGGAAGAGATTTTGATGAAATTATCTATAATTATTTACGAGTCGAAATTGGTAAAAGGTTGGTATCATCTAATTGTTTGCTTTCCACTGCCAGGGTTGTCAATTGGCTACTAATAATTAATAGGGAATATGCATATATATATATATATATATATATATATATATATATATATATATATATATATATATATATATATATATATATATATATATATATATATATATATATATATATATATATATATATGCATATTCCCTATTAATTATTAGTAGCCAATTGACAACCCTGATAATCTTTCGCTAGTGCGAAACACAAGACCGTAAAATGACAAACTAAAGTAGAAGGATTATTTTTTTTTTACGGTCTTGTGTTTTGCACTAGCGAAAGATAAAGCTTTTGCATTTACCGACATATATTAAATACATGGACCGAAGAAAATTCCCCATTTTCTATATATTTATATATAGGAAAACCTTATTATATTATCGTACAGTGGTGCACTTGTACTGTCGAAGAACTTCGACATTATTTTACTTATTATGTTAGCAGCCAAAAGTTTTGGAGCAACATACATAAAAGTAGTTTGGCGCGAGCCACTACATCTTACCGATCCATTTCGAACGTTTGGATATAAGGTCTCTTGTTGATTCTGGTCAAAGTGTTGTCTGTTCGTCAGCCACTCTAGGTGTGAGCCTGCCAGATGAAGGGTAAGGGCCCAGAAATCGCGATAGCATGAGGGCACCCGGACCCGAATCAAAAAGAATAATCCTTCTACTTCTCTTTAGTTTGTCATTTTACGGTCTTGTGTTTTGCACTAGCGAAAGATAAAGCTTTTGCATTTACCGATATATACATATATATATATATATATATATATATATATATATATATATATATATATATATATATATATATATATATATATATATATATATATATATATATATATATATATATATATATATATATTACAAACATAAGTGTTTTCGGTTTACTCAGTGTACAAATGAGAAGGCAAGTAACCAGTCTAAGTTCATTCTTTTTAAGCTCGAGGAGCTTTTTTGTGTAGTCAGGCCGATAACTAATCACTCTCAGTAGTGATAGGTGATTCCTTCAACGCCAAGAGCTCCCAAGCAAAGTGTGCAAACCCAAGCGTCGATACCGAGCAAACGAGAGCAAACCCAAGCAAAGTATGCTCAAATCCATCAAACCCAACTCCCGATACCGAGTAAACCAGAGCAAACCCAGCCCGATACCGAACGCATCTAATCAAACCCAACTGTCATCTGCCATCTGTCACCTGCCATCTGTCAACTGTCATATGTCATACGTCATCTGTCAACTGTCATATGTCATACGTCATCTGTCACACTTTTGGGCGTTAGTTATTTTGGTCTTAACTACTTGGGCGCTATCTATTTGGGTACTATCTAGTCTTCTTCTTCTTTCTGCCGTTTTTGTTCACGATGACGTCACAAACTTGCTGTATATCGATCGACGTCTAATTTTGGACCACCCCCTGAAGGCGTCGGTGACCTTGAAATGCAGAATGAACCTCCATAAGAAAATATATGGGATTTTGGTCCAG
>OZ020196.1:631533-835533 GCA_963971165.1 Philopedon plagiatum
CTATCACTACTGTGGTTCGTCAACAGCTGCGACAGAATCAGTTACTGGCACTGACCTGGAAAGAAAATCTGGCACGGCATGATCTCGGCCTTTACGGTGAATTAATTCAAGGTCGTAAGGTTGCAAACGAAGAGTCCATCGAGCGAGGCGTCCTTGTGGATCTTTTAGGTTATGAAGCCATAACAAAGAATGGTGATCGGTTATAACTTTAAAGTGTACACCCTCCAGATAGTGACGAAGCTTTTCCACACTCCAAATTACTGCAAGACACTATTTTTCTGTGACGGTTAATTTCATCTCTTGTTTGGTGAGCGAACGTGAAAGATAGGAAATAACTTTTTCTCCGTCATCAAATTGCTGAGTCAGAACTGCTCCTAAGCAATAAAATGACGCATCAGTCTGCAAGGTAAATGTGCGGTTGAAATCTGGGCATGTAAGCACGGGAGCTGTGATAAAAGCTTCTTTAATCAAGTTGAAGGACTGATGGCACTCGGAAGTCCATTCCCATTTGACGTTTTTCCTAGTAAGCCGAGTAACTGGGGCTATCATAGCTGAAAAGTTCGGCACAAAACGCCGGTACCAAGAAGCGGTGCCAATAAAACGTCGAATTTCTGTGATATTTCGTGGAGGTGCTATATTCACAATCGCCTGCACTTTCGCAGAACGCTGATTTCATGTCGGTGGAGCTAATGTAGCGGGCGTCTCTGAGGCGATCCAAAATGGCGGAGACATAAGATATAGGATACGCGTCTTTCTTACTTTTTTATTCAGCGTTCTGAAATCTATGCAAAACCTATAACTGTCATCTTTCTTGCTTACCAAACACACTGGACTGGACCAAGGACTTTTAGAAAGTTCAATCACACCAAGTTTCAACATTTCGTCGATTTCCTGGTCCATAATCCTTTGCTTGAATGGAGAAACTGGGTAGTAGCGTTGTTTAATTGGCCTAGTGCCGGGCTAAAGCTCAATGACGTGTTCTGCTACTTTGCAGCAGCCAAGACCAGTGCCCATTTCTGATATTTTCTCCTTAACCAGTGCATTTAAAGTCGCTCGGCCGGTTTCAGATAAAGAGTCGCCATCTATAATGCTACAAATTTCCGTAAGTTGATCATCAGCGGAAAAATGCCAGACGTCCTGCTTCAAGTCGGGGATCACTTCCATGGTTCTCCAGAAGTCGATTCCTAATATTAGTTGGTGGGAGAGTTCGGAAAGAACCAAAATATCTATCACCCGAGTTCTATTTAATAATGTTACAGGAGCCTGAAAATAGCCCAAACTAGAGCAAGTTTGACCGTTCGCAACGGAACAGTCCGTCTGATGCTTGATAAGTTTCAGACCCAAACTCTCCAAAATTCGGAAACCAGGTTGACCTACAATAGTGCGTGATGCTCCAGAATCCAATAAGCCTAAAATTTTGTAACCTATAATTGAAATTTCTGCTGGTCGCCATGCGCATGAGCTATGATAAAATCTAATAGTTTTTTATTTGAAAAAGAGTTATTAGCCAGTGAATGATTTTTGCTGGAAAGAGAGTCATTGGTTGACGAAAGGTTTTCATTAGAAAGAAAATTGTTGGTCGGCAAAAGATTTTTCTTGGGGGCAGAATTGTTAGGAGGTGAATGGTTTTCCTTAGAAAGAAAAAGGTTGGTTGGTGAAAGGTTTTCATCGGAAAGAATGTTGATGGTCGGTAGAAGGGTTTATATAGTTACATTCATCGACAAAAACACAAGTATAGGCCAGACGAGTAAAAATTTTACCTTTCCTTTCCATATCTAAAATTGGGCGTAACGCTACTATAAGTTCTTTAACCGTATTGGCATAACTAGCCGGTACTCCACGAATCGTAAGTTCATAAATTAGCATTTCTTTCCTAAGATGGTTAATCTGCATATTATAATCCATTTTGGAGTGAACAAAAACAATAGCAACTCAAAAGTCAAGGTAAAAGAAAAGTCAAATCTAGATATAAACGCGTAGCTCGAATAAATTTACCAAAACTACACCAATGGTGTAGTCAAATATAGCAAACAAAGGTAATTAAATCAGCAAAAATACAGTACGCAAAGATAATCAAGGTCACGTAAATAAATAAAATAAAATCGGTAACAAATCTCAATATCTAAGACAATCAAAGTTATGTAAGGCGTAAAATAAAATCGGTAATAAACCACAAATTCAAAGACAATCAAAGTTACGTAAACAAGTCAATTAAAATCGGTAATAAATCGCCAAAATCAAATGCAGTAATAGAGGGCTAGTAGAGTTAGAGTTAAAATTGACGGACATTTTCAAAGTTCCATCCAGCTCACTATACGCACAAAAAAGGTAAGATAAAAAATCGGTTATTTTTTTTTAAATATATCCCACGTTGGGCGCCAAAAATTTGCGACGCACTTTGTTCAAGAAAAAGTGTTTAGTTAGAAACTGTCAAAGATACTATGATGAGTATCATTGACCAAACACTTACCGCTTAAAACTTGAAAAGAACATTAAAATAATTCTGGAAGGTACTAAAAAAAAAAAGAAAATGAAATAACAGGGTGTTCTGAGTAAAGCCAGGTGCAGTTGAGCGCGTGCAAATTAGCCCTCAGCTCAGTTAGCCGGAATAGGTTCGATTGGACGCCACCAGTTTTTTTACAACGACACAAACTGGAAGTCGCCTAGGTGGTTTAGGAACCTGCTTCTCACACAACAAACCTGCTATTCATAATGGAAAATTAAAACGTAGGGCGCAGTGAGCTGAATAAAAACAACGTAATAAGTTTAACCCTATATACATATAATTGTACAAAATAAAAATTATTACAAGTGTTGTTCACAAAAAGAACAAGAAAATTGGGCGATTTTTGCCCCCGCAAAATAAATTAATTAATTACAACAACTTCCTGAGGAAGTCAGTCCTCAGAAACATAAAAATTCTTAGGGCGGCTCCTTAGCACCTACCGAAGAAGATATGAAGGCTGCTTAGGTTGGACCGCCAAAAATAAATAGGGATGTTCGTAGCCCCGACGGAAGACAATAGGGATGCTTTGTAGCCCCTACGGAAGAAAAGGTAATAGGGATGCTTCGTAGCCCCTATGGAAGACCCTAGGAACAAAACGATTCCTCGTAGTTAGGGTAATTTAAATATTATTATTAAAAAAAGCATATGACGTTACATTAATAAAAAAATCAGAAGTTACCTTAATAGGAAAAGTTAATATGTGGAGAGAAATAATTTACTGGAACTAAACCGCAAAATTTAAGAATATTAAATAAAAGGTTAATAATAAAAGAGAAATCTAGTGGCTTGAAATCAATCGCAAAATTTAAGTAAAAAGAAAAAGATTTAAAAATACGAAGCTACGTTAATATCAAAAAGTTACTAATAAAAGAGAAAGTAATGATTAAAACCCATTTGCAAAATTTAAGCAAGCTTAAGATAATATTACAAAGTTACGTTAATAAACAAAATACATTATTACTCAAGGACATTGATACTTTAACGATAATCGATAATATTATTTACAAAAACTAAGTGTTCACTAACTGAACAGTTTAACGCTGCATTATGTTATCTTACATTAACAATAAAAATAATAAAAGTACAATAAAAGAAAAATAATTATTTTTTACGCAAGATTACAAGTATAAACAAAGAAAAAGGCTTACGCGTAGACAGTAAAAATAACTAAAAATGGAAACCCCTAGATAGCTTGACCCAAAATTTAAACGTTCAAGTAAGATTCAAAGTAAAAGAAAGCTTAAGCGAAGCCAAAAGAAGAAAATAGTTAACACTTTAAACGCCTACTGTAGCTTGACTTAAAAGCTAAGCGCTCAGCACTAATTCAGTAAACCCGAGTCAATGTAAGATAATATAAGAAAATCAAGGCAACAATAGGCACATAGAAACCGTTTAAATAGAAATAATCAAAAATACACCGCTTATGTACACAAAGCTTAAATTAAAAGCAAATATATAGCTACCATCAAAGCAACTACCTAACTACTTTAAGTTCCCAAAGCAGGTTTACCTAATTATAAAGCAACCATCTACCTTAAATTCCAACCAAGCAAATGGTACGATAAAAAAAAGTTTAAAATGTGTACGAGCTTAATAAGTCCAATAACAGTCAAATGACAAATTTGAAAATAAAATAATAGGTTAATTAATCTCTCTGAAAGCATAAAAATATTATTTAACCCCCCGTTATAAACAAACGCAAAAATAAATCTACACTTTCCAACTTCATAAACAATAAAACCGAAACTTCAAGCCCGTATACGTCTTAACTTACATAAAAAATAAAATAAAGGATTTGGCGGCACTCCTTGACAGACTGGCGACTGACAATAAAAACAAACAAATTAATATATTTAAAAGCACTGACTATAGCGCTTTAATTTTCAACTTAGCGTTTACGATAATAAACTATACGGTCAGGCTAACCAGTACCACAAATTCCTTTATATCTATATAAATCAAGGTTTTGAAATTAAGATTACAGATGGTAACCCCCTGCAAATGATTCGATAGCATAAAGCCGATAAAAAAACTTGATAAAAACAAACTACCTTTACTAAGCGAGTGACTGACTATTTCAATTGAAATAAAATTCAAGCCTAGTCGTGGGCTGCCAGTAAGCTGGTATAAAGACGCCCTAAACATAACTTATAGATTGTATGAGCTTTACGGTACACGACCAAGCGTCAAAGGTTATTCAAGCTTTTAAAGGAATGCAAATTAGGTAAGGTAAAATTAATATTAAGAAATTGAGAAGCTTGGTTATTATCATTCAAAATATGAGGTAGTACACCGAGCTACAAAAACCAGTCTTAGTACAAAATACTTTAAAGCAGCTTCGATAATTACGGTTCGCTAAAATTTTACTTATAATTTATGGGCACAAAATGGGCGATTAATATGTACCCGAAAAGTACGGGGCTACACAAGAACTTCAATGTGGCTTACCTCCCAACAGAGAGGGCTCGATATCCAAAATTCTAGAGACACAAACACCAAACAGGGGCAGCTTCCAGCGGTTTGGGCGTCAAATGGTCATGCCGATGTTGATGGCTTGAGAGGAATAAAAGAAAGAAACCCTTAGACTTGAAAATTTTACCATGCACGTGGCATTACGATGCAGCCTCGCAAAAACACAATGTATAAAAAAACCCTGGCTCGCCTGATCATCGAACGACGTCGCCAATAATATCCTGCGTCTTGCAGGTAAAATTCATCAAAAGAATTAAATCGCAGTCCCGAACTTTAATCCAAGAAACTTGAGCCTCCAAACTGAAGCTTTTAAGTCCCACACTGCAAGGCAACTTCGTCGAGAGTCAGTATCTAAGTGGCAACTCGTGCCCAGACGAATAAAATGACGTTGCTATCCCACCACAGACACATAACAAAATGGGGCCCGTGAATTTCCGTCCTTGCGCTGTCGACCCTACTGAAAATCTTCCGCTACAACCTGTGGCTCTAACGACAAGGCATCAAATAATCACGCCTCCAACGCGAAAATGCCCAGTGCTACAGGACCAATTTTAAACCCTCCGGTTTGGCAACACTGGTAAACCTTGACACTGACAGCGGTTAGTCCACCTAACCCCACAAAATTTATATTTATTTCGGACTTCGGAACAAAATCTCAAAGCAACGTATGCCGTTTAAACAATCCAGAACGCCCAAGAACAAGGCAGAAACTAGGACAGTACGTGTGGAAAACACCGGGATTAAATCTCATCCACAATGTAGGTAGTCTCTTAAAATTTATTCTCTAAAAATGTTATCATAAATAGACTAAAGGCAACTTGTCTATACACAGAGAGAATTCCAAGCGAGGCGAGGAAAACGAAGATCAGGGCCCAACAAAAGAGAATGTTAAATCGAACTACAAGCTGTGAAAGATGGCCAGCTGATGCCAAGCTGATTTGGACAAGAAAAAAAAAAGGCAATCAACACTCCCAGGGGGTAACCTGGAAAGCAAGGGAAGGGGGCCACATAGAAAATACAGCTTCTCAATCAAGGTAAATAATTAAGTAAAAACTAAACAGGCGTTCGTGAATAAATTAATTATTAAAACAAAAACTAACTCTGTGACAAAAATGACCTGTCACAAACCTCAAACATTCCTCTCTTCCTCTTCCAGTTATTGTTAGCCCTCGTCCACGTGACAGGTTGACCAGCTCGTCACCCGGTTTGGCGCTTAGACCAGGGCTCTAGCAACCCTTAGGGATGGTGTACACTACACGTTACTTCTTTGTTTTTCTGTGGTTTTGAATTTTGACATACTAGGCGTTTTTCAGAGTTTAGCGGTTGACAAACCTGTTACAATCGGAAAACGCTCTACCACAACCACCCCAACCTAAGACGGTTGTGTTCTGCGACGTATTCGATTGACAAAAATTGAATCGATTTGGATAGGTTTTGGAATTTCGATTGAAATACGTAATTAAATGAAGAAAGGTAGTAGAAAGAGATAAAATAACATTGAAGTGTCATAAAATGATCCGGATCGATCCAGTCAATTGAATACGACACAGGGTCCCTACTCCGGAAGGTTATAGTTTTCTATAATCGACACAAAGCGATCGTGATGTTTTTGTCTGCCGATCATTTGACACCGAATGTAAAACCGAGCGAAAAAATATCGCTTTGTCTCTACAAATAGAATTATACGACCTCGCGTAGTCCCACTGCTGAGGCATATTAATAGGTCTGTTCGTTTGTGTTGCACGAAACTGAACTAACATGTTGAAAATATTTTCAGCACTAGTGCAGAAAAGTGCAACTTTCAAAACGCATATTAGTGCGGAAAGTATTTACTTTCTGCACGCTCGTAGTAAAAAGAACTTTTTGATCAGATTAGGTTCTAAAAATAATTAAAGAGAATAATATACTACAGTATATACTAGGGTCATACAACCTTTTTATAATTAAAAGTCACTCACAATACGAAGAATAACATTTGTTTACGGTATTTTTTTATCACTTTTAAACGTAGTGAATTTTATTATTCCTAAATATTAACCCTTAATCGGTCATGGGCGTTTGAGAGACTACGCCATACCTAAATGAGGTCATATCCCTTTAGCAGGATCGCCTATAAATCGATAACGGTACCTAAGCCCCATACTACCTGTCACCCCATTTAGGTAACTGTAAGGTTTTTTGGAAATAAAATAGTAGAAAATTCAGTTTGAGAGTCTGTCTGACGCCACATGTCGATTTGTGTCAATAATATTGTATAATTTGTTACGGCCGGTCCCTAGAAAAGATTCCGTTCTTCGGATAAAGATTTCGAAGAGAAGGCTATGAAAGGGTATAACGAACTTAATGATGATGCCAGTGATGTAGACAGTGTATTGGAGAAACATTAAATCTGAACACGATACGGCTTCCGAATTTTCTGAAGATGAGTGCTGTGATAATAGTAATGTAGACGAGAACGAGGAAGAGAAAGATGCTAATTCTATAAAACAAAGTCATCTATATGAAAAAAAAAACGCTTCAGGTGGTAGACAACAGAAGTAGTCCCTTCTTTGCGTGTAATAAAATACAATTTAGTGACGAAGGTTTCCATGGTAAGAGGGAGAGCTCGTGATCTTGGCTCAAATGCAGACCCACTTTCTGTATGTAATTTAATTTCTTCTGAAGACATTGTGTTTCTAATTATATTATCGAATGAACAAATCACAAACTTGCTCAAATGCACTTAGATTATAGAGACAAGAACAGCATTAGTCACGTAAGAGATGTGGACTGGACATGATTGAATTGAAAGCTTTTCTAAGACTTGATTTTTGATCGAAATTCAATTCAAATTATGAAAGCATAGGTACAATTTTCGCTGCTGACGGGACGGGCAGAGATAGATTCATAGGAGTTATGAGCAAAAATTAATAATTCAGAGACAAGGATGGATCGTAGAAGGCAAGTTCCAATGGCAGCAATTCTCCCAATCTTTCACAAGTTTATTGATACCTGCTAAGATTCTTATGGGATGGGAGAATTGATGACAATCGATGAAATGCTTGTCAGTTTTAGGGGGCAAACACACTTGAAAATGTACATGACTATGACTAACCAGTCATGTAAATATGGCATAATAAATTATGCTTTTAACGGATGCCAGAATGAGTTATCTGTACGAGTACATATACTTACAGCGGTAAAAGCTCTGATGAATCTGGATTAAGTGAAGAAAAACATAAATTTTCTAAAATGACCTAGGCAGTAATACGCCTTGCAAAGCCTTTTTTTGGTAGTAATCAAAATATAAATATACTGATAATTGGTTTACTTCCATATAACGTGTGGATATTCCGCTGAAAAACCAACTAACCTATGTTGGTTCAGTTAAAAATAATAAACTCACCTATATTTATGCTTCTAATTATCTATCCTAATAAAGGTCTATATCACGGAGAGGTTGGGTCATCATTATATGGATTTCGGGAGAAGGTTACTATGGTGTCTTATGTGGGAAAAAAGGGAAGGCTACAGCTCTAGCTTTTTCTATGCACAACATAGCAGTTATCGATACGGATACCCAAAAACCGGAAATTATTGCGTATTATAATCGCAACAAGGCGGGGTAGACACAATTAATACCGAATGTAAATCTACCACCAACTGAAGAAAAATGAGTGCTGGAAAAGCGGGAGGGTTGTTATTTGTGCTCACGAGCAAAGCACCGTATGACAAAATACTTATGCGTGCAGTGCCATCTGCTTGCAATGCTCAAAGCCTTTATGAATTTCCTGAGAGTCCCAAAAAACTGCCGCCATCATTTTTCCAGCCGATGGCTTCACTTTGAATTCCTTTGGAGCTGGGCAAAAATTGTTTACAACAATCAACGCGATACTGTTTTTGATGAGGTGTTCATGAATTTTAAAGGCAGTTGTTTCGGAAATGTTAAAAATGTTTGCAATCTTTTTCAGTTTTACTTGACCATTTTCTATAATGGCTTAAACTTGAATCACTATCTCCTGTGTCATGAAATCACTTGATCTTTCAGGGCGTTCATCGTCTTCTAAGGATTCTTTCTCTGTCTGGTTTAAATAAGCGTGACCCCTTATAAATCATGATTTTACCAGGGCAGGTCTCCCCATAAACTGCTTTCGGTTAATTTATAATAACGCTCACCCGATGGAACACGACGTAACTGCAATTTGTGTCGTTTTAGATCCATTTTAGTGTCTTTTAACATTGGTGGAATACCGACGTAAGTGCAATTTGTGTCAATATAGTAAAAAACTTGCGTTATACTTTAAGAAAATAATGAGTTAAGTGTAAGTTGTGTCAATATAGAACAAAAAACAATTACATTTAATGTCAATTATGTCATTTTGTGTTAAATATTTTAATTTTTTGAATCGCAATATAGAATTTGAATATGGAAATAAATTATTTTAGAAGCCCTTACTAGGAAATGGAGCATCAAAAAAATATTGAATATGGTTAATCAGTATACCCCTAAAAATCAATTTCAACTTGGTAAATCCGTAGTGACAGTATGATTTCTGGTAGGTATGATAACTGTATCCGCATTTTTTATATAAAGGACAGGAGAAGTTGCAGATGGTCACATCTTGGGATGATATATGATGGTATATCCACAAATGATAAAGTTTCAGATACCAAGGGTACAAATATTATTCTAGAAAAATTTAACCAGAATAAAAATTTGGATTTTGAGGTACAAAGAAGCACTTCAATACAAAACTCGTTTAGATTAGGTAAATACTTCTGACATAAAGTTTTTTATATTTTAAAGTATTAATTGTTTACTATTTATTACTTTTTTAGATAACGAGAATAAAAAGTTGCAGTTGGATACATCTATGGATGATAAAACTGGAATATGTCAGGCAGAAAAATGTAATCAAAATACTATATTTAAACCAAACACATCCTCAGGAGTAGTTACTCAGTATAAAAAATTACCACAATTTCACTTAAATTAAGAAAAGTAGCAACTCTTACACAGAAAAAAACACTATCGTATATTTGAATTGGACACCAATTCACTCAGTGACACACTCTATTCCGCATTGAACAATACAAATTCGGTGTCTTTCAATGATTAGTTTATCATTGTTAACCAATAGGTTATAAGATTGCTTGAAATATAAGGTTTCATTGGATTTTAATAGGCCGTTTAAATGTAACAATTATTTGATGCAGTAATACCCTATTCTAGATTCAAAACAAAATATATAATTGGTTTCAGTAAACGTTTATTTTTAAGAATATACAACTAATTTAATCGAAATACTTATTATTATTGCAAAACGTTTTAGATTTATTTTACTTACATACTATAAAACACTGTCCACTCCTCACATGAACATGTGAAACACTGAAACACTTCAGTCTCCAGAATTGCAAAAGATCTGATATTTTTGGCATAACTTAAACGAAATAAACAAACAGGCTGCAAGCTTAAACAACTATTCAACGAGCAAATACCAACAGCATAATTTTAACCTCTTCAAAGGGTGTCCGCGAGCAATAGTACAACTTCAGCCCACAATAGAACATATTGAATTAATACTTTTTATTATTTCTCTAATACCTTATATATTTTATTGGGGCGTTTATTTTCTCTCACTTAATCGTGTGAAATACCACCAATAAAAATAACAAGCATCAATAAGAAATGCCTTGTTATTTCGTATTTAGTTTTAATATTTTTATTCTAGGATCGCTTTCTATTCTAGGATCACGTTTCTTGCACCTATAAAAATGTAAACTACTATTTTTTTCGATTCCTATTCCATTACTTTAATAAATCAAAAATTGACTTAAACTTCATATATGTACATATATTTAGAAACATTTAATTTATGTAATTGTACTGTTACTGGAGTTCATGTTTGCCGTAATTAAGAATAATTACCTACATAAATACAATGCTTTGGTGCAACTAACTCTTTCTGCAAGTGCAGTGCGAAAACTGTCCAAGCTCTAATTCCAACAAAACCCGGAATCATATGCGTTACATAGGTAAAATGGATATTTTTGCATAAAATAATTTTTTATGTGCAAATACTGCATAATAAATAATTAATTATTTGACAATGCTGGATGATGGCCAATGCCATCGGGTATTTTCTCTTTTATTCAATCGATTTTGGACAGTATTTTTGACTAAACGGTTTTTATTACTTTCGAAAACAAAATGTCTATTTTGGCACTGCGTTACCTAGGATATCATATGCAGTATATATGGTGGTTCAAAACTATACAAATAGTTTTTATAAGCCTAAACATAACCGCCGGCCTTGAAAGTTTATCTTTCAATACATACAATAATAAATTAATAACAATAATAACAAATTATTAAATTATGTGTCCTTACAAAAAAAGGTACAATATAATGATTATGCTTTTAATGAGTTCAAGTTTCTATGGGCAAAACGCACACCTTTTGCACAGAACGTTTGACAGTTCCAACGTTGGTACGCACACTTATAACGCGCGTTAGTTGGTCTTTACCGGGATGAAGAGCCACTACACAGCCTAACTTCCAGTTTAGTGGAGCGATGTTCTCTTCTTTAAGGACTACCATACTGCCTATTTTGACGTCTTCGTGGGGTTCTCTCCATTTAGTTCGTTGCTACAGTAGCCATAAATACTCTGCTGACCATCGTAACCAGAACTGCTGATAGAATTTTTGAAGTAAATTGTACTGATTTAGTCTATTAGATTGCTGTTCAACTACATCTTGTTGTGGAAGTGCATTTAAGGTGTCTCCGATAAGGAAGTGACCAGGTGTAAGAGCCAGGAGATCATTGGGGTCAGAGGATAACGGGGTTAAAGGACGAGAATTTAGCACCGCCTCTACCTGAGTAAGCACAGTATTCATATCTTCAAAGGTTAGGATTGACTTTCCTATTGTTCGAGTAATATGATGTTTTGCGGATTTAATCGCTGACTCCCAAAGACCGCCATGATGTGGAGATCGAGGAGGGATATACCGCCAATCAATGTGTGATTGTAAGCAAAAATTATTAAACTCATTATCCTGTTTTAACCTTTCAAGCAAATCCCCTACTTTTCGAAGCTCATTATTACTCCCTACAAAATTAGTTGCGTTATCGGAGTATAGTCGAGCGCATAGTCCACGTCGTGAAATAAATCTTTTTAGGCAATTGAGAAATGAATTAGTACTTAAGTCCCCAACTAGTTCAATGTGTACAGCTTTTGTCGAAAAACAGACAAATAAGCACAAATATCCTTTGACAATTGCTCTATTGTGTAATTTGCCGTCTTTTAAGTTAAAAGGGCCTGCAAAATCAACTCCAGAAATAATAAACGGGCGTTGAGGAGTTACCCTATTATTAGGTAAATCTCCCATTTTTTGAATATCGTTGCGAGGTTTGACTCTGAAACAAGTAATACATTTTGACAACACACTTCGAATAGCATTTTTACCCTTTATGGGCCAGTAACGTTGTCGCAGGGATGCTAAAATAGCCTGTGAACCGGCATGAAGTTGTTTATGATGCTGGTCGATAATGATTAATTTAGTCAGAGGATGCTTTTGCGGTAAAATGATAGGAAATTTAGCATCATATTTTTCACTAGACTCTCGAATTCTTCCCACTACACGTAAAATACCATGATTGTCTAAAAAGGGATTGAGATTTTTAATCGAATTTTGCTTTAGTACCTGTTTAGTACCTTCAAGAATATTAATTTCATTTTGGAAAACCTGGCCTTCCATAACCTTAATAAGAGTCATCAACGCATTATCGAACTCTTCAATACAAATTTTACTGAATTTTCGATTATCGGCTTTACATTTTACCTTAAACATAAAGCCACAATTCGAACTAATTTAAAGAGGCACGAATACCTTTCAAATATTCCTGGATCAAAATTTACATTAGCAAGTACTAATTTTGTATCGCGTTTTTCGGAAACACAATTCGTATCTAAAGAAACCGTATGAGGCCACCATTCTTGGCTTTTTCGGAGCCAACATGGACCTAACCACCATAGTTCTAAGTTTGTAAGTTGTTTGGGTTCAACACCTCTAGAAATTATATCTGCCGGGTTTTCGCCTGATACTACGTGGCTCCACCGATAGCCGTTTGTAAGATTTTGAATTTCTGCCACCCGATTGGCAACAAAAACCTTCCATTTGCTTGGTTGTTCGCCAAGCCATGATAAAACAATAGTAGAATCTGTCCATAAGAACACACTTTCGATTTTTATGTCTAAAGCTGCTATTACTTTCTTAGATAATTTTGCAAGTAACAACGCGCCACATAGTTCTAATCTAGGTATGCTAATATTTTTAATCGGTGCAACACGAGACTTTGCGCAGAGAAGGCGAACTAAAACTTCCCCGGCCCTATTTGTAGATCTTACATATAGGCACGCTCCATATGAAGCCTCACTTGCGTCACAAAAACCGTGAATTTCGAATTGACTAGCATTCACAACAGTAAATTGTCTAGGAATTTTCACTTCGTTTAGAAATTTTAAATCAGTACAGAATTTTGTCCAAACTGAAAATAACTCTATGGGAATAGTTTTGCCCCATCCTAATTTTAGTTGCCAAAGCCTTTGGAGTAAAATTTTTGCTGTTATAGTGACCGGACCTACTAACCCTAATGGATCAAATATTTGTGATGTAACGGACAATATAACACGCTTTGTCACACTGCTTTGCTTACATGGTTTAATTTCTACACAGTATTCTAAAATATCAAATTTAGCTTGCCAAAAAATACCTAAAGTTTTCTGGCAACCGTTTTCTGTAATCAAATAACCTAAACCCTCATTTTCGTCGCGCGAAAGACTCTCCAATACTTCTTTATTATTTGAGGACCACTTTCTTAGCGGAAAACCGTATTGAGCAAGTTCATTCGAAATGGATTTTAATATCTGTATCGCGTTGCCGGCAGATTCTACACTCAAAATTAAGTCATCAACATAAAAGTTTCGTAAAATGACGTTACTTATATTAGGCAATCTATCCTGTATGTCAAAAGCTATTTTTTGAAGGCATCTAGTGGCCAAAAAGGACGCGGGCGCCGTACCATAGGTGACGGTGTTAAGTCTATAGTGATTAAGACTTAAGTTAGGGTCTGAGCGCCAAACAATTCTTTGTAAATCTCGTTGATCTTCAGCAACATTTACCTGGCGATACATCTTAGCTATGTCCGCGGCGATAACTACATTATGTTGTCGAAATCTAATCAAAATATCAAATAGATCGTCTTGTATACACGGTCCTACCTTTAATACATCATTTAACGATAGGCCACTTGATGTTTTCGCACTGGCGTCGAACACAACGCGCAACTTTGTAGTTAGACTTGCTTCATTAACTACACCATGATGAGGTAAGTAACATACGTTACTACAATTTTCAAGATCACTTGATTCTATCTTGCTCATGTGCCCTAAACTAATATATTCTTCCACAAAGGAGTAATACTTTTGCCTGAGATTTGTATTTCTCAAAAGTTTTTTTTCTAAAAAATAAAACCTTTGTGTTGCATTTTCTAGAGAATCGCCTAACTTATTCGCATTATCCTTAACAGGTAATCTTACACAAAATCTACCTGAATTATCTCTACTAACAGTATCTATGAAATTTTGCTCACAATCAGCCTCTGCTTTTGAATAATATATTTTATTATCTACCTCTTCTATGGTCCAGAATTTCTCTAACTGATCTTGTATATCTTGATTTACCACTAAATGATACGAGACTTGCGGAATACCTAGATTATTTATAGTTCTTTCTATTAAATTTCCGGAAATAATCCAACCCAAAACAGTTTTTTGTAAAAGTGGCTGATTTTTACCTAATCTAAGTTCACCTACACATAACAAATCCAAAAATAGTCCAGCGCCTATTAAAATATCAATTTTTGCTGAAATGTTAAAGTCTGGATCGGCTAATTTTATATTACACGGAACTTGTAAACTTGAAATATCAAAAGATCGCACTGGAATGTCAGATGTGACATTTTGCAAGATCTAAAATGACAACTGTGCATTAAAATTATTATAACAAGACCTTCTAGGCGATTTTAAATCAATGACCTAGTCATGACTACATCACCTTATTTGGCAACATTGCTCCATATACTCAATGTTTAACCTAAAAAATCAAAGTATTAAGATTAAATGAGACAGCGTTGCCCAATGGTCTGACTAGGTCACGATTTGGTCACTGATTTAAAAATGGCTTATGGTTGATTGCGTTTGTTATTCAATGCTTGTTGACATTTGATTAACACCAGATATCGGGATTTTAATTTTATTCTTTTTCAAACCTAGCCGATTCACTAAATTTTGAGAAATAAAATTTATCTGCGAACCACTGTCTAATAAAGCTCTACATTTGACAAAATTATTACTGCTATCTTTGATATAAATGACTGCAGTTGATAATATGACCTGAGTAACCCCTTGTGAACTACAAGAACTTGCAACTATATGCTCATCGGAACCAAAATCAGACATTTCTACATAGGCAGTTGCATTTTCCTGAAACTTACTAGTACTATCAGAAACGGTTGTAGGGTTTTTCGGAACTACTACACTATTTTCTTGCTGCTCTACGGGGTGCAACAGAGTGTTGTGTCGCCGTTGACCTTTTTTGCAGCCCCTTGACCTACAATCACTTGCTTGATGACTAGAGCGTAAACAATTATAGCAAAGTTTTAACTTTTTAATTTCTGCTACACGTTGACTGAGTGAAAGTGACAATAATTTTTTACAAAAATAAACATAGTGAGAACCTTTACAAATTTCGCATTTAATTTTGTCTTGTACTACAGAATGAACCCTGAGCGAATAATTATTACTTCCAATATCAGCTCTAGATGGAACCTTTAAACTTTTACTATTGCTTTCAACAGCTTCTAAAATACGGCATTTATTACTTAAAAACTGAGTGAAATCTATCAATTGTGGTTGGCCGTTAAAACCTGATATGGTTTTTTCTTCCCATTCCTTTTTTGTCTGGATATCTAATTTCCTACTTATTAAAAAAATGAGAATTATGTCCCAAGTTTCCACCGGTTCCCCTAAAGATTTTAAAGCGCGCACATGTTTTTCTAAGGCGTCGTTAATATTTCTTAATAAATGCGCACATTCTTTATTCGCTGATGGGATATCAACCAATGGCATTAAATGCTTTTGGATAATTACAGGTTTGTTTTGAAATCGCTTGGTAAGTAAATCTATTGCTACCGAGTAGTTGTTTCTTGTTATTTCCAAGCAGTCTAAAATTCTTCTAGCGTCACCCTCGAAGCAATCTAATAAGTAATACAATTTTTGTATGTCATCTAAACACGCGTTATTGTGTACTAATGTTTGAAAAGTTTCAAAGAATTGTGTCCATTGTTCGAAATTACCTCCAAACTTGGGTAGTCCCAAGTTGGGTAACTTGGCACCTCCAAATAAGAACGGATTACTACTACTACTTTGATTTTTCATGTTGTGACAATCACTTATACTACAATCTCCTATGGTTTGTTTAGCACTGGCCAACAAAGAGTAAAACTGCCTTTCGAATTCAGATCTCTCTTCCTTACCGTCTACGCTTACATCTAAAAGTTCAATTTCTAATTGTATTTCTTCAAACTGCTCCAACAACGACTCAACCTTTTGAAAGCGAATTTGTGATAAAAACTCAGCAAATCTATCTAATTGTTCTTTGATTCTCTCACGTTTGGCAACTAATTTTGTTAAGTCCGCGTGTTGATTTTCTATATCTTTATTAGCCGACGTTTTCCCCATTTTGCTTTCGAAAATTAGAGGATTTTTACTAAAATGACTATAATCCGCAGCTGACTAGAATTAATCTATTTTACTCTAAAATCAATAACTGTATTGATATTGTAATGTTCTAACTTTCTAAGTCAATACTAATTTTGCATTAATTTGTCTAGAATTTAGAACGTCGATGGTTCCATTTCTCGACTTCGACAAACAGTTAACCCAACTAATACGATCACTATCTGACAACTAACTGTCTTAAACTGACTAAAATATAGCTAGGAGTCTACAGGAGACACAAACTAGCAGCAATCCCACATGATTACTTTATCTAAACATAAGACAGCTGTTTGTCAGCGACAAACTCCTGCAAATCTACTAAAACTCTTTTAAACTATTTAACTTCAACATAATCTGTGCTACACAAGATAGAGGAAGATACTAAAAGGGAAACTTTACTAGGTAGGAAGGGACGGAGACTTACTAGTTGCAGCACATTCCGCCGGTCATGCACAATTTCTTTTTCCACTATTTTTTCTTAGACCATCCGGCTCGAAGGACCAAAATTGGATGATGGCCAATGTCATCGGGTATTTTCTCTTTTATTGAAACGATTTTGGACTGTATTTTTGACTAAACGGTTTTTATTACTTTCGAAAACAAAATGTCTATTTTGGCACTGCGTTACCTAGGATATCATATGCAGTATATATGGTGGTTCAAAACTATACAAATATTTTTTATAAGCCTAAACAAATGCTTTTCCAAAAGACAATAAATTTTAGTAAACATGTGAACCCATAATCGTCACGGGATAAATGCTAATTATATCGGAGAAAATTGATTACGGTTGCGGCGTTTGTAATGATAAAAATTCTACTTTTAAAATAAATCGTTTTACTGGCCTTAAAACTTTTTAGCAAAGCTTATATATTAAATTTGGATCACTTAACACAAAAATATTAGTAAATTTACAAAAATGCAGGTAATAGTAGATTAAACAATAAAATAGTACCTAGTAAATACGAAATAAAAATTGGAAAAGGAATTTAATGTCTGTCGTCAAAGTACATCAATACAAGCTAAGTCGTCGGCGGCGCTTGATCTAACGGTGCAAATACTGAGAAAAGATCGTAGCGGGTTTAAAAGTATCACACAATTGTTAAATTCGTTTGGTGTGTCGTGAGGTAAAGATCTCCTGCGGAATGCCGTTAAGTTCGTGTGTAGACCGACTTTAGTGTTTGTTTAAATTTGTAAAAAAGTAAAGAAAGTATTAAAATGAGTGCGAAAAAAAAGCTGACGTTAGAATGGTTAATACCTCATTCTGATGTTTTATTTCAAAGTGATACTGAGTAAAGAACGGAATTTTGTTTTTTCCATTAGCAAATAACTTTAAGTAAACATCTAGACCAAGAGTCGGCAACTAATTTATAGTAGGGTTCGGATACCTTGAAAAATTGTATCGAGGTCCGAGGAAAAAAAGGAAAAACTTTAAATGGACCGCCGGTAATTGTTGTTTCTCAAAAAGGAACGTAGATCATAAAGAGTCATATTATTTGTTTTAAACTTTTATTTTTACCCATAAAAATGATATAAGATAGATAAGTATTTGTTCTTACTAATTACATAAGTTTTTTTGGTGGTCCAGTTTTCTACCTTCCGCGGTCCGAATCCGGACCGCGGTTCGCCAGTTGCCGACTCCTTATCTAAACCCATAGTCGTCCCATGTAGTGGGAAAATTAGTTGTTAGTCTTACATTGTGGAAAAAAGTATTTTGCGGATATTTGCATACATATGGCAGTTCTATCCCCTACATGCCCTCGGTCATACCAGCTATGTTTTGTGTGGAGATCTTTTTACTGACAATTTTTTTTTAGTTTTACACAATATCGGCACAAGTTAATTTTATGTTCTGAGAATGTTGTTCTAATACACCCACCTTGACAGGTGTACATAAATTATCAACATTTGTATGTTGACAGAATATACGAAAATATGTCCTCAGTCCTCTCCGAAAATTTCTTTGTCGAGGTTATCCTCACTCGGCTAGAATGTTTGCCCATAGATTAAATAATTTTTCGAACATACCTATCATTAACTATGTAGGTATAAGTAAAGGTGCGCTATTATGGTATTTGGAATGAAATTATACTTAACACAGCACAACCACAGTTCTCTGCATTAGGCCACTATACCTGTTGACAGTCTCTTAATTATGTAGTACCTATTTGTGGGCCCAAAAGTCTGAGCTTATACAATAGCTAAGGACAAAAGAGGTGTTTTTGCACAGGTACAAGGTTGCCTACAAATTTTGGGATCAGGGTCAATAAATAATAAATGACTAATTGACATTTCCATGCATACAATTATTCTTTCTTACCCTGAAGTGGAGTTTATTGCTTCTAAATTTAATTAGTTTTTAAGATATAAAATAGAGAAATCACTTATTTCTGTGTTCAGTTTCAGTGTAAACAAGTTAATGGTGTGCTGAAATTATTTTGTTCCATATTATCTGTGACCTTTTACAATAGCCGCAATGAGTACAAGTAAAAAACTTAAGTTGGAGTGGCTGCTTCCATATTCCACTATCTTATTTGAAGGAGAACAAGGTGTTTGGTGCACAGTGTGTGATCCTGAATTTATTTGTATACAACGAAATCACATCGAACGACATGTCAAAGGTCCAAGGCATTTAGAGAAGATGCAATCTCATCCGGGGCCATCCACATCTAGAGAACCTGATGTAATACACACAGAGTTTTACATGGATTTGTGTGACGCCTTTGTTGCAGCTGACATTCCTCTCCATAAAATAAATAATCTATCTATGAAGAAATTTTTGCAACAAACTATTGCCACCACAGAGTACCAGACGAATCTACTTTTCGTAAAAGTTATGTGGATAAGGTATATTCAAATCACTTATTTCTGTGTTCAGTTTCAGTGTAAACAAGTTAATGGTGTGCTGAAATTATTTTGTTCCATATTATCTGTGACCTTTTACAATAGGCTCAATGAGTACAAGTAAAAAACTTAAGTTGGAGTGGCTGCTTCCATATTCCACTATCTTATTTGAAGGAGAACAAGGTGTTTGGTGCACAGTGTGTGATTCTGAATTTATTTGTATACAACGAAATCACATCGAACGACATGTCAAAGGTCCAAGGCATCTAGAGAAGATGCAATCTCATCCGGGGCCATCCACATCTAGAGAACCTGATGTAATACACACAGAGTTTTACATGGATTTCTGTGACGCCTTTGTTGCAGCTGACATTCCTCCCCATAAAATAAATAATCTATCTATGAAGAAATTTTTGCAACAAACTATTGCCACCACAGAGTACCAGACAAATCTACTTTTCGTAAAAGTTATGTGGATAAGGTATATTCAAAAACTATTGACAAAATTCGTCACAATATTGAAGGAAAAAAGTTTTGGTTTAGCATCGATGAAACCACCGACATCAAGGGACGATACGTTGCTAATATTATAGTTGGGCCGTTAAATCCTATAGAACCGGAAAGCTCATATGTAGTCAACAGTAAATTTCTGGCTAAAACCAATAGTGAGACAATAACTCAAGTTGCAGTAGAAAGTATCAGGTCGCTCTTTCCTGACACGAATATTACTGAAAACGTTGTTTTGCTGCTTTCGGATAGTGCGGCATATGTATGCTAAAAGCAGGAAGACAGTTAAAAGGACATTTTCCAAATTTGATTCACTCTAAATGTCTAGCTCATGCCTTGCATAGAATATGTGAACTGATACGTGACTTCTATCCAGTTATTGATACTTTGGTTAGTGAGGCAAAAAAAGTTTTTCTTAAATCACCAGCGCGAATAAACAGATTTAAAGAAATGTGACCTAATGTCCCATTGCCCCCAGAACCTCTTATTACTATGTGGTGAACATGGTTATCAGCCGTTATATATTACCATACAAATTACGACTTAGTTAAAAATGTTATTGATAGTCTAAAATATGATGCTTTGAGTGTAACAAGAAGTAAAGAAGTTATAAGTGCACTGACGCTTAAAAATGATTTAAAGTTTATTTCTGAAAATTTTGGATATCTTCCAGGTGTAATTAAACAGTTGGAGACACAAAAACTTCCTCTTTTGACTTCTTTTAATTCATTTAAGACAACCATAGACAAGCTCAAAGCATGTCCTACCGAAATTGGTGAAAAATTAAAAGTTTATATGTTACCGGCAAAGTCCGTTTCATCGTCATACTTAAGTTTGCCTAGGTAAACCGCACATTGCCGGGACGTTTTTCCCAAAGTCCGAAATTGTTCTCTATTTCGGAGTTTGCCTAGAATGTAACCCGGCAAACTTAGGTTTGCCAAACGCGTTTCAGGAAAAGTCCGAAATATGTTCTTACCTTTGTGTTGTATCATGATAATTGGTATAATAGTGATGCTAAGCCTGTAAATAATATTTAATTAAGTTAAATATACCTTCATAATACTTATTAAACTTTTTTTATTAAATGATAATAACAAACCTTAGCAAACCCGGTCCAGTTAGACGAAAAGACAAACACTCAAATCAGGGCGCGCATAGAATTGACTCGGCTCGGTAAGTTTCGTTCGGAATGCCGACAGTCAAAGCGCATTGATTCGGCTATCGGTTCTTTAAAACAGCTGCAACTATTGTGATGTATAGACAGTATCGTATCAGACGTTTTTTCGCTATTTCATCCTAAGCATTCTCCTTCCGCACATTGCATGTATACCAAACCTTTTGACTGTGCCGTGCTGTGCCGAGCCTAGCCGAGTTGATTCAATGCGCGCCCTGGTTAAAGCTGCATTTACCGACCACACCCATTTATTGCCAACTTAATTTTATTTTAGTAGAATATTTTGATTTATTTTTCTTTTGTATGAATATTGTCACAATATTAACCGTAGATTCATATTCTATAGGTATTTTTTAACGTATTAATAAAAGTCTCAAGATATTTTATGATTTATTTTAGGAAAAGAATATTTAAAAAGAATATTGAGTGGAGAAAAAAAGTCACCATAGATCTTTTAAAATATTAATCTTTTGAATGAAATCATGATACACGTTGAAACTTTAAATAATTAACTAAAAATTGCTTGCAGGATATTAATCTATATTTAATATACTTATAATTTTATTGTTAAAAATTTTAAAGCCAAAAAACCATGACAAAATGAAATTAAGTTGGCCACCATGGACGCGATCGGAAAATGCCACCTTAAACAATCAACGCAGTGCGTGTGTACCTGCGACATATTACAAACAGACTATAACTACCCAGTTACGACTAGAAAATGAACAGCGACGTAACTGTCACAAATTTATTATTTCGGACTTTTCCTAAAACGTGTTTGGCAAACCTAAGTTTGCCGGGTTACATTCTAGGCAAACTCCGAAATAGAGAGCAATTTCGGTCTTTGCCGAAAACGTCCCGGCAATGTGCGGTTTACCTAGGCAAACTTAAGTATGACGATGAAACGGACTTTGCCGGTAACATATATACCAAAAATCTTAGAGAGAAATCCAGGATTTTCAGAAATATCAAATATTTTTGAAACATTGAAAACTAAAAATACTGACTTGTATAATCATTTCCGTTTGCTCCTGTTACAAGTTGCGATGTCGAAAGAAGCTTTTCTAGACATAGATATATTCTTAATTATAAACGAACGCGTTTTACTGAAGAGAACTTTGAAAAAATGTTAATTATATCATGTAATGCCAATAAATTTTAATAGTCTAGATTTGTTTTCATTTTACATTTATTACACAAAAATATTTTCACGTCGCCCATGACGCTCATACGAGCTCGTATGATTTTTTTCATTCCGATGATATGATATAAGGAGTATTCACTTAGTTTTTAGAGTTTTTATTTAAACTGTATATCTTGTTCGTTTAATAAAATATATTGAATTTGAATCACACCTACATATAGCTATTTTCGCCCAATTATATTTAAGCGTTCTCATCAAATAATAATAATAATAATAATAATAATAATAATAAAGATGTTTATTTATGCCAATAAAAATAATTTAAATATAAATATAAAATTGATAAAAGTAAAAAAGAAAACCAAAAAATGACAGTAGTATACTAGTTGGCATAAATAGGTAGGATTTTGATTTATAAGAAATCATTCTTCCAATCTTACCCCTACTAAATAATTTTTTATATAGTTTAATTTTTTGGCTCTAACAATTCTACAGTCTAAAGAATAATAGAAATTTATTGGACTCCAATAATAATTTGGTCATTGAAAAAATGGTAATATAATTTTCAAAGAAGTAGGAATAGTTTTAACTCCAATAATAGGTTTATATTTAAAGAAATATATTTTTTTAATTATTTCAATAACGTTTTGTTGAGACAATATTAACTTTAATATAACTAATGTGACCGTGGTAAAAAATAATACTATAATTGAAAATAGCATAGCAGTTTTTCTGTCTAACTACTTTGAGGAGCCAGAGATTGCAGAGCCATTTTCTGGCGAAGAAAGTGATGAATATCAGCCCTCTGGTAATGACGGAGAATCGGAGGATTCAGAGAGCGCTTTGGAAATGACAATAATTTGGCCAACAGAAATTCAGAGAACAGTTCACCAAACAAAAGCAAAAAGAGGCGAAGACAGCCTGAAAAATGGAAGAAAAATAATGCTAAGAGGTTAAGAAATTTAGGAAAAAGCTATACGTCTGCGACGAGAAAGATTGTTTTAGAAAGAGTAATGAAAGCAGGATACCCACATCGTTGTAGGCTTGGTTGTACAAAAAATATCCCTGAAGATAAATAATACATAAGTAAATAAGATAATAAGAAAACTGATTTACTATATTTAGTAGATTCAAATATTATACCTAAGTTTTATTTGCCATTTTTTAACAGTTTGTTCTAAAAATATTACTATCGGCTAAAAATATTTAATCCTATTGTTTTGTATCTTCATTGTTTTTTTTTAAATAATTAAATGTAGTGTTTTTTGTTATTTAATAAGTTTGTTAACTTATCTTAATGTTATAGTTCTACTAAAGTTCTTAGTTTAAAAAATGAGCCGTAATTGTTTAAAAATAACCAAAAATTTGTGACAACAATGACGTAACTGGAACATCTTGTAATTAAACTTGTAAAATATCACACACTTTTAGGATGAGCGGAAGAATGATAATTCCCCATGAAATTAGATTATCTTATTTGAAATCATTACAAAGTAATAACAAGGGGTATAACTGTACCTTCAACGTGGTTTAGGTAAATTAAAATCTTTAAGGGCGCTTCCTGGCGAATATTGTTTTTCGCATATTGGTTTTCATGGGATGAGCGATAATATCTATATTTTCCTTATGATTTGTTGGAAATTTAGTAACCACCCGAAGCTCGATATTTGCGTTTTTGCCAACTTGATACCTTTCAGGGCTTTTCTTTTTGTGAAACCAATTCATTTTTTTGGAAAAAGTCCTTCTTTTTAGTGCATCTCTTATCTCTCCCTCTCTAAATTTTTAACGTCCATTTAAGATTAACTTCTTTCACCCTAATGTCGCTAAAAAATAATATATTACCCAAAGTTTTAGGAAAAAATAAATCGTTTCTCGATACATCTCATCCCAGTTGTCTCACCTGCCTTTTCCTTTTTATATTTTATTCACGTATGTTGTGTAAAATCGGGTTCCTTCCACCAAATAACCCCGAAAACAATATGCTATATAGCATTCTTGTAATAAATTATCATTCGGTCCTCTCTTTTTTAAAATCTGTTGGACAAAATTAGATTTTCTTACCTCAATAACCCCAAAAATGGCATGTTGGTCACCGCTCCGATTTATCCTCTCTCCTTAATATTTTTTAATATCTGTTAGACAAAATTGGATTTTCTGACCTCAGTAATACCACAAATTACATATTGGTCAGCATTTTTAAAGAAATTTCTAGTCGCTCCGATTTATCCCCTTTCACCCCTACCCTTTAATAGTTTTTGACATCCGTTAAACAAAATTGGATTTTTGACCTCAATAACTGCTAAAAGAATATATTGGTCAATATTTTTTAACAAATTCCCAGTCGCTCCGAATTATCCTTTCGCACCCTCTCCCATTTAACAATTTTTACCATCCGTTAGATAAAACTGGATTTTTGATCTCAATAGCCGCAAAAAGGATATATTGGTCAATATTCTTAAAGAAATTCTCCTGTCTCACTCCCTCACATTTAACAATTTTTAACATCTTTAGACAAAATTACATTAGTCGGTTTAAAATAGGCTAAATGAAGATAGAGGGCCAATTTCTTAGAACCCGCTGTACTTGATTGATCGATACAAAAGGACAAAATGGTTTGAAGTGACTGATCACCTGACTCCTACCATCACCGCTGTAACTGGCTGCTCTAAGTCATGTGAGAGAAAACAAACCATTCTAAACGACACTGTAAACACAATTTGTAAACATTGGCCACATCTTGTTTTACCTTGTATTTTTGTACAAAAAATACGTTAGAAGCATCACAAGATTTACTAAAGGTAATAAAAGCCCCAAAATATTTTATTTTTCTGCTAAGTGATAATAAATTTAAGTTAAAAAGGTTTTATTATTTATAGGTTATGTTATTTCTAAAGGTGTTTATTTAAAGTCGCTCCGAGTCATTTATAAATCTATATAAATCTATACGTCGCACTTTTTCTTTTCTAGTTCATTAGACAAAGACGTACGTGTAACCGAGTGTTCAGACCGAGGTTAAGCCGTTTTCCTAAACAACCAGCACAGACAGCAATACTTCTGAGCTCCAACACTCCAATGCTATTTTATCTCTTTCTACTACCATTCTTGATTCAAGTACGTAGTCGTAAACTAAAAACCTGGGGGAAAACAAACAACAAATATAAGGCTTCACGTTCGATACGCTCACAGTATACGGACATCGAATCCTTATAATATAATAAATCCATGGTTCTACTTTTGAAATTCAGTATTTTATGTTTACTTATTTACGGAAACGATATTTTCAAATATAAAATGTAAAGATATTTTCACAAACCCAATATAATGTTGGATCGCGGAATCTTTACTAATTTCGAACAATTTATTGTATGTAAACATCTTTAACCTACTTGATTTTTTTATCCCATCTCGAGATTATAATCTTGTTTGTAAACCTCGCTATTTTCCCAGTTTGGCTGCTGGAAAGAATCCAATTTTTATCGTATTTATATAAGGGAAAAGCAGATAACATGTTCTTGAACGTAATTTTCGTTGTCAAAGCAAACTGAAGCAAAAAGATATTAGTAATTCAACTGCTTTAATATATTCCAAAACGAAGTAAAAAGTTGTATGTGTTAGGTATGGAATACAAAAAAAAACACGCCAGTTTCAAACATAGAAAAGGAGGAAAAGAGAAATTGCTATTTGAGTTTAGACATATAGTTATGTTACAAAACTGCGAAATAAAAATTAAATATTATGTATAAATTGAAGAACTTTATTTTAGGCGTGAGTAAACTTCATAAGTGTATACACATGAACGGTATTTTTTTCAAGCAAAAATTTTTAACAATGGCTTCTTGTCGATAAATTTGCATGCATTCCTGGTATTTCTGTTTGTTGCGATTATCATAAAATAGAGGCATTTGAAGGTAAATCAGAAATTTAAAAAAAAACTGTTTCCGCCCGGGATCGAACCAGAGACCTTCCGCGTGTTAGACGGATGTATTACTTTTACCAGAGAAAAACCAAGACAGAGAGAAGAATCTCTTCTTGCCGCCAGCTCGACAACGCCATGGCCTTCAAACGGCAACACCCCGAGATTGGCGCGTGGGATTCTCACAATACACCCCGGTTATAGCCAGCGCGGTAGCAACACGGCAAGCAGAGAGAGTTTTCTGCGACGCTGCGCGTCTCAATACTCACTCTCACGGTACTTTAGACTATTTATACGGACGGGCTATTCTGTTTTTAACTAGAGATGTCAAACTATCGATAGTGGTGGCTTTCGATATATCGATAGCGACTTGACAAATCTATCGATACTATCGGTAGTGAAAAAAAAATTAAAATTAAAATCTTTATTTTCAAAAATAAATAAAAAACAGTAATTTCCCAAGTAAACTCCCAAAAAAAAAACACTAAACCAAAACCTTTCCTCTAAGAGTGCTTGACGTATTCCTTGATGGTACCTCATATTTTGGATCTAGAGCATACACAAAATTTAGAAATCCCGTGTCTGATACCACAGAATAAGGCTGACAATCAGTGGCAACCATTTACCTAAGAATTCTGTCGAGTTGAAGTTTGTCAGCATTAGTATCATGGGCGCCCGCAGACTTTTTTCTCAGGAGGGGCAAAACAAAAAAAATTAATATATTTTTAAAGATTTTATTTGTAGTGATTTATACAATACACTTAATAATTGAAAAGTATGACAATCTCACATTCTCGGGGAGGGGGGCACGGCCCACCTCCCCTCCTGCGGTGGCCCATGATTAGTATTATTATATTTCTCACTCACTACTCTCACCAGTCTTCGAACAAAGGATAATTTGAATTGTTTTTTAATTTTTGGGCGCAACTGAGGATCCGTTGCTTGTGACTCGGATTTGGAAGAACATTTTCTCTCACTTTGTTTTTGCCACTCACTTTTGTGAAATCTTTTGAGATGGGCTCGAAGGTTTGATGTATTTCCACTGATACAATATTCTCTTTTGCACAATAAGCATGTGGCAAACGGCCGCCCCGACTCATCTTTGTCAAAAAACTCCCATATTGCAGATGGCTTTCTTTTGCCCCTTATTTTGAATTATGCTAATCTCTTTACTATTACTTCAACGCTACATAATTACACACACCAGCGACATACATACTTGGACTGCTGATATTTCATAAAATACATAGGTTGCGCAGAACTATTTAACTCCAGTATGGGCGAAATCTCTGCCACAGGAACGCATGCGCAGTATACGAATAGCCTTGTTCCCGAATTCATCAACGACAAACCGATTCCAGTCGGTCAGCGCGCTCTCCTTGTTTAGATAACGTAGTTAAAAAAGGATAGTATTCTTAACCACGAGACGGGTTCGTCCGCCAGTAAATTCAAATAAACACAGCTTTATCTATGCAACGAACAAATCTAGATTCAGGAACGGAGCAGCAGCCGAAGTCCGTCCTCGGTCTGCTTCGGTTAGCTTCGTACGGGCTGCTTGCGTGGGCCAGTGTTGTCAGATTTCGGTTATTTCTCCCGATCCCATGAATCAAGTACCAAATCTCACGATTTTTACCTTTATAGAAATATCAATCAGCGAATCTCACGACATTGATCTTTGCAAATTGCAATTTGATTGCAATTGAGGTTTGAAACTCTGTTTCTATTTTCACATTGCACTTTCTCAATATACGTAGTTCAAATAGTTCCAATATAATCCAAATGAAATCCAAAATCTGAATAACGAATGGCGAATGTCAAGATCCCACTAAACAATTTTGATAACGATACCTTGTTGTTTTGGGAAAAAATTCATTAGTAAAAATCTCGGATGACTCTCTAAAATTTGCGGGTCGTTAGATTTGTTTTTCAGATTTTTTGCTTACCACACTCGAAAGCAGCAGTAGAGAGAACATTTTTTCACATTTGTTTAATAAAAACTCAACTACCTACGCAACAAACCTAAAGTGAAAACAATAGAAGGCATTTTATATACCTACCAAAAGTTTGTCAAGAGACAAAAATTGCTACGATTTTTGTATCACAAATAATACGATTAAAAGGTTAGGTTGTGGTCACGTATTTTATTCAGATAAAAATAAGATGGAAACTCCAGATGAATAACTTTTCTTTTTCTTTGTTTTGTGTTAGTTTTACACTTTTATTTATAAAAAAATATATTTCGTTTTTTATAGCACAAAATGATAGATATTTGTTTAAGTTTGTAAATTTGTTTACTAATATTTTGATATCGTAAAATTTTTTTCAGTTTTATTAAAATAAATGATAGTAGAATAAGATTATTTAATCCTATTATTTTTACTTCCGGTGCAATCATTACAGGCTCGCGATTTATCACGAATTTCGGCGGTTAAGTCGCAAGTCGCAAGCACTCTCAAGTTTTTTTTAATGACTTCTGGCAACACTGCAGGTAGCGTCAGCGCGTCTCCCTAAAGCAGTGTTGCCACGACACGGCAATTGCCGTGTTTTTACGGCTTTTCAAACCGAAGGTAGGTACGGCCACGAGCTTACTGAACTGCCGCGCATATAGAAACACGACTTTTTCGTTTAAAAACTCCAAACGCATACTTGGCCATTTATGCACGACAAAGGCTAAATATGAAGGTAAAAAAATGAGAAGCATTTTAAAAAATGGAGGGATTTGTTCATTCAGAATTGTTAATATATTTTAATTTTAAGGAAAGCTGTCAACAGTTTCATGAATATGCTAAAAATGACAAAGGTATTTTAACTGCCGCTGAGTGGAACAAAAATACGTGTTTAAATTTAAACCGTGAATAAAAAATCTCTTCCTTTGCCACGGCTTTTATTTCCTGTCGGTTGGCAACACTGCGCTAAATGCTATAGCGTGTTGGCGTGGCTGGTGCTCGTGTCTCGTGTCGTTTTTAGTAGTGTTGGGAATAACCGACTTATTTTAATAACCGACTACTGAGTATTCAAGTGATTTTAAAAACCGGATGATAACCGGTTTTTCACTCGAATACTAATATTAATACTGACGGTTCATCGTCCATCTACAGCATTTGTATTGAGAATTACTGACTACTGAGAATTCAAATGATTTTATTTTAAAAACTAATTTATCACTCGTCGGTTTTTCACACGAATTCGAATGCGAATGTTTACATACATCGGTGTTGAAGCAAAGGGTTAAGTTAAAAGTTCTTAGAATTCAATATTTTTATTTATCTTTATCGTCAGTCTAGTCTCCGTTGTGCTTTGTGGCGAGCCGAACAATGGTTCTTTTATATTGATAAATGTATATGTAGTTTAGTAAAAACCGAATTTTCGTCACTCGAATTATAACCGATGATTCAGGTTATTGAAAAACCGGATGATAGGTTATTTTTCACTCGAGTGATTCCAACACTACTTGCGACGCGACCTTGAAGGACGCGACGATCGAGAATCGAGTGATTTAACTCGGTAGTAGGTAAATCAGCAACTAATTGTAGACGTGTTGGAAAATAAAAACCGATTTTTCGTCACTCGAATTATAGCCGATGATAACCGGATGATTCAGGTTATTGAAAAAACCGGATGATAGGTTATTTTTCACTCGAGTGATCCCAACACTAGTTTTTAGTATCATTCTGGAATTAGTAAAGGGTGTATCGAAGGCATGTCTCAATTTGGCGTCACGAAAAAACCGTGTCGCCGTATTTCCACGTAAACATAATATTTACTGTGTTGAATCTAGACTGTAAAAGGGTTCTTGGCGGTATGTCGGCCTTTTCGCTGATGGAAATCTGCTAGCAACCTTTATTTCGCTTTGCGATTGCCGGATCCACACAGCTGACTTTCACAGTTTTAATTTACGCGGGTAACATCCATATCTTTATGAAAAATATTTTTTAAGTTTTCGACCTATTACCATAAGTATTTCTACATGGACATCGGCGTATTAAACTAAAAATTTACTAAATCTTTCATAAATATGTGTTCTATGTGAACTGATATACCTACCACCATACACAAATATTAAGACCCGTCCTGTAACCTTTTAACTGCGCATGCGTTCCTGTGGCACTGCACGCGTCCGTAAAGGAGTCATTCTTGGTTCAAGCAATATTAGTCCGTTTTAATCTGTATGTCGCTGACACACACTGCTAACTGTACGCTCGAATCAAATAAACTAAACGAACCGTAGTGTGGTGGTGTAGTCTGAACCAGTAAACAGCAAAACGCGACGCGACGACAGGAAGTACAGTACGAAACAAATAAAAATGCAGAAGAGCACAAATAATAACCAATAATATGGGAATTCCCAGATTCTGTGTAGATAGATGAGATGTTGCCGATTTTGCCAGTTGCCACTATCGATAGTTAAATACAAACTATCGATAGTTTGATAGCGATAGTTTTTTACAACTATCGATATTATCGGTAGCCCCTATCGATAGTTTGACATCTCTATGTTTAACGCGTGGCTACATTTTTGAAGAATCTTTTAAACTTTTGATTGTTGTTTTTTATATGTGTGTTTTATTTCGCAGCATTTTTTTTTATAATAACCCAAAATCTGCAACGAACGCCAGTGGCAGCTTTGTTTAAACGTCGGTAGTCGAGTGCGTCAGGTCGCTTTGGAGGTCATAGAAAGCAAATCGTATTTATGAATGAAATCAGTACGAGATATTCTTCTCTCCGTCTTGGTTTTTCTCTGCTTTTACTTTTAAAGGCATTTATTTCTTCCATAGATATTTACAAGTGCTCTCTCTTACAGTATATAATATTAATATTACATATATGTTTAAACGTATCCTAGTACAACATAGTGAACCATGTTCACTAGGGGGAGGACGCGGTCAGACTGTGACCGGGGCTGTTGTTGGCCTATGGTAAGAGTTGAACACTGCAGTCGACGAAGAGGGCTCATTTGAGCGAACCTTTAAGAGCCATGCTGTTATGTAATTATGCGAGATTTAAAATATTATGGTGAAGTTAGTTGTTTTTACGCGTTTATTAATTAGTATTACTGAAAAAACATAATGAAAAAACCACTTTCAAGTTAGGTGGATGTGATAACCAGTACACTACATACACACCTAACTTTCTAAAGCAGAAGCCGCTACCTATTTCGTGTCAGAATTCGCCATGTTGGATTTTCCGCCATGTTGGAATTTTATTGATTTTTTATTTTTCTCGTAATTATCACCTTAAACACTATTTATGTTCCAAATTTCAAAAGTCTAGGTCGATTGGAAGTACCCTAGATTTATGATGATCTATCAGTCAGTCAGTGAGTGCCCGAAATTGTGATTTTTGGACACTCGTATCTTGGAAAATATTCCACTTAGACGTATGAAATATTGAAATACTGCTTCTTTTTGGTAACCTTAACACCCCAGTCCTGTAACGCAACTAGCCTCGAAGATAGAGGGGGTCGAAAAGTGCTCGAAATGGTTTATGTAAATATAGCACAGTGCGCGCGCGGTCGGTTTTGCGAGAACTTGGCCTGGCGCACTCTGTATTAGATATTACAAGATATTGTAATATTTGTATAGGTATTCTCTTGTTACCTTACATAAAAGTAAAAAGAAAAAATGCAAAACATATCTTACCGTATTTTCGTCATGCTCATGCTGTGACATACCTACCTGAAAAAAAAAGATCACCAGTTAAAGTAAGGGAAAATAAAAACATAGAGTTAAAAATTCAAGTTGTTCATAGGTAAGGGAGAAAATTTTGACAAGGATTAAATTAAAACTGAGTGATAATAACACCAAACCTGTATAAATCCTCACTACATATTGTATTGTTAAACATAACAATTGTTGACGCACAGTGTCTGCGTCGGATGGTTGGTATAACTGGAGTTTATACCAACCATATTAAACTGAAACATATTAAAAATCATAAAAATCAAACAATTTTTAAGAATCTACGCTCAGATTTACTAAAAAGGTTTAAGATTTAGTATTGGTTTAAATTAAGATCTTTTCGTTGATCAGTTAAGTTATTCTATTTCAACGATTTGCTTGGTTTCCAAATATGGTTACCATGCAGACGTCCAAATTTTATCGGGACAGTCCCGACTTCAAAGCGTATGTCCCGCGTCCCGACACACGTCAAATCGGAACGCGACTTGTCCTGATTTTTAAAATTTTCTAAAAACATACCTAATAGTTCTTAGGTTGGGTTGGGTTGGGTTTTATATATTTTTTTCGTTTGAATTTTGTAAAAATTTATATTTTTGCTTATTGTATGCTTTTTCTGTTCGTTTATTAAATACTAGTGCTAAAAAATAGCGTACCGATTTTTTGCCCCAAGTCCCGATTTCTAAGCAGCTTCTAAAAGCTGATTTGCGATTTTCAAGATGTTGGATCTGGAAACCCTATTTCCAAGTAACTTTCATCTTGGAAAGTGTTGCTAAAATGAATTTAGTTCTATTATTATGGAAAGTGCGTACTAATATGCCACTTTTTTATAGATTTGCTAAAAAAACTCTGAAACAAATTTATAGAAAAATTTGTAGTTGTCTTATTCTTGCCCTTGTCAGTTTAAAGCTTTTGGTTGTCAAATTAGACCAGTCTAGCATTGAAGAATTTGACTGGTACAGTTTTGTTAAGTTAAATTTTATTTTTGTTACGTTGCGCCGAGACGGAATTATAGCGGTTGGTCTTTGTCCTACACACGCATAATGTAGTATTGTCTCCTCTTGCTGAAGATCAATGAAATATTACCTCCAAAATTACCAGCATTAAAAAAAATCAGTAAATGATTTAATTAATCCAATTTTGGGTGTATAGTAACGTAATATGCAACTGAAAAATGTTTTAATGCGTTTGAAGCACTAGATATAATAACAAGAATATATGCATTAAAAAAACTAATAGGAAATTTTCTATAACGATTTTTAATTGAGTTAAAAATATGAACAAACAAGGCGAAGGAGTACCAGGAATCAGTAGCGCTGTTATCAAATAATTTTTTTAGTTTAGTTTGTGTTTCTTTCGCAAAACCTTCACACTCTATTTTATTATTTTTTCTTTAGTTTTTACTATTTTTCAACTTCGTAGTTTTTAAATAAAAATTTTTTTTATTTTTTAAGTACGTATTTGATTATTAATTTAATATTCCGTAAATTTTGAAGCATTTTTTTTTGGTTAATAGAAAAAGACTAGCGATCGTAATATTCCCGGATATATTATTTTTACTACAAACAAAATTATGTTGTGGTTTTACAGACTCTAATCAAGTGCTAAAAAATTAATGGAAATTGTAGTAATAACATTCAGATTTTATCGAGTCTGACTTTATATAATTTAATAAACTTCAGATTTTACGACCAAAATCTAAAATACCTCTCCGGTTTAACTCCGTGAAAATCATGCAATCAGGGATAAAATCTTGGCGTTCCATTTTCTGCTACACCAAGAACATTTATCTTAGTAACTTGTGAGTTTTAACAGGAAACTGTATAAAGTCATAGGCAATGTTTTATGAACAGAAAAGATAGCGACGTTTCTGTGTAGCAAAAGATCCGGTAAGAGTTGGAAGATTTTACGCATCCTTTTTTATTTTCAATGCAGAATAAAATTTAAACTTTAGAGCGATTTCCGCCACCGTGAAATCAAAAACTTCTAGTTGGCAGTCTTTGTGCCATTAATAAAAACAATTATTACTATTCGATATTATTATGCTGTGATCGTCTTCAGCAAAGAAAATATACTAGGTTGGAAATGTTAACTACTAAGTAAAATCCGTAAATTTGAAATTTAAATAAAAATCAATAAATTAGTACGCACCCTACCACCAGATGTCGCTCTCGCTCGTTTTCTCGTGGCGGGTAGTTTAAAAGCGACATGTTTAATATATTAATTTATTTTCAAGTTTGATTGTTTTAAAGACGATTTATTGTTTTTTTTTTCATATGACACAATAAAATATTATATAAGTATTAGGTAAAACCAGCTATAAATTGATGATTTTACTGATTAAATTATATTTTAGAGGAAATTACCCATAAACAAACTTAAAAAATATTAACAGTCTTCAATCAAATACTAATACTTATAAACCCTACATAGAATGTAAAATATAACTTATATAATAAAACCACAAAGTATGTACGTTTCGGCTGTATTTACCAAACAGTTATTGTTATCACATTGTTATTAAAAGAATAGCCCAAAATGAAAATAAATAAAACAAAATACAAGAAAAGTTAATAGATTAAACAGGAAGTAAAGAAAGGTGAAATTTCCAATTAAGTTTATAAAAATACAGTTGACAAAAATATTTCAAAAACTCCACCCTCTATTCTGCAACTTGGCAGTTTGTACTATACAGCGTGTCCCACAGAGTTCTTGTCATATGGGAATTTTTTTTACCGACAGTTGAAAAAAATCACTTTCGTGTAGAAAAGTTCTGCATATTAATAAATTAAGAATTCCAATGGAAAAATCTAGAAAGACCCGTAGTATACAGGATAGTGACAAAAACGTAAAATATACCCAAGAATAAATTATCCTTATTTAGAAAGATACAAAGAAAAGTTATTTTAAAGAACTATGTGGAATCATTTTTTCTCTCTAAATACGAAATCACAGCCACCCATGAAAAAAAAATGGTTTTACATTTTTACTTTACGTTACGAATCAATGTATAAGCTATTAGAAAGTGATTATCTTTCCCACAGGTAAATATGCTGAGAATGACTTTGACATAGACATTGACATTGTTTGCAGTAGTTGGAGTAATTCAGTTTATCGATTTATCATTTTCCTTAATTATGCCCCCAGAACTAACCACGGAAAAAAATTGAAAGTTTTAATTGCTGACGACAACTACCAAAGGTATAGGAAAGCCGCTGATATTTTCCATAAAAGGCATCCCGAAATATCTGTATCCGATCAAACTGGTTGCAAAATTTAAAAGTAGTGCAAGTGTAAGAAACCGCTTCAATAAAAAATCAAGTTCAGGCTGAAGATGATGAGGATATTCATCTACAAAGTATCCAAGCCGTTGTTGAAAATCCTAACAGTTCGTTGAGAAATTTGGAAAAAGTACTTCCTGGAAATGATAGAGGCTCTGTTTGATCCACTGCTGGAAAAGTTCTTTAAGCAAATCATTTTCATCCATACAAACCTACCTTTGTCCACACGTTGAAACCTGGAGACTTTAATATTCGGTTTGATTTTTCGGCTTGGCATGCAGGTATGCATGAAGAAATCTTTTTGCAAAAAAATCATGTTTTCTTATAAGGCATGTTTTACATCAAATGGAGTAGTTAGCTCCCAAAATTGTCGTTGGTGGAGTACAGCTACAGCAAGTCAATGTCTTAACGCATTTTCCAGAAATCAAAAGAAAAAAGTTTAAAAAAGAAAATATTAAACACCCTGTATTTCGAAAAAGAAGCGTTTAAGGATCCATGTTTATACAAACTTATTTTCATATTTTTAGATTTAGAATGTGTCCTTAAAATGTCTTAACATCTTTTTATAACACCCTGTATAAAAAGAAATTTGTGTTTTTTAAAAATTTTGATCAATAATAAAAATTGTCTCTTTTCACAAGTGTCCGCCCGGAGGTGGTGCAGCTGATGTGCCTTTTTCCTAAATTGGTTGAATGTCCAGAACATCGTTCACATGTTTTCATTATTGATTATAGAGCCAGTGATCAAAGCACAACTGAATGAAAACAATGCCGCAGGGCAGGAAACAACCCAACCCAACCTAAACAATATTTATTTTACAGAAAGTTAAATTTAGAAGACTTTGTAGTTTACAGTCATAAAATTTTCGTTTTGCTTGACAATAAAACATTTACATACAAAGAATAATGTAAAGATATTTCTGAAAACCCTCAAATATTATATGTTTACTACATTTACGCCATGTATTAGTAGCATCTTAACAATTTAGTAAGTTTTGTGGGATTATATTTCTTTTATATTATTCTTTTATATTATTCTATGTATATATTATCTTTGCCTTCAGAATCATCAAAATTTTGTGCCAAAAGAAATTGTGTTTTTTAAACTTTTTTCCAACAATAAAAATTATTTCTTCTCACAAGACTCCGTCCTGAAGTGGTGCAGCTTATGTGCCTTATTCCTAAATTTTTTGAATGTGCAGAATATCGTTCACAAGTTTTGTTTATTGATTAAACAAAACAAAACAAACCGGCAGGGCAGAAAACAATTGATTAAACAATATTTATTTGAAAAAAGTTAAATTTAGAGGACATTGTAGTTTACAGTCATAAAACTTTTATTTTACTTGTCAATAAAACATTTCACATACAAAGAATAATGTAAAGATATTTCTGAAAAACTTAAAATATTATATGTTTACTAGATTTACGCCATGTATTAGTAAACATCTTAACAATTTAGTAAGTTTTGTGAGATTACCTATATTGCTTTTATATTATCCTTTGTATATTAGCCTTCAGAATACACAAAATTAAAAAAAAAATTGTGTTGTTAAAATTTTTTTTGATAATAAAAATTGTCTCTTTTCACAAGTCAGTCCTAAAGTGGTGCAGCTTATGTGCCTTATTCCTAAATTGGTTAAATGTCCAGAATATCGTTCACAAGTTTTCATTCTTGATCATAGAGCCAATGATCAAAGCACAGCTGAATGAAAACAACGCCGCAGGGCAGGAAACAATTGATTAAACAATATTTATCTTATAGGAAGTAAAATTTAGAGGACTTTCTAATTTGCAGTCATAAAATTTCCATTTTACTAGGCAATAAAATATTTTACATTGTTGCCTCTATACAACAGTAATAGTTTTGGAATGTTCTATGGCCACATTATTAGGTATAGGTACTATGTTGTTTTATTATCGACTGAATTGAAACCGCGGCTTTGCCTGCATATAATTATTGTTATTATTTGGCGAGTGTTATCACATTAAAATATAATGTTTCATGTAATATAAATTCATGTAATAGTATTTGATATGAAGATTTCTTAAGTCGTATTTGTCAAGGTGATACAGGCAAATGTTATAATAAAAATCACTTTATGGATAAATTTCTGCATCATGTACTATAAGTTTACCTTCTTGCTCTACACTAGTATATAACATAATGGTTTAAAATAAAAATAACATATAAATTACAAAAAATTTTCGAAAATCAAATTTTTCGAAAAATGAATTATCGAAAATATATTTTTTCCAGTTTCTTCAAAATAAAATTTTTAACTTCAGTAGTTCTGAAAGTATCAACGAAAAAAAGACGAATACATCCTAAGCAAATCCGAGCAGACTTGTCTGTCTTTTTTTATCAACAGTATCCAATCTATTTAAATATCATAACTTTATAAACAAATAGTCAGTATTTAAACCCCAACATGTCCCTCTAGGCAGTTACACCACCGTCTTTCAAGCAGAAATGCGTGCAATAGCACAATAGAAATATAAATCTGCCAGCGGATATATTTAGGAAGAGGATACAGTGGAATTCTTATTTACGCTGTCGGGAAGCCATAAAAGCACTAGCATTATTAGCAGATTAACCCGAAATTGGTCTGGGACTACCTTTAATTCCTTCGGCCTAGGCCAAGCACAATGTAGTCAGTGTTGCCAACGCAGAGTAAAAAAAAATCCCTATATGACCTCATGAAAAATCCCTAGAAGTCCCTAGTTTTAAAAAATGGCATAAAACACGATAACAGATCAAAAAATATATATTTAAAAAAAACAATGAAACTAACCAGTTATTTGGTTTTGCTAGGTTGGGTTTGGTACAATATGTCCTAAAAACTAAAAACTAAAATAATATAGGAACAGGGAACCATGTAAAAATATAATATATAAAAAATAAATCTCTTATGAGTACCTTCTATACCTATACTCCTCTGTTAAATAATAGGAATCATCAAATAATAATAATAATAATAATAATAATAATAATAATAATAATAATAATAATAATAATAATTATTATTATTATAATAATAATAATAATAATAATAAAACACTCATAATTTATATAGGAAACACAGCTGTTTTATTACTTAGGTACGTAATATCTATTTTTGATACAATATCTCCTTTTTGTTTAAGATCAGTTCATTAGTGACTTCAAAATTTCTGTAACAATTAGGCGCGGGTACGCAGGCAGGATTAGAATGTTTGTTTTTATCTATGATTTTTGCCATTTCGACTTTTGAAGTGAAGTACGGGAGCATTTTAATTCTCTGAAAAAGTTCCTAGAAGATACAAAAAAATCCCTATATCCCTAGGATTAACGAAAATCCCTAGGTTGGCAACACTGAATGGAGTCACACTTGCGTGGGTATCAGGACACAAATGTATAAAGGGCAATGACAACGCAGCCTTAACAAGTTAAGAATGTGGTGCAACTTTTACGAGCCCTAAGCCCGTTTTTGAAATATGATATGAAAAATTCTGATTTGTAGCAGTTCATTGACTAGGTGGATTGAACTACAAAGCTAGTCTCACTGGCACCGCATTCCAGGGCCGACACAAGAATATATGCTGAATTCGCTCAACTACCTGGAACTCAGCATGAACCAACTAAGGCTTGTAACAGATCTAGGAACATCTGCGCACAATGGGCTTGTATCCAAATTAAACGCTGTGCAGATTTTTTATGGTGTTTGTTAATAAAGAGGAGCCTCTCATATTATACGCGACTGCGCTGCATTGACTTACTGAGATTAACAAACCATCTAAGAGAACTGGACGCCCAAGGTGAGTCCTCCATGAAACAGCTAGTAAAAGGATACTTAACCTGATAAAGATGACAAACCTTTTTAACTAGGCCCGGTGCAGCAGGGATCACCATAAACCTTACTGGCTGCGGTGAAGAAGATGTAAGTGACCTCAACCTGTAGTACCTTCAAATTTAATTTAACCAAGTGACCTCAACGATATATTTTGAACACATTACCAGTAGGCCATAACTACTTTATTCTATAATGCATTTTCGGCAAACATATTTTTGAAAAAGCGCCTGAAAATGTGTTAATTCAGAAAAGTGTTTTTCGAAAAAATGTATTTTTAACAAAGGTTTCTCTTGAGAGAAATTTTTCGAACATTCATAAATATTATAAATTCTCTTTACGCAGAGTAGGGAAAAAAGTAAATGGATACACTAATTTTTAAGTAATTGCGGTCAGATATAAAAACGGGGTAAATGTATAAGGTAGCTTCATTATAAAATGAAATTGGGGTTGTTCTTTTACTACACACAAAAAAAAGATTCCTCAAAATAAAGACATAAGTGGTTTTAAAAAAAATATTTTACTTAGAACTCTTATGTTCTTAAATTAAAAACATATTTTTGTTCTGAAGATTTTAAAAGTATTAAAACAAGACAAAAATTTCATTAAGTCATTTATTTACATTGATGACATTTATTTAAAAATAAGTATACCATTTCTCATTACAAAACCATGAGTTTCAAGATACAAAAAGCATATTAGGTCACAGTGTAAAATTTTAGTTCTCTTGTATTGAGGTATTTAGACATAAAATTAACAAAGCCATTTCTTAGAGTAAAGCCTAGAGAAGCACTATTTGTGAAATCTAGGTTTCATTGGATTGGAAATTGAATATTTTAGTGGAAAAACCCCGATCTCATTATTAAAATCGTAGCTCTTGTACCAAGCCCGTGAAGACCTCACTGTAACACCACATAATTTCAATAAAGTACGAGTAAATTACCGAAATACGTGCTGCAGCAACCGGTTCGAATATGTGCAAAAAAGAAAAAGACGGGATCTATCTGGCCGGTAAGATACGCAAAACAAATCCGTTACATCTCGCTTATTGGTACGAGACGGGAGTCGACCTGCATCCTGCATGTGTTTGTATGTGTGGTGGTCGTTCAGTTTTCATGTCGCATAATATATAAATTTTTATAGATTTTGTGAACTGTATCGGTGGAAAAACAGAATTGGTAAGTATGAGACACATTTAAATTTTGTTTACAACCTATTGCAAATAAGAGGATTTATCAGAACTACTGAATACTGAAGGTATAATCGATGCTCTTTGGTATAATGTCCGCCATTTGTTTGTTTCTTGACCTACGAAGGGTGATGCAATGAAAATAATATGTCCACAATTTAAATGTTTTTTTTTCGATTTTGAACGATATAGGTAAGTACAACGAAAACACACAAGAGACAAAGCAAATTTTTACATATGTAGGGTGTGATTAAAGTACGTAAAAAAACTTTAAGGAGTGTTTTCTTGAATGTTTTTGAGACAAAAAGTTCACATAAACGTGTGCCCCAAACTTTTATGTTTTCGAGATACGGGGTGAGGTGTAAAACATTTTGATAGTTCTTACTTATAAATACCAGCATCGCAGATTTTAAAGATTTTTTTTTTCATACTTGTAAAATTTGGAATTCTTATCACGAATCTAAAGACATCACACAAAAAAAAGTTCTCTTGTTTTAAAACCGCGGCGGTTTCGAAATATTGTGAAAATCACCGAGGTCTCAAATTAAGGTAATATAGCTCATATTATGATAAACAAGTTCTCATTTTGAGAACAAAGGGTAAATTAAGATCATATGTTTTCAAATAGGGGAAGGCTACCTTAATTTAAGAGAATCATGACTTTCATATACTTTGACACCACCGCGGTTTCGAAAGAGAGGAAAATAATGTCAGTTTTTAAATATTTTTATATTCTTTTTATTTTTATTGGAGAGGTTAATAAAGGGAGCAAAAGGGAGGATCAATTTACCATATCGTGTTGTATGTCGTTTTCGGGGTTTATTAGGATGAGGATTTTAAAAACAATGTTAGTTTTTTATTATTTGTGTATTTTTTCATATTTATTGGGGAAGTTAAAAGGGGAATAAAAGGGGATACATTTACCATATCCTCTTTTTTGCCATTTTTAGGGTTTTTTAGAATTGGCATTCTAAAAATTGTAAGAAAGTTTTTTTACTGTTATCGAACAATTTAAAAATGATAAAATAATGAATAGATTATGATGTGGAAGTATTGATTCAATTTGCAGCGTACTTATGTCAGGGGTCCTGTTTAAACGAGTTTTATGATTACAGGTTCAATGATCCTTCGATTTTTGTGTATAACTCTTCTTTTTTAATAAAACACGAAATATCATGTCCCTGGTTTTAGCAAAAAAAAGCATTTTTAAATTAAAATAAAATGGCGCGATGATGGTAGAATACTTGCCAACCCCGGAAAAAAAAACGTAGTAAAATTTCTTCCAGTACTTAAGACATTGTAATAAAATTAATTTAAAAACTAACTTTTTCGTTAAAAAAGTGAGATAAAAGTAATATTCTGTGAAAAGAAGGGATAAATTTTGTTGTAATAAGCAAATATTGAGGGATCGTTGAACCTGTAATTATAAAAATCGGTTTTGAAAGGACCACTGACATAAGATTTAAAAATCGAAACTTTACGAAGGAATATCTGAAAAAGTAAATGACAGCGACGAAATTTTATTTAATTTTCGTAATCTATGCCCCAAAATACGTGTATCTTCAAAAAAATTTTGGCGTATAGTGGCCACCTTCTAACCAATTCCATTTTCTGTGTTTATTTTCGGCCTCTCAAATAACATTTTGAGTAATGTATTTACATGGTGACGCAGGTAAAAAAAATTCAAAATGTTACAATAAGAAAAATATTTTTTAAAAACTACTTTGCACAGAAAAACTAAAGTTAGGATGCAGGGGTGCATTAGGAAGGCTTGCACCACACAATTTTTTTTTAAAGTTGGAGAGATACAGGGTGGGACAATTAGAAAAAAAGAAATATGTTTCAAAACTTAATATTTTAAAAATTACCCAAAGTAGGTAGTACAACCAAAATTTATACAATGAGTGTATCATAAAAGATCACAAATATAACATTTTTGGTCACAAATGTACAGGGTAAGCGAATTAAAAAACTAAAATTGGTTAAAACCATGTATTTTGAAAATTAGCTTAATCAATAGGATGAGCATGATAAGTGCACATAGTAAGTGCCAACATATGTACAGGGTGGTCCGTTTATTTGGAACGCTACCTTATCTCACAATCTACAGTGTTCAAAAAATGTTACATTCAAAAGTCATTTAGATTCAAACAAGGTTTTGTTTTGTTACATTTTTGTATATACAGGGTGCTCAGTTTCGTCTGGGCAAACATCAATTTCGTTTTGTTAAATGGAACACCCTGTATATTTTTGCATATTTGGGCTCTACGGCTAATTCTCGATACATCCTACGTGACATACCTTATGCTTAAATTAAATAGTTTCCAAGATAGTGATAGGTGAAAAGTGACATTTGTGGTCATTTAACAAGCTATAGCAACAAAACGGTGACACCTGGAGTAAAACGGCTTACATGTCCCCATCCTAGTTTTTAATTCCCTACCAAAAAAACAACCGGTTTAAGCGGAAATTACCTAAAACCGGTATTCCCACATTTTCGGTTAAACCGGAGGTTGATTTTTTTGAGTAGAGGATTAGATACTAGGATAGGGTTGTCAACACTTATCCAGTTTCAGCAATGCCCTGGATGGATCATTTATAAAAAAAAAGTTTTTAAATTTGCTGCAAAATTCTAAATTATATCTCCAGATTTTCAAAAAAAGTCAACATTTCATTATGGATTACTTATTGGGTACTTGCTTTACAACTTATAAAATTAATTAATTTTTTTTTCAGTTAAACATGGAAGAACTCCTGAAAACTTGGGGCCTGGACGAAAATATTATTAAAAACTTTTTAGGTAGGAACAAACTTAAATATTCAGTTATCTTTGCTGATAAAATGACTTTGTTGCAGTGTATAAAACTCATGCATCAGAATGTTATAGTCATAAAGTTAATGTATATAGTGTCTCCCAAATTCGTGTGCATGCATTGCTATTTCGCTTATATGAATAACAGAGAAATGGAGAAAAGTTTGAATGAATTTTGTGCTTGCGTTTGAATTGAAGACTTCAGCAATCACCTTCTTTCTTTGTTTTTCTGTGATAAAATTTAGAGTTTTTTACATGCACAAAAATACCTCATCTCCTAGATCAGTGTATTACCGAGTGTATTACCTACCTATTAGTCAAAAACTATTTGCCCAAACTCGCAAAGATTTCAAAATTAACATTTTGTTAGTATTTGGAACGCCATTTCGCGCCATAAAAGTTAACTAAATGTTAATTTTGAAATTTGTACGAGTTCGGACAAATATTTTTTGACGAATAGGTAGGTAATACATTGATCTAGGGGCTGAGGTATTTGTGTAGCCTTATATATAAAACTCTAGATTTTATCACAGAAAAACAAAACAAGGTGATTGCTGAAGTCCTCAAAGCTGTTACAGTTCATCCCATTTTATTAAAAGTATACAGCTGCCGATGCCTAAAATTATTTGAAAACTGTGGCTAAATGTTTCACTGTGACAATTCCTTCTTTTTGTATTGTCCACATGTATATGACGTACATGTTAAAAAATGGTTGTGTTAAAAAAACAAGTAGGGTTTTAGAATTCAGACATTAAATTCTAAAGCCCTTTCTTGGGTGACAATTTTTTTTTAACATTACGTACCCACAAAACATGTCATGTGACCAAAAGAAAAGGGAGGACTTGTAACAGAGAAATAAAATCATAAATTTTGAAAAACACATTACCATAATATTGTCAATTATTTTGGGATTGGAGTATATATTAACTTTTGAACTAGGATTTTTTTTTGTTGAAAGGAAACATAGATGCAAAAACATTCTTTGCGTAAAGTATATGTGTTGTTTGGATGCTGCCTTTAGTTTCTTTACCACAAGGTATATAGGTAGTATTACCTGTATCTTAAAATTAATAATATTGAAATAAAATATCAACATATTTCTTTATGTTCTCAATAGGTGTAAGGATTTATTGTACCAAACGGTATTATTTGCATTCGTTTGTAATGCATTCTATTACATATTGTATTATTTATATCAGTCTTAGATAACGAAAGAAAGGGGATGGCTAATACCCATAAATGACAATGAGAGTCACAAAAAATGTATCAATCACCCATAATTAAATTAAATGCTAAGACGTAATCTACACAGGAGGTAAACATAAAGCGACCATCAATAGTCGATAATTATACTTCCCATATTTTGGTTTTTCGCTCCTGATTGATTCATAATTATGATATTTTATTATTTAAAGCTTTGAGATGGTGTCTCCCCTTTCTTCTTTTCTCTAAGTTGTCTGCAGTATTTCGTATTAAACTCATGTGTTAAGAGTTACCTATTACGTTTCGTTTATATATGTTTAATCTACAAAAAGTATAGAAAGTAAACATTTCTACTTGTGTTATTTTCATATGCAGGACTTAATAAGTTAGCTATTTAAGTTTTATTTATTAGTGTTACCTACACTAAGCCTACAAAAAAATAAGAAATTTGATCTTTAATTTGATTTGTCCTTTTTGTCTTGTGTTATTAAGGGTGCTCTGTCTACAACAAGGACGGCAGATTAACTAAAAAACATTTTTTTTAATGAAGAGGTTTTTTTGATTTGTTGATAATCCTTTACCGTATAGAACTGAAGACTACTTGCCTAAATAATTTCACTCCTTAGCCTGAGTTATATGGATTTATCGTAATTAACCTTGGCGATTTAATAGATAAGGACAGTTATAATTAAATCGCCAAGGTCAATTAGGATGAAACCATATAACTCTGGCTAAGGAGTGAAATTACTTAGGCAAGTAGTGTTCAGTTCTATACAGTAAAGGAATATCCTCAACTCAAAAAAAAACCTTCATTAAAAAAATTGAGTTTTAGTTAATCTTCCGTCCTTGTTGTAGACAGGACACCCCTAACATATAGTAATAAGTTTTATGTTACACTATTATTAAATTCATATACGCTTATAACCTTAAGTAGACGTAATGCTAAGATTTAAAGGTGTTGTTTCAATAACATCACTAATTTCTACTGTTTTTATATTTTTATAAATAAATATCCTTTGTTACATCCAAAAACAAAACGTTTTTCATTTTTATACCACATTTTACAGAACTATTTACCCCCTTCGTCTAAATAAACATGGTTCCTCAGTTAAAAAGTGAAAAACGGATTTTGCACCAAATTACAATTCTTTAGGGTTTAGAAAATTGTGCTTTTGTTATAGGAAACCACATTGTTTTTTATTAAAAAATTACATGTCCTGGTTCAAGAATTTCTAATTTAGGAGAACCTTTTTCAGCAGGATTAGAAAACCGCTTTTTTGGGAAAAGTGAAGCGGCTTCCAAAAATAAAGTATTTTTATTATGGGCAAATGAATCCAAGCGCTTATTCTCAATCCATCGTCAAACATTTAAGAAAAAAACTTTAACGAGGTTGCAGCTTTTTCATAATGATATGTTTATTTTCATTCGCCTCTTTTTCTTCAAAAATAATAGGTTTTTTTAATTCTGAAGAAAGGGAAGCGGTTTACTTCGCTAATTTCGTTTAATTGTCTATTATGGATTTTTATCGTTATACTATTTTTTTCGAATCTCAAATTTAATATATTTATTTGTTGTAACGAACGGATATGTATGTCTCCATTTTTAGATTTTTAAAATGTAAGAGAACATGAAAACATGTATTCAAAGTTATTTCTCCTTAATTTTCGGTTTGGATCATTTTCTTTTTTAAATCCATACAAGGCCTTAAAAATAATAGATTTTAGAAACAATAATGAAGTAGAAATCACAAAAACAATTCAAAACTGCTGGTTAATATATCATTGTATTTGTAACTTCTGCTACATTATTAATGTGTTAAAAAACCGGGTTCTTATCGTCGGTTACTTTTAAGGTCATTTATGGGGTTGAAAAAAGAAAATGACTCAGAGTGGAAAATTGAGGACAAAAAAATTGGAATTACTTTAAAGTCATTTCTTCATTTTCTCTTACATTTTAAAAATCTACTAATGATGCCATACCATATCCCTTCATCACCACAAATAAATATGATAAATTCGAGTTTTCAAAAAAGTATGAGGATAAAAATCCGTAACTATAGACATTGGATGAAATTTTGGAGTCAACCGCCTTAAATCACCAGTTCTTGAAGTAAGACATTATTTGTCTTTAATTTAAAATAATGCCGGCGTTGAAACAAGAGCACAATTTCGTCATCCTAAAGCATTGTGGCTTGGTATAATATCCTGAAATTTCTATTTTTGAACACCTGAACTCATAAAGCAAAACATTATCGGTCTCAAAATGAGATCCCAATTTTTGTAATTGAACGTATTACGTATTGCATTATAAGAAAATATGATTTTAATCTAAGATTCTAAATTACTCTCGGAAACGTAATGAGTTATCAAAACATGGTCTTGTAATTTATCACGTTAAAAAACAATTTCTTTACTCTATGATGCAGCTTTTTTACACTAAAACTCTTAAAACCTTATAAAATGAATTAATTTCCTTAATAAGAAAATATCAAGGTTTATCATGTAGATCACCATATTTTAAATTGAGGAATATTTCTCTTATTTTGAGAACATGACAAATTTGTAGTAATATTATGAATGATTACAGTTAAAAGATATTGCTCTCAATATATGTAACTGATTGTTTGATCTCAAATAATAAAGAACATTATATAAAGTCAAAATTGCTTCAAGGCGAAACCAGTTCTTTTGGAGTAAATCCGTGAAAACGAAGAAATTTGTTTCTTTATTGGAGAGAATATTCTTTTGCCACATATGAAAGTCACTATGCTCTCGAAATGAGGTAAACGCGTTCATTCTGAAGTATCTTTTTTTTGAGTGTATGTACCATCAACAGAAAGAATGAGGGTTATAAATATACAGAGGTCAAAAATCTTTACAAATACATTGGTAGGAAAAAATATAGGTTTAAATCGATTAAACCTAATAACATAACTAAAAATGTAGTCAATGTCATTGGCAACATTAGCGCTTATAAGACAGTGGCGGCTTTTGAGGGTAGTCAGGGTAGGTCGGGCCTACTCAATAATTTTGGGAACACAATAATCGCACAATTTTATTGAAAAATGGTGTCAATGCAAATAAATATATTCTAAATCATTCAATATAATAATACCCACAAAGATTACTTTGTAATACATTTTCACAGAAAACACCGAATCGTGTTAAATAATTTTAAAAATCACTTAATAAGCCCGAATTTAACCGGCCGACCACGTTCACATAAGAGCTCCTTAGAAACAGCGCGTGCTGTTTGTCAGCCGGCCGAGCGTATGATTTATATTTGCGGTGTACTGTGGGCTTTTAGGCCCGCGTCGCACTGGCCGACCCGACCTATTATGATGTTTTAACTAGTTCGATTTCTACTGTCGTCTGCGTCAGCATGGCATGTGGGATATGGTTCGTGGTTCGCGGATGATTTTTTTGGAGTTTTCTGGCGATCACGCGACTGACTGAAGAAAAATGAGTTTTTCTGAGGCTATACCCAGTTCTAGTAACATTAATAGTGAGTGTTTGGACATCGTTGTGTCACTAATGGAATCGCCAGTAGCCAGAACAGCCGAAGTCTAAAGAAGAAGTATTATGAGTGAAAGACCCACTCCAAAATTGTTTATCACAATTTTTTACAGTTGAAAATTACAAAGTACAGCTCAAACTTTTCTACTATTTGGTTTTTATTTGCTGGCCTGGCCTACCCAAGATTTTACCCCACAAGCCGCCACTGTTATAAGATTATTTATTGGTTAGTGGGAAAAAAGTGTGATGTATATTGGCTAGCGTTGAAAACACAGTAAACTGTTACCATAACATCTCATTCATAAGCAAAGCCTTGCAAACGTAGGTAACTCCAGGGCTGGAATTACAAAGCGACGGACGACGTCGGCGACAGGCCGGCAGGCAGCAGAGCGGCTATTGTCAGTTTCGCAGTAGCAAGCACTGGTATCACGGCGGCTTATCGGATACATTCGCGTTTAGAATGTCCATGGCGATGCCGAGACCTCGTCGCTCTTTGCCGTTTGGGTACAAAGTTCAAAAATTTTTATATCACTTTCCTGACCTTAAGTAAAATGGAAAGGAAATAAAATGCTCTGTATATGACACTTTCTTTGTAGATTGGAGTTCCTTTAGTTGCAGACAACATATTCAGATTAAAAAACATGTGTTCAACCGGTTAGGTATGGGATTTAATTTAAAACATATTTCATATTTGTTTCTTGGTAGAAAAAAAAACGAGGTATGTTTACTCTTACGCAAAATACCGTTTCCGAATTTTTTATGCGCCCTGTATAAAAAATTAAATTTTTCATAACGTGACTCTTATTTAGTTTACAAGCAAACACTTTTATTAGGAGTGAGATTTTTAGGTATATTGCAAAATTAGGTCAATTTGTCCTCTTCTAAACCCCATCCGCGGACTTACAGTATAAGTTCTGGCTAGTCATAAATAGCCATGATATTAGTTAGCTAATAATACATTTAAAACTAAATGACCATCACCAACGTTAAAATAGTTTTATTCAAAATAAGAGATGTTTGGCCAGTAGTGCATTGATTCAGTCACTGCCGGCGCCAAGTCGCAGGTATGCATTTGCCTGTCTCGCTGCATAATATGCGAACTATAACTGTATTTTGTTTAGGAGGCTATATACAGTCAGGAGGCCTAAAAAAGCGATTTTTCAAGAATTTTTCCTGAGAAGACTTTTAAATTGTAAAAATTGTAATAATTGTAAAATGTAAAAATTTGTACACATATTATGGTAACTTTTAACTGTATTTTAAGATTTTTGTATTTGTAAAAATAATAATTTTGAAAGCTGCTATAGCTGATCTCCAGGAGTTCCTCTCAAAAAAGGCATCTTGCGGTGACAACGATATCTCTGGACTGGATCATCTAAAATGAAAAAACCAAACGGATTTCGTTAAAGTATTGTATAATCTTCTAATAAATCGAAGGAATAAGCAAATAAAATTTTTTGACCAAATGGCGGCTTCTAAAAAAAATCGATTTTTGGCCAAAATTTTGGCCTTAAATTGTTTATAAAAAAAATTTATCGGTGAGAAAAAACCTTCGATTAATTAGTAAAAAATATACTTAAGAAGCTTGTGTTAAAACTTGAGACTGATCGGTTCAGCCGTTTCCGAGAAATCTTCGTCACCGACTTTAAAAACACAGTTTTCAGAAAAACGCGTTTGAAGTTTCAAAAGCACTCACATAGAGTAAAATTTTTTTAAATTTACTATTTAAATTTACCTCGCAGGTATACGAAAAACACTAATGCATTGTCACTTTACGCATCTGGATACATTAGAAGGGAACATTTATAATAGGCAGGTGAATAAAAAGCGTTCTAGGTAAGCGCTGCTGCTCCGGCTTCCTACTTTCAGTCGCTCTGACACGTCTTTACAAATATGCGTGTAACTTCAAAAATAATCGCCGGATTGCCTTGAAATTTTCTGTGTGTGTACTTGAATATAATATGTACATTACGAAAATGAAATTAATTTTTTTTTTCAAAATTCTAACTGTATATAACCCCTTAGGCCTTTTTCAACAATTAAACGGACAATACATCCAATATGTTTTAAATTAAATAGAAATTCCAATAAAGTCTTTCTTGTACAGGGATATCCAAATAAAAGTGAACAGTCCTTATAACTTTTTCATTTTTAAGGATTGGAAAAAATGTTAAATATGAAAGTTTTGGGGATTTTTATGGATCATTCATATATCTTATCAGCAAAACAATTAATTGAGAATCGAGTAAAAAATAGTATAAAACATGGATCCTCTCGCTTATTTTAAATTGGATGGTATGATATTTATCATATTTTTGGATTCTAGGAGAAGTTCTAGACATATTTTGTATAACATACCCTATGAGGTAGTTTTTCAATCGTTTTAAAATATTTTAAATTAACAATTATTTCGCCTAAATATACTTTAAACGTAACTATCCAGGTTGCGAACGAAATACCTGCTACCTTTTTAAATTTTCTTCGTAGGTAAGTCAAGGTTGGCAATAATACTTTAGTCACCGTAAGTTTATAATTTTATTTCTATGCAAAATGAGTTAAGTATTCTATTAAACAATAAATGCTGATTTTTATTAGTTATTAATATGTGAAAGCAATAACCAGTGATTATAAACAATAACAAATGAATTATAACATAAACAGATAAATGTGACATTGGCGAATAAACATCAAAAGAAATTTTCAACATGTCCGCCATTTAATTCGTCGCACTTATCATACATTCTTCTCTTGAATTTCTTCAATATTTTCATTATGATTGCCGTATACGACATTTTTCAAATGACCCCAAGGAAATGTATCTGAAGTCTAAAGGTATGAGGTCTGGACCACTTTTAGGCCAATGTCACGTTCCATATCTACCGATTCATTCGTTATACTGATAGTTTAAAAAATTGCGAACCTCAATTAATTATATTATGGGGAAGCGCTCCGTCCTGTTGCCATATAGTACGTCGACGTTCTTCAAATGACAATTCGTCGAGAAAATCTTCGATTTCATTTTCTAAAAAATTAAGATAGCGCTGACCAGTTAATGCTCCCCGAAAAAACAATGGTCCTAGAATTTTACTTTGTAATATCCCACACCAATCTTTGATTGAATTACGCCCCTGAAAATCAACATCTTCGACGTTAAAGGGATTTTCATCCAACCAAACATGAACATTTCGTCTATTAAACATTGCAACCGCAGTTGAGAAAGTTGCTTCGTCTGTCCAAACGATAGTATGAAATAAATTAGGATCGTGCGGCATTCTTTCGTTAATATTTGTGACAAAAGTACATCTCCTTTCTTTTTGATCGGCATTAAGCTTTTAAACTGGCATAATTTTATATGGTCTATCTATACTTAAAATGCTTTAACGTTTATTGAACTGTTCCGTAAGTCAACATTTTATCTCTTCTTCCATATCTGAGATACCGCACACAATCGGAAATTGATTTTTCTGGCTTCCCTTGAAAATATAATAAAATCGCTAGGTCCCTTTCTTCATTTCTTGCTCTTGTTCTTTTTCCATTGCCCAGAATTTCTCCTCCTTCTAGTCTTCTATTTGTTTTTATTATGGTGTTCAATAATGGAGTAATTTGTCCTTCTATATTTTCCTCATATTGTCTTTGAGCCGCTCTAACATTATTGTTATTTTTTAAATATAATTTTAACATTTTGTACCTCTCATTAATAGAATAACTCATTTGCATAAAAATAAAATTATAAATTCACGGTGACTAAAGTATTATTGTCAACCTTGACATTATTTTGACTTACCTACGAAGAAAATTTAAAAAGGTAACAGGTATTTCGTTCGCAGCCTGGATAGTTACGTTTAAAGTATATTTATGCGAAATCATTTTTAATTTAAAATATTTCAAAAACTATTGAAAAACCGCATAGAGTATGTTATACAAAATATGTCTGGAACTTCTCCTAGAATCCAAAAATATGATAAAAATCATTCCATCCAATTTAAAATAAGCGAGAAAATCGATGGTTTATGCTATATTTTTTTATTCGATGCTCAACTGTTTTGCTGATAAGACATATGAATGATCTATTAAAATCTCCAAAACTCTCATATTTAACATTTTTACCCATTTTTAAAAATAAAAAAGTTATAAGGCCTGTTCACTTTTATTTGGATGTCCCTGTACTTAATCGGTATTTTATTTTTCATATTTCAGAAATAATTAGAAATAATAATAAACAACTTTAAACGTTCTTCAAAAATATCCAATGAAAAGTTTGAGGTACTATAAAAAAATATCGATGATGTTACAGGAACCTTGGTGGAGGCGGCAACAAAATTTGAGTTGACCGAAAATATGAACAACAATAATATGCCAAAAAATTGTTCTAAAAAAGTTGCCCTTAAAATACTGAATTTATTGTGTTAGATGTACGCACTGCAGATTTAGCATTTTCATATTTTTTTAACGAAAAAAATCGAATAAAATTTAATTTTGTTAGTATAAAGCTTCATCAAAATAACAACTTGAAAACTAAAATTCTTCGCAAAGCTTGGGAGTTCGACCCTTAAAATTATTCCGCTTTATGAAAATCTATATTTAGGACACCACAGGGTAATAATTTTATTATAGGGATATTAAATTTGCAAGCCAGAATCTTTACTGAATTAGAGCAGTTTCCAGTAAAGTTGATTTCTCAAACAATAATTATTGTGCCTTGAACGATTTTGTGTATAAGCGTGGACCTCTTCTCCACATAAAATTTTCTTAAGCATAACTTTTTTGTACACAGACTAGTGATGTAAGAGAAGTATTGTAACGGAAGCAGAAACGGAAAAGGATATTAAAAATGTCACATAATATATGGAAATATATTTATTTAAAAAATTTACTCAAGTACGTTTTTCAAGTTTATAAAACTAGGCAAACCTTGCATTAAGTTAAACATAGCTTTAGAAAGACATTTCTAAAAAATATATTCGAAACAAGGTGAGGCAAAAAAGATGAAATAGTTTTTAGGTTAGATTAAATTTGATTGAGTTAAAACTGTTAAAGAAAGAATAAAATTATTCTGCAATGTTGCAAGGGATTATATGAGCACACAAATAGATAAAAGATGTCTTAGGTGTTTATCAATGTTTTGAAGAAAACACTTCTTTAATCTTTAATCTTTAATAAAAAAATACAACGTGACTGCTTTTGTAAGCGACGTTTTGCATTATGCGAACTCTACTTAATCTGTCGACTGTGTAGAATAGTTTTATTTAATAAAATTGTAACAACCCGAAAAAAAGGGACATGCATATTGTTTTTAGCACCCATATTACTGCTGTTGTTTCAGTATTTTATTTAAAATATTAGACACGCTAAATAATATTTCGTCGAATATTCATTTTCATTTATTTCGAGCAATGAGGTGAAAAGTTGTAAATATCGTATATTACGTATATCCAGTATATTTAGCAGAAGCGTATTGTTTCCAAAACGAAATTATTACTAGTGGCGCAAAACTCAGGGTCGGACTCAGGTAACAGATAGAAAAGGTAAATGAAATTAAATTAATATTAGATGTTGTCAGGTTGTATTTATGAATTATTGCTCCTAAAAAAATATGAAGAAAATGTTTTAAGTTCGCCGCGCTTATGTAATAAAAATTACTTTCAAATATTTTTTTTAGTTAACCAATACGATGGATGATTGGAATTTGATCCAACTAATTATGTAATAGATTATATATTTGTATATACATTATATACCGCGTTCTTGAATACTGGTACATTATTGCTGTAACCTTCTAACTTTCAAAAACTCGTAACTCCATGAAAAATGGGTCTACAAAATTTCTAAAAAAGCAAATTAAAGCTTTTCTAGTCTAGTTCTTAAAAAAATTCATGTTCATCAAATTCCAACATGCAGTAAAAAGCAGCGACCAAGATAACGAAAAAAAAAGCAGAAAATGCCGTATAAAAAATCTGACAACATTGCATGTATTCTGCAGGTTTTGCGGCGGATATAGAGTAGCTGGACAGATTAAACAAATGTGTGAAGGAAAAAGGTGAACATTTTGAGTAGTTTTAATTTTTTAAAATTAAATAGGAAACTAGTAATAAATATTATCCATTACTTTAGTCAAGTTTACTTTATTCTTCAATTTAAACACCTTTTTGTGAGGGACAGAACTTATGGCAGGACTATGCATAGGCTCTTATCAGACTAAGTACATATGTTTTAACAATACACATAATACATAATATTATCCAGAGCACCTTGGATATAACCTACTTACAAAATCTGTTTATTTATAACAAATATCTGTACATGTTACCTTATACTACTTAATTAAATACAAATATATATATATATATATATATATATATATATATATATATATATATATATATATATATATATATATATATATATATATATATATATATATATAATAAATGTAAATGCGAAGATTTACTTCTTCGCTAGTGCAGCGAAAAGGCCGTGAATGAAAAATAAAAATAATGAGGACTATCTTTGATTCTGATCTGGGTGACCTCCTGCTATCGATTTCTGGGCCCTTACCCATCAGCGGGAAGGCTTACACCCAGGGTGGCTGAAGAACAGACAACGATTTGACCAGAATCAAAGAGAGTCCTTATATCCAAAATGTTCGGAAAGGATGGGTAAGATGTAGTGGCTCGCGCCAACTAGTTCACCCAGTGTTGCTCCAAAAATGTTTGGCTGCTAACACAATAATACTCGAAAGTATGTCGAATGTCGATTTTCTCGACGTCGACGGTACAAATGCACCATTGTACAACAATAGTAGAAAAATGGAAGATTTCTTGGCCTATAGGTAATATAATAAATGTAAATGCGAAGATTTACTTCTTCGCTAGTGCAGCGAAAAGGCCGTGAATGAAAAATAAAAATAATGAGGACTATCTTTGATTCTGATCTGGATGACCTCCTGCTATCGATTTCTGGGCCCTTACCCATCAGCGGGCAGGCTTACACCCAGGGTGGCTGAAGAACAGACAACGATTTGACCAGAATCAAAGAGAGTCCTTATATCCAAAATGTTCGGAAAGGATGGGTAAGATGTAGTGGCTCGCGCCAACTAGTTCACCCAGTGTTGCTCCAAAAATGTTTGGCTGCTAACACAATAATACTCGAAAGTATGTCGAATGTCGATTTTCTCGACGTCGACGGTACAAATGCACCATTGTACAACAATAGTAGAAAAATGGAAGATTTCTTGGCCTATAGGTAATATAATAAATGTAAATGCGAAGATTTACTTCTTCGCTAGTGCAGCGAAAAGGCCGTGAATGAAAAATAAAAATAATGAGGACTCTCTTTGATTCTGATCTGGGTGACCTCCTGCTATTTTTCTACTATTGTTGTATAATGGTGCATTTGTACCGTCGACGTCGAGAAAATCGACATTCGACATACTTTCGAGTATTATTGTGTTAGCAGCCAAACATTTTTGGAGCAACACTGGGTGAACTAGTTGGCGCGAGCCACTACATCTTACCCATCCTTTCCGAACATTTTGGATATAAGGACTCTCTTTGATTCTGGTCAAATCGTTGTCTGTTCTTCAGCCACCCTGGGTGTAAGCCTGCCCGCTGATGGGTAAGGGCCCAGAAATCGATAGCAGGAGGTCATCCAGATCAGAATCAAAGATAGTCCTCATTATTTTTATTTTTCATTCACGGCCTTTTCGCTGCACTAGCGAAGAAGTAAATCTTCGCATTTACATTTATTATATTACCTATAGGCCAAGAAATCTTCCATTTTTCTACTATTGTTGTACAATGGTGCATTTCTACCGTCGACGTCGAGAAAATCGACATTCGACATACTTTCGAGTATTATTGTGTTAGCAGCCAAACATTTTTGGAGCAACACTGGGTGAACTAGTTGGCGCGAGCCACTACATCTTACCCATCCTTTCCGAACATTTTGGATATAAGGACTCTCTTTGATTCTGGTCAAATCGTTGTCTGTTCTTCAGCCACCCTGGGTGTAAGCTGATGGGTAAGGGCCCAGAAATCGATAGCAGGAGGTCACCCAGATCAGAATCAAAGATAGTCCTCATTATTTTTATTTTTCATTCACGGCCTTTTCGCTGCACTAGCGAAGAAGTAAATCTTCGCATTTACATTTATTATATTACCTATAGGCCAAGAAATCTTCCATTTTTCTACTATATATATATATATATATATATATATATATATATATATATATATATATATATATATATATATATATATATATATATACAGGGTGTCTAAAATTGGTGATACCACTATTGCTATCTCCGAAATGGTAAAAGATACGAGGTCGGTTAAATTAGAGAAAATGTGCCATTTCTAGTCTCTATTCATATTCCGTTTACGGAGTTGCCAAATTCTCAATAGTTTCTTATCTACAGGGAATTTTTTAAAAATAACCAAAAATTTAATTCTTAAATATCTCGAAAACTATTATAGTTACGAAAAAGTTGTTTTTACAAAAATCACACGATTTTTTACCTTCTCTAAAGTAACGTTATTGTTTTGTTTATACCATTTGTATTTACTGAGTTACTGATACTAACTTGTTTTTTTCAAATACGGACCTGGATTTTTTGCTGCATTTTTTTGAAAGAATACTTCATAACCTTTACAACTATGTATCACTTGATTATGGTTTTAGACGTTTTGATCAGGAATAACATCATCAGGATTTTCTATCGATGCGGACCTGGGATTTTCCATGTTAAGGCACAATTTCACAACCTATCGCTGTTGTTCAAATTATTCAACTGATTAATTTTAAACTATGTTCATGATTACTAACCAGAACCCTTTGGCCATTAAAGTTTGTCAAATTGCACTTAAGCCAATGAGTTATTGAAAGCAAAAGTTTAGCAGACTCAGACCAGATATAATTAGCGGCCTTTATTAACAGCACCTAACTCGTGGTTAAGTTTACTACATATTGTAAAACGCACTCTTGATGATACGTCTTCATTATTTACGTTTTTAATATTTTCGTATCCAAAAATCACCTTTCTGATTCAAAAGATAATAATAAATAATCCTATTTTACCTAATGGTTTCATTTCTGCTGCAACTCATTCTGCTGGTACAGTTGAATTACTATTTACTGGCTTTGAAAACAAACCATATTATCTCAAATTAAAGACCTTTAACTATATTCTAGCATAAAACCATTGTCATATTTACTGGGTTCGGATTATAAGGAATTCGAATCTAAAATCCGTTTTCTGCTTTATTTTTTGACGTTGCGTTGAATTATAATGTATGGATGGACGGACGGGCGAACAGGTTGATGGACGCGATTGGACTGACCACACAAAGCCAATCACGCCTCTAAGATTTAATTATTAGGATTTGTTATAATTAAAACTAAGCTTATGCTTTTTCAAGCGTTGGACCAATTTTACAAACTTGAAGGTCCAGGTTAGTAATCATGATTATAATTAATATTTACCAGTTAAAACAATTTAATCCATAGTTACTGATTCTGACCTAATTGTCGCCATAATAGGTCGTGAAATGGCGCATTAACTTGAAAAATGCCAGGTCCGTACTGGTAGAATATCCTGATAATACTATTCTTCACCAAAACGTCGAAAAACATAATCAAGTGATACACAGTTGTAAAGGGTATGAAGTATTCTTTCAAAAAATGCAGCAAAAAATCCAGGTCCGTATTTGAAAAAAACAAGTTAGTATCAGTAACTCAGTAAAAACAAATGGTATAAACAAAACAATAACGTTACTTTAGAGAAGGTAAAAAATCGTGTGATTTCTGTAAAAACAACTTTTTTGTAACTATAATAGTTTTCGAGATATTTAAGAATTAATTTTTTGACTATTTTTAAAAAATCCCCTGTAGATAAGAAACTATAGAGAATTTGGCAACTCTGTAAACGGAATAAGAATAGGGACTAGAAATGGCACATTTTCTCTAATTTAACCGACCTTGTATCTTTTACCATTTCGGAGATAGCAATAGTGGTATCACCTATTTTAGACACCCTGTATATATATATATATATATATATATATATATATATATATATATATATATATATATATATATATATATATATATATATATATATATATGTATATATATATATATGTATATGTTACCGGTAAAGTCCCTTTCATCGTCATACTTAAATTTGCCTAGGTAAACCGCACATTGCCGGGACGTTTTGGGCAAAGTCTGAAATTGTTCTCTATTTCGGAGTTTATCCAGTATGTAACCCGGCAACCTTAGGTTTGCCAAACACGTTTTAGGAAAAGTCCGACATAATAAATTTGTGGCCGTTACCGTCGCTGTTCATTTTGTAATCATAACTAGTTATAGCCTGTTTTTTGTAATCCGTCGCGGGTACACACGCACTGCGTTGATTGTTTAAGGTGGCATTTTCCGATCGCGTCCATGGTGGCCAACTTAATTTCATTTTGACATGGTTTTTCGGCTTTAAAATTTTTAACAATAAGATTATAAGTACCTATATTAAGTATAGATTAATATCCTGCAAGCAATTTTCAGTTAATTATTTAAAGTTTCAACCTATATAACGTTTTCATTCAGAAGATTAATATTTTAAAAGATCTATGGTGACTTTTTTGACACTAGGACCTTAACATTCTTTTAAAATATTATTTCCTTAAAATAAATCATAAAATATCTTGAGACTTTCATTACTACGTTAAAAAATACCTATAGAATATGAATCTACGGATAATATTGTGAAAATATTCATACAAAAAAAAAATAAAGCAAAACATTGTACCAAAATAAAATTAAGTTGGCAATAAATGGGTGTGGTCGGCAAGGGCAACCTTAAGCAGGCCGTGTATTGAATCGACTCGGCTTGGCTCGGCACGGCACAGTCGAAAGGTTTGGTATGCAATTATATGAAGAGGAGCGCATTGAATCGGGTTCGCCCGGTTGGGTATCGTACTTTGCCGGTAACAATATATATGTTACCGACAAAGTATGATGCTCCGCCATACTTAGGTTTGCCTGGGTAAACCCCACATTGTCGTAGCGTTTTAGGCGAAGTCCGAAATTGTTCTCTTTCTCAGAGTTGGCCTAAAGTGTAATCCGGCAAACTTAGGTGTGCCAAACACGTTTTAGGAAAAGTCTGAAATAAGTTCTCACCTTTATGATGTACCATGATAATGATATCATGATATACTAGTGATGTTAGGCATGTAAATAATATGATCCGATCTTATTTCAGTTAGTTAAATATACCTACATAATATAATTATTAAACTTTTTTTAATAAATGATAATAACAAACCTAAGCAAACCCGGTCCAGTTAGACGGACAGACAAACACTTAAACAATCAACTCAGTGCGTGTGTACCCACTACGTATTACAAACATGCTATAACTAGTTGCGACTAGAAAATGAACAGTGACGTAACGGTCACAAATTTATTATTTCGGACTTTTCCTACAACGTGTTTGGCAAACCTAAGTTTGCCGGGTTACATTCTAGGCAAACTCCGAAATAGAGACAAATTTCGGACTTTTCCCAAAACGTACCGGCAATGTGCGGCTAAACTAGGCAAACTTAAGTATGACGAAGAATCGGACTTTGCCGGTAACATATATACACGAGCGTGACATAGTTTCGCGCAACACGGTTGCGTCCAACAAGTCAATGCAGCCAGAGAACCTGACTGGGGCTGTTTTTAACTCTCGGTAGCAAAGCGGTAACTTAGATGTTATAATGTAGGCCTGCTCCGGTGAACCTTTAAGGCCATAAGGGATTTACTTTACAGGGTTTAAAATGATTTATGAAGGATAAATGTAGTTACTTACTGGTTACTTAGATTTTTGATTTTTTACTAGGAAAAACGGAGAAAAACCCAGTTTGATGAATATAACGGGTTCGCGATGGCTAATATACGAAACCTGTATGCATTCGCATATTATCGAAAACGTCAGCATAACCCATATTAGCCAGCTAATACGAAAACATAACGGTATTATCCATAGCAACAGTTTACACAACAATCGTCAGGATAAAGATTTTCTGAGCAGGTTGTACAATTAAGTGTCCCACATGTACAGGGATATCCAAATAAAAGTGAACAGGCCTTATAACTTTTTATTTTTAAAGATGGGAAAGAATGTTTTGGGGATTTTTATGGATCATTCACATATCTTATCAGCAAAACAATTGAGCATCGAATAAAAAAAAATGGTATAAAACATCGATTTTCTCGCTTATTTTAAATTGGATGGTATGATTTTTATTTCATTTTTGGATTCTAGGAGAAGTTCGAGACATATTTTGTATAACATACCCTATGCGAGTTTACAATCGTTCTTGAAATTTTTCAAATTAAAAAATTATTTCGCATAAATATACTTTAAACGTAACTATCCAGGTTGCGAACGAAATACCTGCTACCTTTTTACATTTTCTTTGTAGGTAAGTCAAAGTTAATACCAAGGTTGACAATAATACTTTGGTCAGCGTGAATTTATAATTTTATTTTTATGTAAAATAAGCTATTCTATTAATGAGAGATACAAAATATTAAAATTATATTTCAAAAATAGCAATAATACTAGAGCGGCTCAAACGATAATATGAAGAAAGTATTTAAGTGGGGCAAATAACTCTATCATTAAACACCATAATAAAAACAAATAGAAGACTAGAAGAAAGAGGAATTCTGGGTAATGGAAAAAGAAAGAAGAGAAATAAATGAAGTACGGGACCTAGCGATTTTATTATATTTTCAAGATAATCCACAAAAATTAATTCCAGATTGTGTGCGGTATCCCAGATATGAAAGGAGAGATAAAATGTTAACTTATGGAACAGTTCAAAGAAAGTATTTGAAGTATAGAACATAATATAAAATTATGTCAGTTCAAAAGCTTAGTGCCGATCAAAAAGAAAGGAGATATACTTTTGTTACAAATATTAACGAAAGAATGCGGCAAGATCCTAATTTATTTGATACTATCGTTTTAGATAGACGAAGCAACTTTCTCAACTGCGGGATATCCCCTTGCAGTCGAAGATATTGCTTTTCAGGGGCGTAATTCAATCAACGTTTGGTGTGGGATATTACAAAATAAAGTACTAGGACCATTGTTTTTTCGGGGAGCATTAACTGGTGTCCTATCTTAATTTTTTAGAAAATTATTGTAAACCGAAGATATTCTCGACGAATCGCCACTTGAAGCACGGCGACGTATTATATGCATAGAGAAAATATATAGTAGAGAAATAATGTCAATTACGAATGCGGCAAATTTACCGAGCTGAATCCGTAAACAAAGACTGTCCTCTGCGGGCTTGCGCATTGTCGAACGTTTGCCTTGGGATAGACAGGACCGTACTTCAATAGCTATTTACCTAACAAGTGCGGAAAATGAATTTTTCCGCACGAGTCTGCCGTTCACCGAACGACGCGTAGCGGAGTTCGGTGAAGCAGCCGAGTGCGGAAAAACATTTTCCGCAAGTGTTAGGTACAATAGTTTTTCTACGAGCGTGAGGAAAGTCAACAGAATTAATCAAAAGTTGAGAAATTTTTATCTGATTATAAGCGCTTATGGTTTATTTAGAAACATATTTTATTAGATTATTGATAAAGTAAACATAAAGTAAAATATTATTAACAATAATAGTTACATGTCAAAATCTAATACCTAATTATTTATATTATAATTTATTGTAAAAGTACAATTATTTGCATTACTTAAATTTATAGCAGATGCCCTTCTTTACGCTTCATTTGCAAAAGATCTCGTATTCTTTTTCATATCTTCTCTTTGATTTTTCTGGTAACAGGTCCATTTTCACATTTTCTGCTATCAGAAGAATCTCATCGGGAACTCCGGTATTTTCATCGATTCCCTCGAGACAAATATTCATTTTTAATGAGGATTCACTTATTCACGAGCAAAATATTTTAGAAATGCACTGACAGTTTTCTGACAATAAACAAACAAAAATGAAAGTAAATAGCTGGTTAGTTACATATGGTAACTAAAGCATTTCGCAACCACCATAATATACCGGCTTATTATTAATTTGATATATTGAGGTGGAAAATTATTTTTATTATACTTCTTTGAAAACACCTTATTTTCATCTGTTTTAGTAATAATGTAAGATGGGCTTTTTCGGGCTAGCGCACGGAAAGAGCGCACGGAAAAAATTTTCCTGGTCTCCAGTTCTTTCAGTGTGCTGAATGAAGATACCGACTATTTTTTGGCTTTAAAATAGAAATATAGGTATAGGAAAATAAACTAAACTCAAGAAAGTCTATATGCTATCTGATATTTAATATGTACCTATTTTGTATTTTATTTCGTAAATATTTGAATATTTAGATGAATTTCTGAAATATTTTTTGACGTTTTGTCAATCTTATCTGACATAGACAAATTTAAATCACCTTTTAAATGATTTGAAAGTTACCATGAAAACGCATCATACCTGCCAAAGACCATATTGTCAGCGTTGTTAATTTTCTGTCAATTAAATTCATTCTAATAAAATGTTCTCTCAACCTGAAAAAGTGGCATCTTTCATTATTAATAGTTAATTTTTAATTACTCTAGTAGTTTTTTTTTTAAATTCCGATAACAGTTGTGAAAATAAAAATATTCCAAGTTTATTTTGTATGTATGTATTTTTTTATGTTATATTTTGTTTTATGTTATCGTTTTCAAAGAAGTATAATAAAAAATATCGTTCATTACACGTCCAGAAATGGATTTTCCGTGCTTGCTTGACTTCCCGTGTTCGGCTGCGCCTCACACGAGAATTTGTCAAGCGCGCACAGAAAAATCCTTTTTTCCGGACTGGTAATGAAATATACTATTCCACACGGTGCGGAAAATTATTTCCACACGGTGCGGGAAAATTAATTTTCCACACTAAAATGTGTGTGGAAAATTCAATTTTCCGCCCGCTCGTAGAAAAAATTTATTTCACATGACGTGAATCTTTTATCGAGTAATAAATGCTAAATATATTACTTGTAATTATTCTTTTTATTAATGATAAAAATGTAACCATTAGTGAGATTTTAACAAAAAGTGTATAGTTTGTTGGCTTAAATCTGAGTTTTCTTGCTATACAAAACTGTCGATAATTCCTCGAAAATAGCTCAGTTTATATATATACAGTGCGTCTCTTTAATGTCCCCCCCTCTTAATTTTTTAAACGTTACATTTACAAAATTGAAAGTTGAAATAAAATATAAACATAGTATTCTAAACAATAGAAATAAAATATGCAACTGTTTTAAGAAGTAAAATAGTAAATCAAAAAAAATTACATGTGTATATTTTATTGGATTGGCATCCCATCCTGTATAATTATTGAACAAACCAAGTTCTAGGGTAAGATGTAAATATTTTTACACCTATTTACAGTGTGTGCACTTGATACTTTGCTGAAAGCGCTACTACTTACGGCCCCATGTCAATCTAATCCACCGATATCTTAGCGATCCTTTGGCGAAAGCGCTTTTTTCTTTCGCCATCCCTTTTAAAATACTCCCCTCTACCCTAATCCACTAGTATTTTTAGTGCCCCTTTGACGAAAGCGCAAATATGCCATTTGGACACACCCTTCTAATCCACTGGTATCTTAGCGATCCTTTGGCGAAAGCGCTTTTTTCTTTCGCCATCCGTTTTAAAATACTCCCCTCTACCCTAATCCACTAGTATTTTTAGTGCCCCTTTGACGAAAGCGCAAATATGCCTTTTGGACACTCACCCTTCTAATCCACTGATATCTTAGCGATCCTTTGGCGAAAGCGCTTTTTTCTTTCGCCATACCTTTTAAAATACTCCCCTCTACCCCAATCCACTTGTATTTTTAGTGCTCCTTTGGCGAAAGCGCAAATATGCCTTTTGGACACACCCTTCTAATCCACTGATATCTTAGCGATCCTTTGGCGAAAGCACTTTTTTCTTTCGCCATCCCTTTTAAAATATTCCCCACTACCCTAATCCACTAGTATTTTTAGTGCCCCTTTGGCGAAAGCGCAAATATGCCTTTTGGTCACACTCACCCTTATGCAATATAGGGGAAGGACACTATATATGACCTTCTTACACCATCTTACCCCTTATACAATGCCCCTAATACACACACACCCCATCAGTGCCTTTCTGACACCTTGACCACACTCAATACACGTCACTGACAAATATTTCTACTTCTCCGTGTGTGTATTCACTTCAACACCGGAGTGCATTTAAGATAAATTATATTTTTTACCTCCTATTCTTTCACATATTGATATAATTTAAATTTGGAATTAAACTATTTGTATTTATGCACTACTTGTAAGAAATAGACTACGAAATAATTCCTTATATTTAAAAGTTGGATACATAATTGGCGAAACATATGAAATGTTTGTAACACTTTGTAAAGACTATTTTTGTATCGAAATAACAAGCTTCAGAGGTTCGCTATATTCGCCACCCCAACCAAAAATACCATAACATACAAATGACTGAGATTTTTTCGGCCCGGTTCTGATCGCCGCGTTGCGTCATTGAGTTCAACAACCACTTTTACGAGACGTCCCGAGTGCACATTCTTCGAGTGGACCGTCGTTTAAAAATCTGACTGGCGCCCAATGCGTACAAACGCACTTTTTCGCCCATACATTGGACGGATTCAGCTGGTGTCGCGAATACGTTGTGATGGTCTAAATATATCTTGTCTATGATTATATGGCAACAGGACGGAGCGCCTCCCCGTAATATAATTGGGATTCGCAATTTTTGAAACCATCAGCATAACGAATGGATCGGTAGATATGGAACCTTACATTGGCCTGCAAATAGCCCAGACCTCACACCTTTAGATACATTTCTTTGAGGTGATTTGAAAAATGTCGTATACAGCAATCATAATGAAAATATTGAAGAAATTCAAAGGAAGGTGAGAAATGAAGTAAGAAATCTGAACGAAAATGATGCTGAACTCACTTCAGAGGCAGAGAAGAATGTATGAAAAGTGAGAAAAATTAAATGGCGGACATGTGGAAAATTTCTTTTGATATTTATTCGCCAGTGTTAACATTTATCTGTTTATGTTATAATATATTCATTTGTTATTGTTTATAATCACTGGTTATTGCTTTCAAATATTAATAACTTATAAAAATCTACATTTATTTTTAATAGAATAACTCTTTTTGCATAAAAAATATGGGATGAAACATCATTGAATTTATAAGAAAAATATAAACACTATATTATTTAACAACGTATGTTACAACCATCGACAATCGACTTCTAATTTTAGAAATTATTTTAACTGCGAAAATGCGCTAGCAAGGTCGACTGAATATCAGTTTGGGCTTTGAAAAGGACATTTTAAGATAAAAAAAAAGATGAAAGGGCAAAACTCCCTAAAAAAAGACTGTCCTTTCCAGAAAAGGACAGGTGGCAACCCTAGTTAATACACAACATTCGTTACAATGTATTTTCAAATATCGTTCAATCCTCAATTTTATTAGACTCCAAGTTCGCTATAAATTCATTTTGTTGTTGGCCTAGTAAAACCATTTATCATTATGATGTGAGCACCAGGTGTGTAGGCACAATGAACAAGCAATAACAAACAATTTGCCCCAAATCACGTTTAATAAATATATCTCGCTTCACTAACAGGAATTTACATTTAGTCTTACCCATTAATTTACATTATTTTATAAAGCCTTTATTACTTTGAATAAAAATGAATAAACAAATTGTTTAAGATAAAATTTGTTACAGTTTAAAAATTTTAAAATTGTCCTTTGCCCTGCCGTTGCCATGGACAACTAGAGAACATTTTTTTAGGCAAAATGTGGATATACCCCAAAATCGTAGCATGTTTTCAAGATGTACCTGCTCCATAGAACTAACTCTACAAAGAAGCGCTAACCAGCGTGATTCGCCTTTTAGAATCATAATTTATCAATCAATGACTTAAATTTTATCAAGTTGGGTGGCCCATGTTTGTTGAATTTGTTATATATTGTTCTATGTTATTTGTATATATATATATATATATATATATATATATATATATATATATATATATATATATATATATATATATATATATATATATATTTGTTTATTCTTGGGTTTTGTTATTCCTGGATAAAAATTAAAAATTGTACGTTGGTCTTTACATACTTTTTATTGGTTAAATTTTGACGTTTCGGTCCTTTTCTTTAGACCTTCTTCAGAAATATTTATATGTTGCTAAAAAATAGCTTATGTCAATTCTTTTTTCTCTTGTCATTACATAAATACAACTTAAAAATATGCACAGAAAACACAGACATACCTTGAAGGAAAATCACTGGCAAGTTTCTCCAAACATTCCACAAATTGCCTCATGCATTGGTTTAATTTAAAAAACAAAGAATTTTAAAAGTAAAACACACACATTCTTTTAAAATATTGCAACATGAACAACACGTAAGTTAAAACCGGCGGAATGATATTATTGTTAGAATGGTGAAACGAAATTTTTGTTTTTACTACTACTTCATTAGTGTTTTTAATTATGTTATGGTAAATTTTGCTTAGATTTTTTGTATCCGTTTTTGAATTTATGTTTTTTGAGTTTTTTTGAATTTCAATCATTTCATACAATTCTCTTTTTTTTTTGTGTGGGTTTCAGTCCGTAGGATTTTTACGTTTTCGAAATCGAAAGTGTGTTGCTTTTCTACACTATGGTTGGTTAGGGCTGTTTTATTTTTTTTTATCGTACTTGTGGCTGTTAAGACGATTTTAATATTGACTATGTAGTTTGAACTATATAAACACTGTCGCAGTCTTTACACGGTATTTGATAGACTACGTGACTTTTTTTGTGTTTTGGAATTTTTTATTTAAGGGTACTAAAGTTTTTTTTCTTTAAAAGGTTAAATCCTTTGTGGGCGACTTCAATATTATGTTTACTAAAAGTTTTTTTTATTTTTTCTGATAAACCTGGGAGAGAAAGTTTTTGTTTTTTGAGTTGTTGTTGTTAGGTTGATTTTTGTTGTAAAAAATGTGTATTCTTTTTCTAAAGATATTGTTTATTAGCTTTTCAGGATAATTGTTTAATTGAAGTGCCTGTTTTGCTTTTTTTATGGCATTTTCTCGATATTCGGTGCTAGAGAGTTTAATTGCTCGGTCTGTATATATATATATATATATATATATATATATATATATATATATATATATATATATATATATATATATATATATATAATATTATTTTGGTAGTCTTGGCTGACTAGTTAGTAAACTCGATTTCTTGATTTTTGGGGTAACAGCCAGGAAGGTTTGGGCTTAAATAAGTAAACTCTTATTTACTACGAGCCGAGCGCTTTCGGAAAATTTTATTCCTTTTTCAAGGCTACAATATAGAGCAATTTTATAAATTATTTAATTAAAAAACTAATTTAAAAATAATTACCTGGGTGCAAAGTGAGTTTAAAAATTGATAATAACATCTCTTTGTATTAGTACTAATCCTATTTAGTAATATATAGTTATAAATATTAAAAAAATCATCTTAACATCTTGATGATTGACAATGACATTTAAATATTGTTATATTAATATTACTATATAGGCCAAAGTTCTAGGGTACTTAAAGATAGAATTACATCACATAAAAGTGACTGCAGATTAAACAAACGTTCTTGTGCATTAGCGGAACATAACATAGACATAGGACACATACCAGATTTTGACTCTTTAAAAATATTACATTGTGAACCAAACAAAAACAAAAGACTTTTTTTAGAAATGACAGAAATTTATAAAAATAAAAATACATTAAACAAAAACAAAGATATTGCTGAACTTAGTATAATTTACTCCAATATTATTACAATGGATAAAGAAAATAATAACAATCAAAGTGTAACAAATTTAGGGTAAAACAATGTAATTTTTTTTTTTTTTATATGCAGTCAAAATTTATTAATAAAATTAAAATGCATTTTTACAACACAAATTAGTTTAAAATATATAAGGTAAAGAAAAATTTGTCTACCTAGCACTAATTATAACAATAATTAAAATACCAATATTTAAGTTTTATAAACCACCATGTATAACAATATTTAAATGTCATTGTCAATCATCAAGATGTTAAGATGATTTTTTTAATATTTATAACTATATATTACTAAACAGGATTAGTACTAATACAAAGAGATGTTATTATCAATTTTTAAACTCACTTTGCACCCAGGTAATTATTTTTAAATTAGTTTTTTAATTAAATAATTTATAAAATTGCTCTATATTGTAGCCTTGAAAAAGGAATAAAATTTTCCGAAAGCGCTCGGCTCGTAGTAAATAAGAGTTTACTTATTTAAGCCCAAACCTTCCTGGCTGTTACCCCAAAAATCAAGAAATATATATATATATATATATATATATATATATATATATATATATATATATATATATATATATACAGGGTGGTGCAACCAAGATGGGGTGGACGATTGTGAGTAAACGGTGAGGAATTTCGAAAAAATTTGTTTTGGATATTATCGATAGTCAGACACGCTATGTTTTAAAATTATAGCCATAATACAGGGTGGTCCGAAAAACTCGTGGCGAACCAAACTTGTATTTTTTTAAATGGGACACCCGGTATATTATTGTTCCAATTGATTCTCCTGGTCGTTACGATCATTTTGATATAGGGGTTATTGGGTCTAAAACTTATAGTAAGAGAATGGGAGGCGGTTAAAGTTGAAAAAATGCTCACAGTTCGGCCATATTTTAAAGAAATTTGAAACAGGTATGGAAAAACCAAATATTCCATAAAACGTTACATATCCTTGAATACATTAATCACTTGCAATTTGTTTAAAATTATTCACTGTTATACAGGGTGATCAAGTTTTGCAAATACGCCCTGGACTCATTTTTTTTAAATGGAACACCCTGTATATTTTATTTCCATGTTAAAGATAACATTACGAGCTTTCAAAAAATACCATACATGATGCCTTTCTGACCAACAGTTTTTTAGTAAACTAGCCGTGAAAGCAAAGTTTCTTCATTCTAATACGATTATACTGAATTTACGTTGTTTATTATTGAAATGAAACAAAAGATTGACGAACTTGTCAAAGCTACTGCCGCATAATCCATTATTTACAAGTTAAGTGTAGGTGGCCCAATAATTATGAGGTAAGAAAACTGAGACCCGAAACTTTTACATGTTTATTAGAGATATTTCAAAAAGCAGAAAATATTGTTTTTAGGAAATGTAAAGTAATTAATAAACAGAGATAATCAGTTAACAGTATTATTAATAGTGTAAGGAAATTAATTAAGCAAAAACAGAACATCTTTTAAAATTATTTAGGTATGTACTTACTTGTTTATATTAAATTAGGTTTACAAGTAAGTACATACCTAAATAATTTGAAAAGATGTTCTGTTTTTGCTTAATTAATTTCCTTACACTATTAATAATACTGATAACTGATCATCTTTGTTTATTAATTACTTTACATTTCCTAAAAACAATATTTTCTGTTTTTTGAAATATCTCTAATGAACATGTAAAAGTTTCGGGTCTCAGTTTTCTTACCTCATAATTATTGGGCCACCTACACTTAACTTGTAAATAATGGATTATGCGGCAGTAGCTTTGACAAGTTCGTCAATCTTTTGTTTCATTTCAATAATAAACAAAGTAAATTCAGTATAATCGTATTAGAATGAAGAAACTTTGCTTTCACGGCTAGTTTACTAAAAAACTGTTGGTCAGAAAGGCATCATGTATGGTATTTTTTGAAAGCTCGTAATGTTATCTTTAACATGAAAATAAAATATACAGGGTGTTTCATTTAAAAAAAATGAGTCCAGGGCGTATTTGCAAAACTTGATCACCCTGTATAACAGTGAATAATTTTAAACAAATTGCAAGTGATTAATGTATTCAAGGATATGTAACGTTTTATGGAATATTTGGTTTTTCCATACCTGTTTCAAATTTCTTTAAAAAATGGCCGAACTGTGAGCATTTTTTCAACTTTAACCGCCTCCCATTCTCTTACTATAAGTTTTAGACCCAATAACCCCTATATCAAAATGATCGTAACGAACAGGAGAATCAATTGGAACAATAATATACCGGGTGTCCCATTTAAAAAAATACAAGTTTGGTTCGCCACGAGTTTTTCGGACCACCCTGTATTATGGCTATAATTTTAAAACATAGCGTGTCTGACTATCGATAATATCCAAAACAATTTTTTTCGAAATTCCTCACCGTTTACTCACAATCGTCCACCCCATCTTGGTTGCACCACCCTGTATGTATATATATATATATATATATATATATATATATATATATATATATATATATATATATATATATATATATATATATATATTACTTACACGTATATTGCCTATTGTTAAATATAATGTTTAATGAATAAATAGACAGATATGTACATACACTTTCACAACAAGCTCAATAGAGTGTTGGCAAAAAAATTTCAAATTTATATAATAAAATTATTTAAATTTTATGCAATTAAGTCTTTAAATAACTTTACTGAATTGGAGAAAAAACTGAATTAAAAATTAGCAGGTATAAAATTCTTTAAAACATTGTTTATAAAAAGTTTCTAACTAACATATGAGGGTTCGTGGGGAGTTTGAAGTCAAAGACAATGTGCTTTCTCCATTTAACAAAGGGTTTTCAATGGTGACGCACAATTACCCATTTACTATGTCAGAAACTCTATACGATGTCGGAGTAATAAAGCCATGCCATTAAAATAATGCAAAGTAGAAAATGTTACACCACCGACGCCGACGTAATGAACTAATCATTGTCAACAAAAGTTAATTGTCTTTTGTCACGGGAAATACTTAATTTTAGTAATACTAAATAACAGCGACGATGGCAGCGACAAGTAAAAGTGTTTTTTGAGGGATTTTAACCACAGGTCTAGTTAAGTAATAAAATTAAAGTACACTCGTGGACAAAAAAATCGTACATCAAATTTAATCTAAACCATTGACCTTCAGTAACAGGAGACGACACCATTCATTTGTAACTAGCCTGTTGTTTTGTTTCATACATTGTGCGTATGTAGGACGAAGAAAGATAGATAGAGAAAACGCCGTTTATATTCCATAAGCAAACATGTGAAAAGACAGTTCCGGATGAAAACCATCCATTTTTTCACACACTTGACACTGGTGCACCATTTTTAAAAGGTCATGGGGAAAGTCAAATAAAAGTTTAAAAAACCGAAAATAAAAATTTTACTACGATACGTATATTTCGACATATCAAAAACGTTACACATACTGCTACGAAGAAAAAGCGACGTTGCCACTCTCACTCCAAATTTCGTCAGCATACAATGGAAATAAGTTCCTAAAATTTTTTTATTACGAAAAATAATGGTATATTTAATTAATACGTACTTTAGCCTATGAAATTCATGGTTGCAGATATAGGAATTGTGGTACTTTACTATAGTTTATCAATCTGAAATAGCCACATAAATGAAAGCCTAGCAACAGCAGTTCTTAAAAAGTAGGCGACGAACCAAATATTTAGTTGGCCAGATTAAGAATAAGCCTGGATAAATCTCTGATTGCTTTAAAATATAAATAATGGTATCTGCTCTTTGTTTCTTAGTCTATGATCTAAACGTATATCTTAATGGACTTTTTTAGTGAACTGGCACTTAGACTAAGCGTTAGTTCTAAGCTTTGGAATTGTATTGAATTAAAAAAAAAACGAAAATATTTTTTTGAAAAACATCTATTTGAAAAAATCCATTAAAAATACAAAATTCTTTTGCTAAAAAATAAGTCTTCAAAAATGCTTTATAGAATGATGTGTGCTTGCCATAAAAATTGCAACTCCCTGTATAGAGCAAAATATCTTTATGATTATATTTTAGTTTAACAGGGCTAATCAAGTTTAAGAAATGATAACATTTTAGTTCTAAAATGTTTAGATCTCTTGCCTTTTTTTAAATTTATTTTTGAAAATAAACATATTTTTTGCGCCTCTGTATTGAAATTATGCCAAAATAAATTTAAAATGTCTGTTTGAAGACGTGCGAATTATAGAGTGAGTTTGGGTGGGATAGAATTGTAGGACTTCGAGAGGCAGGATTATCCTTTACAGATTGCGCAAAGGGTTAATCAGTATGCATCTACTACTGTTATGCGATGTTCTGATCTGTGGTCCCAGGAACATTTTCATCGGCGTCGTGTGGGCAGCGGTCGAGTTAGAAGAACAACGGGCCGCGAAGAACGGCTCTTAAGAATTAGTGCCCTTAGGGACCGTTTTAATACTACCAGAACTATTGGAGAGCACTGGAAAGCAGCAACGGGACGAGTGATGTCAATGAGATCCGTCTACCGGAGAGTTAAAGATTACGCCATTTTTTTCGTACTGTCCACGTCTCATTCTGTCGCTCACAAATCGGCACAGACAGATCCGTGTTGCATGTTGCCAGAAAAGAGGAAACTGGGACTAAGAATGGGGTTGACTTGTGTTTAATGAAGAGTCCCGATTTTGTTTATGGGCCCACGATGGCCATAAAAGGGTGCGTCATAGACGTGGGCAAAGCGGTCAAATTTAATTTTGTGTGGAACGAGAAACTGCCCTGACCAGAGGCGTCATGGTTTGTGGTGCCATAAATCTAGGTAGTAGGGAACCTCTAGTTTTGCTAAACTGCTGCATGACCGCCTAAGTTTATAAACAATGTGCTAAGGTCTGTCGCTATGCCCTATCTCCAACAGCTGGAAGACCCAATATTCCAACAAGATAATGCCAGACCCATACCGTGGCCATTACTAAAGACTACCTAGAGGAAGCTAACGCTAAAGTCCTTCCTTGGTCACCTGACCTAGCAGAAGACTAAGTCAATTGCCACAACCAGTCATGGACCAACAGCGCCTGCGCCATGAGGTTAGGTTAGCCTGGGAAGGCAAACAACAAGAAAACATAAAAGATCACCTCATTTAAAGCATGCCTAGAAGAATACAGGAATTTTTAAATCTGCGGGGAGCTTCTACTTATTATTAATTTTTGGTAACAGCCTTAATAATCAGTTTGAAAATTTGATCAATTAGTTTCACTCAATCCTGCCATTCCCCAAAAAATTATTTAAAAATATACGTATTAACTGAATGTTGCAATTTTTATTTCACGCAGTATATATTGCTGGGGCCATAATACTGACAAATTTTGTTTCAGATAGGTTTATAGGTTAGAAAATTTTGACAAAAAAGATAGAAAAGGCCTGAACTAACCTAAGCAAACCTGACCCAATCCAGAAAAGGCAAATATGTGCAGGTTTGTTCATGTTTGTTTAGGTTTACTCAGGATATTGCTTTTGTGTTTTTAAATTACATTTTCTAACTATTACAATTTAAGATTAAATTTAGGAAGAAATTGTGTTTTTTAAAAAGATATAGAAAATCTCACAAAAATTCCTAGAGAGCTGGAAATTACTTTAATTTTTAGATTGAAGGGTATTCTTTAACATGATTATTTCTCTACCCTGAACGAAGTGGAAAACTGACTCCCAAATATGCACTTTTTGAAATATCTCTATTACCTGTCACTTTTAAGAAACAGCAAATATTTCGAATTTTGTCAAAACCAAGTTTCCTATCCAGAGGTTTATATGAAATTTCGTATCAAAGTTTGCAGTTTTAGAAATATTTGGAATTTAGTACGAAAATAAATAATATCCCAATGCCCATGTTTTGTTTTGAAAATGCGGTGCGGTGAAAATAATTTACTAGATATTGTAAAAACAAAGTTACAGAAAAAGTATAGTTTGCACAAAGTGATCCTTTCATACTCGTATGCATTCTGAAACACTTACGATATATAGTGTCGCCAGGATAAATAGAAGTGGCTAAAAAACGATTAAACGAGGAAATGCGTCATGCAGATGGGCGTACCATCGATATCATAAATATTATTTCTAATTAACGTTAAATATAAGAAGCTACAAAATATAATATAATAATATTTAGTTTTTATTTCTATATATCAATTCAATTTGTAAAAAAGCACCTGAATTGGGTTTCAAGCCCCCCAATCATGCAATGTTGATGTTTACTCAATTTGCCAACAACAATTAAGTAAGGGTTGGTTCATTAAAAAAAAAAATTTTATTTGTAATTTTAGTCTTAAGATATCCATACCTAATTGGTGGACTTTGGTCATGTAACTTGCCTCACCCAATTAAAATGCAAGTTCTTAAGACTGAAATTAAATTTAATGCTAAATTTTGCTGCATGAACCCAGCTAAAGCACTTTTAAAATATAATTTTTATTGCCCAGCAAGGACCACGTGGAGGTATGAGCTCTCTTTGCCAGGATGGGAAGGGGATAGGTACGTTTTAGTTAGGATATTAAGGTAAGTACCTAGTTAACAAAGTACAAACTAGCAGCTACTAGCAAAATTTTGAATATGCATGTTTCTAATCGAGAGCAGGTCAGCCGTAAAGCGAAAGCGAAAAGGGCTCCTTCCTCCCCTACACTCTTTTCAATCCCATCCGGTATGTATTAGACGACTCTGCAAATGAAGCAAACAGTAGGATATTATTTAAACTTGTCAGATCGAGCGGAGGCACAATAAAAGATTTAATAAGTACTATAGTAGAATTTTAAATCTGGCAAAGATATAAAAATTACACAGGAAAAAGTTTTACCGGAAAAAAATTCAGAATACATTTTTAACAACTAAATCCATTTCTAAAGATTTAAGCTTTGGCCTTGACGGAAAGTATTATAAGACAAATGCGATATTACGAAAATACACTATTGAAGTCATACCGCTTTACTCTGCTGCCAAAAGGCGCTTATTTCTTCATTTATCAAGTAAATCCATTTATTACCAAAAAAACTTTCGGACATTTTTTTTCGCTTTACTGAATGATCTGTCATGTCTTCTACCTTAATAACGCGATAAATCGTAGATTTGGAAATTTGAGTTAATTCATTAATTCTCTTTATAATAAATGTATCTGACTGTCCCGTATTTCCTTTTTTTAAACACCTGTAAATATTTAAAATAGTACGCTGACTCTAAATTTGTAAATTCTTACAATTAAATTCTGGATTCCTGTCCGTAGCCGATACCGACGGCAATTGAAAATTTTCCTGCAATGATTCATTTCCATTTATCCCAAAAAGCCGCCAAAAAGCCATATTAATAATATAAACTATAAAGGTAAATTTATTTACATAAATCTCTGTACTAAAAACCCTTACCCACTGCACGGGCTAAATCACCTAATAGTCACTCGTCCTGACATTGATGTTTCAATTACTCGACAAACAAGAAAGAGGTGGGAATTTAGACTATCTAATTGGTCATTTCAGAGATTGTCCAGCCAATCACAGAAGACGAATATTACGGGGTCAGTTTAAGACAAAAACGAAGGCAATATGCATGCGATTTTAGCGCTAAAGCTTGATATCGGGTTAACTCAGTATAGGTTGATGCCGAATGGATTTTTCAAGGTCAGTCAAATAACTTTAGAAATTCTATACCTAAGCTTACTTTATGCCATATACCGGAACTATTTCTTGGGCGCTTCATCTTCAAAAATTTAGATACAAAAAGGTTATAATAACTACTTGCTTTGGCCTAAAAACAGTAAAATCCCTATTAATTTCAAAAATATTTGAAAAAATCCATATTTGGACGCCAGAGGCGGATACAGAAACTTTAAAGTTGAATACCTCTATTAGTATTTACGAGACCCATGCCAAGTTCAGGGGTTTTAATAGTAAGCCTACTAGGAATGTTTTGATAAAGAAAAAAAAAATACTTTGAAATCTGCGAGAAAAAGTTGAAATTTTGGTGCGCCCTCCCACCCTAAGGAAAAAATGAACAAGTTTAGATATTTTATTGCGCACCAAAATTTCAACTTTTTTTTAGAAAATTACAAAATATTTTTTTCTTCACCAAGACATTCCTAGTAGGCTTACTATTAAAACCCCTGAACTTGGCATGGGTCCCGTAAGTAGCAACTGCGATATCCAACTTTAAAATTACTGGATCCGGTCCAATAATTGGACCTCCTTTTTAACCTACAAATTTTATATTTTGTGTGTTATCTAGGAACCCGGCAATTTAATTATTAGATCACGGACATCGCTATGTGTTGTTTTTTTTTTTAGTCTTCTGACAGCCCACGAAGACCGAAGTCTAAGTACTATGTACCGTGGGTGTACTGGGGAATCGACTCACCCATCCAGAGCTGGAAACATCCGTAGGGATTTCACCAGCCCTTTAAGAGGATGTGTGGGGTGGTACCACCTCGGTCGAGGAAGAATTCCTCTACCACCTTCCTCCTTCTGGTTAATTTTATCTTAGAAGAAATCAGAAATAATGCAGAACCTCGGCGGTTATTTGAACAAGGAAAACTGTAGGATCTGTGGAAGTGAAAATCCTCGAGTAATTGAAGAAAATCCTTTACATCCTCTTCGGGTAACCGCGTGGTGTGCATTATGGGCTGGAGGTGTTATAGGGCCATCTTCTCATGAAAATGACGATGGTGAAACGGTTAATGTTAATGGCAAACGCTACCGCAATATGTTAATAAACTTTTTATGGACCCAATTGGATAATATGCACCTTAACAATAATATATGTTCTCTTAAGAAAATGGCGTCACGTGTCACAAGGCGAGGGAAACTTTGGATTTGGTAAGGACCCGATTTTCTGGTCGCGTCATTTCTTGAAATGGTGATATTTAGTGGCCTGCAAGATCATGCGATCTAACCTCTTGGATTTTTTCTTGTGGGGCTTCCTCAAGGCTAAAGTCTATTCTAACAATCCTCAGACGATTGATTAATGACCTGAAGCAAAACATTCGTCAAGTTATTGGCCTAACTGTACCGCAATTTTGCCAAAATATTATTGAGAATTTTATGCAACGAAACAGTATAGAAAAAGTCGGGGGGGGGGGGGGGCATTTAGAGAATATTATTTTTTAAACGTAATTGCCGTGTCTTCACTTTTTAACCAAGCATGTGATGTTTCTAAAATTGTTGATTTTATTTAAAAAGTAAATCCCGAAGTACCTATTGGGACACCCTTTATTTATAAGTGGGGGGTGGTCCATAAGTAATGGTTCACAAAGCTACAGCAGATTCCCTATGTCAAAATAATGCGATTTATTCAAACTTTCCTAATTCCAAAGTTGATAATAACCAAGATCAAAAGCTTAATAACTTTTATTTTCGATTTTTTCCATTTCCCAACAAAACGACATAGCGGCACAAAATTATGGATTTGGAGGTTTTTTAAGGCGAGAAATTTAAATTTGTCCAGTCTTTTGATGGCACTAGTAGAGGGCGCCTCCTACCGCATACCGCAGTTCTTTTAAATGGCGTAATTTTTTTAAGTTTAGTATATCGATCTGACTATTGAATAAATCGATTATACCACTTCTTTTACATCAAAAAGGTATTGAATGAATGATTTATTGAAGTGGCTATGAGTAACCGTTTTCGAGATAATCGCATTGGAAATTTCCTATGCAATGTATGTAATGGTACATAGTGCAACAGCAGACTCCGCAGGTCAAAACAATGCGATTTTGTTAAACTTACCCAATCCAAGGGTTGATAACAACCAAGATACACGGTGTCACAATTTTGATTTTGTTTTCGATTTTTTCGAATAATTTCTGAATAAATCCAGAAAACGGCGCGAAAATAGGGGTTCGGGGGCTTCTTGGGGCCAGAAATGCTAATTCATCCAAATTTGGAAGCGTCATTCAACTTAAATATGACTATTTGTTGCATTGGAAATTTTAAATGCGATTATCTCGAAAACGGTTCATCTCATCGACGCCAACAATGTACACCTTTTTTACTTAAAAAAGTAGGAGAATCGATTTTTTCTATAGTACAATCGATATAATAAGCCGCAAAAAAGTTCTGCCATTTCAATGATGCGGGATGTGCCGCAGGTGGCGCTCTCTACTGGTGAGATAAAAACTATGGATGAATTTGCAAGAAGCCCCCGAATACCTAATTTCGCGCCGTTATCTGGATTTATTTAGAAATTATTCGAAAAAATCGAAAACAAAATGAAAATTCTGACACCCTGCATCTCGGTCATTATCACCCCTTGGATTTGGAAGGTTTAAAAAAGTCGCATTGTACTGACCTGGGGAGTGTGCTGTTACACTATGTACCACTACATACATTGCAAAGGAAATTTGAAATGCGATTATCTCGAAAACGGTTACTCCTAGAGAATTTAATAAAGTATACGAGTACCTTTTTGACCAAAAAGAAGGACGTACCTAAACTCGTCCCCAAATTGAGATCTAATTTTTTGGTTAATTTCTTACCTGGAAAAGTATAACTAAATTCGTCCCCGAGCAGTGCAGGTCGACAAAAATAAGGAACTAAACTCGTCCCCATATTTAAAAACCCATTAAGGCCGGAATTTTTATTTTTTGAGCTTCTCTGTAAATTTACGATTTTCGGGTAAAATGGATGTTTGATAAAAGTGTTATAAAGAACTTTTTTTTTTAAATTTATTTTTGAACACAAAAAAGGGTGTTACATATATGTAACGCTAGGACATTCGGGTGCCTATTTTTGGAAGTTCCTAAACCGGATTCCCTCTTGTTTTGGTATGGAATATGTAGTTACATTCTATGCACATCCCAACATCACATTTTATGCACATTGTTCGGGCGCTGCTTGAGCAACCTTCGCCTGCACAACGACGCCTCTTCTTGTCAGGAATAGTTACTAATAGATGATTTAACCCGTCGTACCGAAGATCATCAGAAACTCTATTCATGGACAGACTGGACTTTGAGGTTGAAGGTCTTCCTGCTCCTTTAGGAACATTTTCATATCGCTTCAAATAGGTTTGTGCGATACTTCTTCTAAAATCAAGTTGGGATGTTTGGTTTCCTTGCGCCTTTCTAAATAATATCCATGCGATATTGATAGAAGCATCAATTAGCCACGTGAAGATACACCACCACCACTTTTTAGACCTTACACCAATTCGATAGGTAGAGATATTCTCGTCCATTAAGTCCGTACCACCCATGTGTTGGTTATATTTTGCTATTAAATGCGGTCTGGAAACTTGCACGTACTTTTTTTCAGACTTGCTGTATCTTTTAACATACCCTATGGGTCTAACGCCATGACACGTTGATCCTGCAGTAACGACATTGTTGTCAGTCCACCTCACAAATATGATGCCGTGATCTCTATCAACAGCTGAAACATAACTTCCTCTTTCATTTTTTTTCATGGTTTTTTTCGTTACGACGGGACAGTTTTTTGGAAGTCTGTTGTCCCGCAATGTTCCAGTTCCACCATAGCCTCTCTCGCGAAGATGATTTAATAAATTTATACCTGTAAATAGGTTATCAAGATAGAATTTATATGGATACTCCGGATGTGGTATTTCGTCCACCATTTTTACGAAAGGTGCTGTACATCTCCCAAACGTTTGTTCATACATTTCATTAGAATCTGGATGTTTTCCTTGGTATAAGTCACAATTTACCAAGAAGCCTTCACTGGTGTTAAGAGCCCACATTTTAAAACCAAAGCGAATAGGCTTGCCCCTAATGAATTGTTTATATCCATGCCTTCCATCATACTTGATCATAGATTCATCAAAGTCTAGATGCTCGACAGGAACAAAATGTTTTAAAAAGTTTTCTTTTAACTTTGTCATAAAGGGTCTTAGTTTATACAGCTTATCCGATTGGTCAATCAGGCTATTATCAGCACAGTGAATAAATTTCATGATTTGTATAAACCTATCACGTCTCATAGAGTTGCTAACCATGATATTTTTTAAGTCACCGACGGAGTCCCAATAATGTTTTTTACTGGGCTTTGGGTCGTACCCGGTAACAATCAAAATGGCAATAAAACATCGTATCTCGTCTGCAGAAATTTGAGGGTCGGGACAGTTTATAAACAGGGCATATTTTCTTGTCTCATTGACCAGCAGCTCAATTACGTCAGTATCGATGAATTGTTCAAACATTTTGATACATGACATATTGCGATATAAGTCGTATGTAGGATTTGGGAAAATAATTTTTGGATAATCAACTAAATCTGCGTCTTCTATCCAGGAGATTTTGTCAGTAAGATTTATTTTTTCTGATATATTACCTTGCTTCTTCCGAATGCCACCGTTTTCTTCCCCCACAGTGGGTTTAGTCGATTTACTGCCCTCCCCATTTCCTCCAGAAACAATCCTGTCTAAGTTAGATAATTTTATTTCTACCTTAGATCTAAGCTGGTTTCCACTTAGATTATCAAGAGTTCCTCCATCGTCCTCATCTGCGGAATGTGAGAATGTTGCTATCTGGAGGTTCAATGAAAATTTCCTCAGCGTGGTCAATATAGGCCATTTCCAAGGCTTCTTGAAGAGTTAGGCCACTCCTAGATCAAAAAATTGCAGTTTTATAACATATGGCCTTTTTGACTACTGCAAAGCCTAGCGTTACATATATATAACGCTGGTTTGTATGGCCCTAAAACCTAACTAATACTCAAGAATCATCAACATTTCAAATTTTCAAATAAAAAACAAACATTTTCTTATAGGTATTGGGAATAAATTAAGTTTTCTATAATATTACATACTTGATAAAGTACTTACACGAATCGGATGCCATGTTCCTCGGAGTGATTCATTTTACTAAGAACTAAACGCTGTTACTGTACCCACAAAGCAACACAAAATACTAAATATGAAATGTCAGCGAAGAACGGAACTATATGACAGGACATAACCTGCGCCACCTACTTAAAATCTCGATAAATAAAAACACAGGACCGGCTTTGGGATGCGTTACTTATATGTAACGCTAGGACATAATGGGTTTGTTAGTGGGCGAGCCTCATAAACTTTTCTTTCGGATTTTTTTCGCACCGATCCCTCTTCGCCTGCGAGGAAAGAGACTTGTCAGGGCCCCTAACCAGGTGCTAACCCTGTTCCGACCTTAGGGTGCCCTCCGATCCACCGTTCGCCAGATTTTCGGAAACCCACAGTACAAACTTTCGCCTTACAAGAACAATCTGTACATCGCCAACATATCTCCCAAAACTTAATTTTAAATTTTCTGAAGGTAACAAATAATAACAATTTGCCACCCCCTTTAATGTAATAATAAATTAATTTATTATAATCCCCTGCTCGGGGACGAATTTAGTGGTGCTAGTGTATGGTATTTAGCATGGGTACCAATTTAAGGGTAGGATTATCGGTTGCTACCTGCTCGGGTCGATTTCGTCAGATCGAATAGTCAGATCGTAATACTAAGCTTAAAAAAGTTGTCATTTAAAAGAAGTGCGGTATGCCGTAGGTGGCGCCCTCTACTAGTGACATCAAAAGTATGGACGAATTTGAATTCCTGGCCCCAAGTAACCCCCAAATCCCTAATTTCGTGCCCCTATGTCGTTTTTGTTGAGAAATTATTGGAAACAATTATTGAAAACAAAATTAAAATTTTGATACCCTGTATCTTGGTTATTTATCAACTTTGGAATTAGGCAAGTTTAAATAAATCGCATTATTTCGACATAAGGAATCTGCTGTTGCTCTATATACCATTACTTTTGGACCACCCTGTTATAACACTGTTACACATTTTTATATATGTATTATTATCAGACTATAAAGAATATAGACAAATTCTCGAATACACCGAAATGGGACCGAAAGCGTATCTGCCTTGAAACATTTGCGTCGGTTTACGAGTTTATGGTTTAGGAATTTGTTTGTTCACTATTATATATCTATTTATGTATATAATGGTGGACAAACAAATTCCTAAGCCATAAACCTGTAAACCCCCAAAATGCCTCCAGGGAGACCCGCTTTTCAGTCCATTTTTGTTACACGCCAGTGTTCGTCTATGTATTACTTAGTCTATGGTATTACATAAACAGACTTACCTTCATCATCAACATCGCCAGTTTTTATCGCTGTATCTTCGACCCTAAAGATGTCGGCACTTTGTACAGGATCCTTTTTGTTCTCGTCAGAGACGTCCTCTGATTTATTGCTCCATCGCCAACAACAGCAGTACGTGGATTTTAAATTGCACAACATTTTTTACTGTCCATAAACACTTTCTTTATGTTTATTTTAAAAATATTTTTACAGATGCACAATTATTGTTGGGAAAACTGTAAATTGAAAACAAAGTGGTCCATTTACGGAGGTGAGGTTGAGGTGAGTACACGTTTTAGAATTTTTTTTATTGGTTATTTTCACTAGTATTTAGGTTTTATTTTAGTACATATTTAATACGTAACGTATTTTTATAAAAATATAGATCTTGTTTAACAAAAGTGCTCTTTCAGAAATATATTTTATTACAGCAGACAAGTTTTGGGTTTATAGTACCCTTTATTTTAAATTTCATACACTTTTTGTACTCCCTGAGCATAACAACGCAAGGGTGACAGTATAAGACCCTGAGCAATTTTCAACAAGCCTGAACAAGCTTGACCAAACACCAAAAAGCGGATCTGTAAGTTTTGGTCGCGTTTGTTTAAATTTGTTTACGATCTTTTTCAGTCTAGTTTTTAATTGGCAAATTTAATTTTTGCAAATTGTGTTTCCGAAAACTTGTTTTCTCCGAAAATCTTTCAGTCCGAAAATAGTGCTCCTAAAATAGTTTTCCCAAAATTGATTTATTTAAAAAAAAAAACTTTTTCGACAACTTAGTTTTTAAAATGGTGAATTTGGGATTTATTCTTCCGAAAAATGGTTTCAAAAAATTTAAATTTCGAAATTATTTATTTTGAGACTCGTTCCCGAATAGATTGGTTTTCGAAAATTATGCATTCAAAAATTTTGTTTTCGAAAATATTACATGGGCCCAACTTTTATAGGTAACTTGAAACTTGTTCTTATTAGGGGCATGCATACCTGACACATTCTAGATTAATTTATATTACAGTTTGTGTAGTCCAATAATAACGGAGGAAATAATTATTTGTTAGATGTTGTTGGCGTAAAATGTGTGTTGTTACTCGTATTTCGTTATTTATTAGTAACCAATAATAAAATAAAAAACATGATAACGAAATAAAGCAACATAAACTGTTATAATAACATATCTATTATAACTTAAAACTCGTGGTTATGTTTCTATTAATCATTTCTAGTTTGTGACGTCTTATTGAGAAACTAACAAAAAATCGGGTTAAATAGCGTCCCGCCAAGCCCTTCGACGGAACATGGGATGCAGGGATTTAAAATCGGGATATTCCGATTAAATCGGGGCAGTTGGCAACCATAGTCATTAAATACCCCAACCTCAGTGGTGTTAAATAGCAACCATACAGTGGAGCAAGGTCATCGTAAAGCGTTTATTTATTTATTTATTTTTATTTGATATGATAAATGTGATAAAAGGCATTTAATTTTCTTATTTAAGAGATTGTTTTAACAAACTATAGTTATTTTTGTTTTCTTTTATTGCTGTTTTGTTTAATACTTTCTGTGATTATCCTGAACCTAAACTTTCCCCCTTTTTGTTGAAATAAAAACATATTTTATATTTTGCAGCTGCTTCAAATCAAATATGTATGTTCCATTTAATTTTATTTGTCCTAAAAGTAATTCATCAAAAGTTAATATAAAATGCATTTGAAGTGAAATTTAACTGTTAGTAATTTTTTTGATGAAAAATTCACGTGTTTCTTCTAATGCGGCCCTTCCTGTTTCGAGTAGTTCGCATATTGTTTTTATTGTTTTAATTATAATTTAAACAATAAAAACAATAACGTTAGAATTATTGGCCACTTTTTAAAATACCCTGTAAAATTAGGGTTATTGACTTTTTTCGATTTTGACACTACTAACTAATTGTCCACACTGTAGCTTAAAACTAAGGTATATTGTTTAAAATAATAATATTAATAGGAAATTAATTTTTTTGTAAAACTTATAATAATTAATTTTAGGGACAGTTTTCTGTATAGTTTCAAGTATACTGTATTTTGTACTTTTTTCCACCCGACCAGAGGTTACCGAAAAACGTAAATAAACTGGAGATTAAAAGCCGCAATGCTGAGAGTTAAATAAGTACCTACTACTTGTCGTATTTCTGCAAATTAAGGATAAACAATTATTTTACATTTACAAGATGTGTCTGTGAAATTCAGTTTTAATTATGGTAGCAATAAAAATATTTAATTATGAAAATTTTGATGAATTAACCGGTGTAGTTGCTACTTTTTTCTTATTTGTATGTATATAAAGCTATATTTTACTCGGAATGGACTTGACGTAGTTGTGTAGTATTTTGAAATATAGGGTCATAAAATATATCATTATTTTATTGAATGACATATTATTTGGAAGTAATTTTTTAGTAAATTAACGTCGTTTTAAACAATAATAATTAGGCTTATTTTAATAACCAAAAAAAGATATTGCCCCGTCATAACATTTTCGAAAACTATAATGTCACTTATATTTATTTGGTTTAAACATTGTGTTTCGAATAATAACTTACAAATTTTGCTGTTCAGAATCGACTCGTTATAAAATAAAAATATATTACACTTTATAATGCGAAGTAATTTACAGACCCACCTTTAGGTCTTTTCGCTAACATCTTACTATTTACATTTATTATTACGTTCTTTTATAAACCATATAATGTATTGCTGATAAATCGGTTATTGTTCGGTTTCTCCAAGAAACTTAATCATTAAACCAGGCACCACTAAGTAATGGCAACAGATGAGCAACATTTTCATATCGGTGACCTAACAAACCACCGCGGTTACCGTTTACCAATACCAACTATTTCAGTCGCAGAGTCGCTGCTTGCCAAGCTTGCAGCGACTCAGCGAGCGGTGCCGGTGAGCAAAGCAGTACTTGGATCACCGCCTGTGCAATGGATTTATTATAATAAGGATTCGATATCCGTATACTGTGAGCGTATCGAACGTGAAGCCTTATATTTTGTTGTTTGTTATTCTCTTCGGGGAGCAGTTTACGAACTACGAACATAGACAAGACTACGAATTACTACGTAATTGAATCAAGAATGGTAGTAGAAAGAGATAAAATAGCATCGGAGTGTTGGAGCTCAGAAGTGTTGCTGTCTGTTATGGTTGTTTAGGAAAACGGCTGAACCTCGGTCTGACCACTCGGTTACACGTACGTCTTTGTCTAATGAACTAGAAAAGAAAAAGTGCGACGTATAGATTTATATAGATTTATAAATGACTAGGAGCGACTTTACATAAACACCTTTAGAAATAACATAACCTATAAATAATAAAACCTTTTTAACTTAAATTTATTATTATTTAGCAGAAAAATAAAATATTTTAGGGCTTTTATTACTTTAAGTAAATCTTGTGATGCTTCTAACGTATTTTTTGTACAAAAATACAAGGTAAAATAAGATGTGGCCAATGTTTACAAATTGTGTTTACAGTGTCGTTTAGAATGGTTTGTTTTGGCTTCACAGAATGTGAACTCATCCCGTATCCAGTCCTAATAAATCCATGGCCTGTGCCGGTTTTCTCCTCCAGCGATGCACGCCAAACCGATGTCAAAAGTTTACCGGTGACACCTATGCTGGGGACTGCGCTCGGTAAATTCAGCTGCATTACGCTTATCGATGATCGTCGGCTGGAAGCCGTTGGAAGGCTGATCGTATTGTCAGAGAAAATATTTATATTTGTATTTATGCGCAGTGTTGCCATTTGGGGCGACAAGTCGCCAAAATGACGACTTTTTGTCTCTATGAGAGTGTGGCGGCGATTTTCAATAAAAAGCGTATTTTTGGCGACTTTTTACAGGTGAAAAAATTGAATATACACGTTGTATACAATACGTAGGAAGAAACAACGTCACAATAATAATCATTATTGTACCGAGGGATTTCTCAAAGAGAATATCTGAACGCGCCACGAATTGTACGTCAAATTTTGGGGATTCCCCCAAACTTGTTCCACAAAAACATTTTTTTTTATTTAGTATTGACAGTTTTCTAACTCCAATATCTCAAAAAAGCTGTGGCGACAAAGTGGCGGCTTTTCATACTGATCGATGGCGACTTTTTGCTTTGTTACTCTGGCAACACTGTTTATGCGTGGGTAACAGGAAAAATAGTTTTTGTTTTGGTTAGGCAACTGCAGTGTGATGTGTATTGCGAAAGTAGCGTACCTATTCCTTATTGTTAACGTTTAAACAACAACGTATGTTTTAAGGTTGCTAAGAATTGGTTTATGGAAATTTTAAATACCTGATTTTTAATTACACGTATAAGTTTATGATTGGGTTGATAAATCTGCAATTTGTGTAAATTGGTCAAACAAGCCTTTTTTCGTTACAGAAAGACCAAAAGATAACTACAACACAAACAAATAACATAATAACTTATAACTTATAACCCAAACCAAAATATAGAGAGAGCAGCAAATATGTGAGTATATAATAGAGTACAGATTATATTGAGCAGGTCTAGTTTATGGGGGACTCAACTAATTTCAGGGTGTTAATAAAATATTGATTAGGTGTAATTGCAAATAAAAAATTACTTTGGCAGGGCATTCCCTGGGTAAAGTATATATTTAGTTTTATAAAACTTTTAAACTGACAAGTTTAAGAATAAGACAACTAACTTTTATAATATAAATTTATTTATGAGCTTTTTCACAAATTTATAAGGAAAAGGGCAATTTTAGTACGTACTTTCGACAATAATGGAACTAAATTCATTACAGCAAGTCGTTCCAAGATGAAGATCATTGCTGAAATATCAGAAAAAAAAGTTTTAAACGACGACTTATTAACAATGATAGGGCAAAAACCTGTCAAAACATATCTGATCAACTAGATCTTAATTTAAACTAGTACTAAATCTTAAACCTTCTTAGTGAATCTGAACGATAGAAATTAGGTATCTGTTTTTACTGTATCAATGTATGAATTAGAAAACATTACCAAAAACAAGCATAACTTTATTTCTAAATGAAACTGAAGTTTTATAAAAAGTACTTAACTTTTTATAACAAAGCAAAAAATAAAAAAATATCCGCTGCTCTTTAACTTCCTGGAAATCGCTGTATACTTATAAGTTTCTGCTTTTATGTACCACTTTACTGTGGTCAATGTAACTAAAAAATCAAATAATAATTCCTAATTTTGACGGCAAATGGCTTTAACTGCATAAGATTTTAGTTGCAAGTCGCTGCCAAAAATAATGGTGACTTGGTGGCCACTGTCACCATTATACCGGTGAGTTAATAAAACCCAACCTGAATGTCATTGCTAAAGTTCATCTCTTACAATAATGACTTTACATGCCTTCCGAGGCAGAATTCCCAAGGAAAATACAGCGGATCCGCAGTTGCCTGGGAAAAGCAGCTAGAATTGGCCGGGACTAGCGGAAACCTTAATAGTAAAACTAATGTCAGACGGCAAGTGAGAAACGGCTCTCTCCGGTATTCGTCCGAAACCATGCAAATTTGCGAATAATTTTTAAGTTGGGGAGCCAATAGTAAATTTAATTTGTTAGCAATGCCGGAAAACTCAAGCGAAAAAACTAGCTTAACAATTGTACCGCAAACTCTTTACACTGCACTAAATAGTCACACCAATCTGTTTTGATAAATCTTACGTTGTTTCTAATAGTTTGCAGACGTATACATTTTAAATAACTTATGAAAAACATTACAGAAGTTAGTCACTTGGAGAAATTATACCCACTTGTTCTAGGTTTAAAAAATGATTAGTAATACATTATATTTTCACTGATTAAACTACGAAAAATAAAAATGAAGCAACCATTTTTGAGTCTAAACTAATGAAAATGATTTTTTGTTGAAAACTGAAACGCCCCTGGGGCCCAATTATTGAAATTGTTAGAACGGATTCTCATGTGAAGCAAGAAGAACGTCACATGAAATTGTTGAGATTGTATTATTGACTGATCTCAAACGAATAATTTCGTGTAATTTTTGTTAGGAAAACATCAAAAGATTAGGAACTTCGATTCGCATTTGAAATATCGACACATTTGTCATATTTGAGAGTATATTATCGGGTTATAGGTAAACAGTGACGTCCAGATTCACTAAGAAGTTTTAAGATTTAGTACTGGTTTAAATTAAGATCTTCTAGTTGAACCACAGACAAAATATATTTAGACCATCACAACGTATTGGCGACACCAGCTGAATCCGTCCAATGTATGGGCGAAAAAGTGCGTTTGTACGCATTGGGCGACAGTCAGATTTTTAAACGACGGTCCTCTCGAGGCATGCGCACTCGGGACGTCTAGCAAAAGTGGTTGTTGAACTCAATGACGCAACTCGGCGATCAGAACCGGACCCAGTTGTAATCACTGAAGGAAACACATGGAATACAGCTGTTGTAAATGCTGAAGTTGCTATTTCCATTTGCAAAAATACTGTTAAGTTTTGAGTTATTAAGATTAACTCTAACTAAATAAATTTTCTAACTTTTATCCTAAATGCACTCCGGTGTTGAAGTGAACACACACACGGAGAAGTAGAAATATTTATCAGTGACGTATATTGAGTGTGGTCAAGGTGTCAGAAAGGCACTGATGGGGTGTGTGTGTATTAGGGGCATTGTATAAGGGGTAAGATGGTGTAAGAAGGTCACATATAGTGTCAATGCCTCCTTCCCCTATATTGCATAAGGGTGAGTGAGTGTCCAAAAGGCATATTTGCGCTTTCGCCAAAGGGGCACTAAAAATACTAGTGGATTAGGGTAGAGGGGAGTATTTGAAAAGGGATGGCGAAAGAAAAAAGCTCTTTTGCCAAAGGATCGCTAAGATATCAGTGGATTAGAAGGGTGAGTGTCCAAATGGCATATTTGCGCTTTCGTCAAAGGGGCACTAAAAATACTAGTGGATTAGGGTAGAGGGGAGTATTTTAAAAGGGATGGCGAAAGAAAAAAGCGCTTTCGCCAAAGGATCGCTAAGATATCGGTGGATTAGAAGGGTGAGTGCCCAAAAGGCATATTTGCGCTTTCGTCAAAGGGGCACTAAAAATACTAGTGGATTAGGGTAGAGGGGAGTATTTTAAAAGGGATGGCGAAAGAAAAAAGCGCTTTCGTCAAAGGATCGCTAAGATATCAGTGGATTAGATTGACATGGGGCCGTAAGTAAGTAGCGCTTTCACCAAAGTATCAAGTGCACACACTGTAAATAGGTGTAAAAATATTTACATCTTACCATAGAACTTGGTTTGTTCAATAATTATACAGGATGGGATGCCAATCCAATAAAATATACACATAGTTTTGGTAAATTTTTTATTTACTATTTTACTTCTTAAAACAGTTGCATATTTTATTTCTATTGTTTAGAATACTATGTTTATATTTTATTTCAACTTTCAATTTTGTAAATGTAACGTTTAAAAAATTAAGAGGGGGGGACATTAAAGAGACGCACTGTATATGTATAAACTGAGCTATTTTCGAGGAATTATCGACAGTTTTGTATAGCAAGAAAACTAAGATTTAAGCCAACAAACTATACAATTTTTGTTAAAATCTCACTAATGGTTACATTTTTATCATTAATAAAAAGAATAATTACAAGTAATATATTTAGCATTTATTACTCGATAAAAGATTCACGTCATGTGAAATAAATTTTGAAGTACGGTCCTGTCTATCACGAGGCAAACGTTCGACAAGGCGCAAGCCCGCAGAAGACCGTCTGTGTTTACGGATTCAGCTTGGTAAATTTGCCACATTCGCAAATGACATTATTTCTCTATTATATATTTTCTCTATGAGTTGGTCAGTTATGTTTTGACAAGTTTTTGTCCTGTCGTTGTTAATAAGACGTCATTAAAAACCTATAAATTATTCGTATATTTCAGCGATTTGCTTGGTTTCCAAATGATTTTCATCTTGGAACGGGTTGCTAGAATGAATTTAGTTCTATTATTGTCGAAAGTGCGTACTAAAATTGCCCTTTTCTTTATAAATTTTCGAAAAAGCTCCGAAATAAGTTCATAGTAGAAAATTTAGTTGTCTTATTCTTACAGTTGTCAGTTTAAAACTTTTGGTTGTCAAATTAGACCGGACTAACGTTGGAGAATCTGGCTGTGAAATGTTTGAATTTGAAATTTGTTTTATCTGTTTTTTTTTCGTAAAGTACCATATTGTTGTCTTTACTGTAATCACTTTTGGGTATTGTGTTCTTTTTTGGAAAATGAAAAACGATCTTATTATGTAACATGTGCTAGAGATGGAAAATTTACTGTATTGTAGTTCATTATCATTTTCTAAAGATTCAATTACACATGTTTTTTGTTCTTGGGATAAATTTCCCGCTCTCTTTTTTTATTTCCACATTAACAATCAAAAACAAAGAAACAAAAAATAATATTAAAAAAGCGAGGTTAGATCTAGTAACTACATGTACGTCAAATCAATGTAAAGTTACGGTAAGTTCGGCAGAGAATTTAAATTCAAAATTAGCTTATTTGCATAAAATCAATAAAATAGACGGTGTTATACCACTTTCTTATAATTTTCGATAAGTATTAATTTTCTATGTAATTAATTGCCGATATAGTTGCACTCTTTTTTTTTACTAACGGACGATTACGTGTAATATTAAGTATCCGTACCTGCCGGCACAGACTCGTACAGTGTTGTCAGACTGAATTTTCTGTAGACGTTATTCTTTTGTGAAATAGCTTTCGTTACCTACCGATTCAAAAATATCGAATCGGAGAGTTGTGACACCAATTTTCTGTGAATGTTTCCCAATGAGAATATTTTCTAACAATTTCAATAATTGGGAACCTGGCGTATTGCTAACGCCAATATATATTATATTTATTCCCCATGAACCATCAATGACAATAACGCTCGCATGAAATTGAATTGAATTGAAAGGCCTTCCGGTTCCTCTATTATATCCATATCCGTAATATATTTCTAAAATGTAACATTACATTATTGAAATCCTTCAGAGCACACTTGTACAAGGTGTAATCTCAGAAAACATAATATAATACATTGGTGAAGCTGGAACCTTAACTAAATTTTAATTTTTGTATATATTATATACAGCAAGGAAAAATATCATTTTCGATGGTATTTTCTTTTGAAATGTTCTTCAAGAAAATAAAGTCAAAATAAATCTTGTTACAGATCATTACAAGAGGTTTACTTTCGTCACAACATTTTAAATTTATTAATAAGTTCTTACATTCGGCGATTAACTCCGTCGACGTGTACGGTACGTCCCTTTTTGAGATATTTATTATGAAAAGAACGAAACATACCTGATGTCACCAAAGAAATGAGTAATTAAATTTTAAACCAGGCTTGTTCTTAGCCTAAATGACGAAGTTTTAGGTAATCCTTATTCGTAGTAATTGAAAAGGTTTGTATTTGTCTCAGTTAACATAATTATTGTACCAAGCAGAGTGCGGCAGCACTTTATATTTATTTAGGGAACTGCATTTAAAGATATCGTTATGGAAACAGTGATCAGATTAACTAAAGTTTCAGCTAATAAAGGATATCCTTTTTTATTTACACTAAAAGAGAAAGATATCAAATCATGAGCGCTAATCGAATTACTATAATTTCCTCAAATAGGTACTAATTATTATTTATATTACTCTGTTGTAACCCGCCGATACCGATAGTTTTTGTGTTTAACTGCGATTAAATTTTAGTATTTTTGTTTTGTTACTAACTTTACATAATATAAATACGAATAGATAGGAGTCTACCAAAAAGACATCGATAGTGAAGTACTATTCAAATGCCAGTGTCATGTTTCAAACAAGTTACATGAAGCACCACAAAATGAACTCATCCAGCAATTTTTTTATTTTATAATACGAAAGTACTCCATTCGAATAGCTCAGAATTACAATTTTTTGGGGGTCAAATGCACCCTAAAAATTAAATACCGATCAGTTGTTTTTCGTAGGATGACATCGGGCGGGAAACTGAAGTTTTTGAATTTGGTCGAATTTTAAACCTTAACAGCCACATTCTCCAACGCTAGTCCGGTCTAATTTGACAGCCAAAAGTTTTAAACTGACAAGTGTAAAAATAAGACAAGTAAGTTTTTTACTATGAATTTGTTGTCTTGCACAAACGGAGCAAAACGGATTACGTGTTTTTGCAAGACATTTTCAATATAAAGCTGGGCATTGATGGATCTTAAGAAGTAACTCTGTCCGAGCATTAAAACAAATTCCCCCCAGAACCATACTGAACCGCCACCAAAAGGGATCTTTGGGTATAAGTTGCAGTCCGCAAATCTCTCTCCTTGCATCCTCCAAAGACGTATACGTATATGATGTGACCTTACACTTACTCTCGTTTCTTTCTTTCTTCCCTGGCAGACCATAATCTCGCAACTCGATGATCTCTGGTAAGCAATGGTACGGTCGCTGGCCTCCTACTTTTTAATCCAGCATTATTGAGTCTTCTTCTGACTGTTCGATCAGAGATTATTACATTTCGAACTGCTGCCAACTTACCGCTTAGTTTGAGCTGGTAGAACGCCTGTTTCTAAGGGCTATTTGTCTTAGAAATCGCTGATCTCGTTCATCCGTAAATTTCTTCCTACCTTGTCCTGAAGTTCTGGAGCAAGTTCCAAATTCAAGAAAACGTTTAACCGTTCGACTTAGTGTTGACCGTGCAACATTTAACAGATCAGCTACGTATTGCTGCTTACGACAGTCGTTAACCAAAGTTACTGCTATCACTGCTTCGCGTTCACTTAAAAACTTTTAGGATTCATGCTTCTGATGTAGAGAAACTGCACTTGGAAAACTTAAACAGTCGCTTGATAATCAAGTTAATCCAGTTTTTACAAGTATAGTACAGTACCAAATAATCTGTAAATGGAGCTTACTTTGCATGTGGAAACTGTCAGCAAAAAATAATTATTATACATGACAACCGAAATCCAAAGCCAACTGAAAAAGTTAAAAAGAAGATAAGTGTTACCATTTGTGCGAGAAAGAAAATAAAAAACACGCTGCTAGAAATTTGTGTAGCTCCTCTAATAATGGACATAATAAAAAGATTTATAAACAGCCATGTTAAGAAAAGATCAGGGTTCAAATGGGCTATAATTGCCACTTTCTTATATTGCTAGTGCATTCCACAGGGTGTTATCCATATTATAATTTATTGGGGCAAAACACCAAATTTTTAATACACCTGGTAATTAGCAAAAACTAGTATTTTTCTCAAAATCATTACCATCACAGCATTACCAAGGAATCAGCCTACAAAAGAAACAAAAATCATTTAAATCGGACTTGATACAGGAAATATTTAAAATCAAACTTAAGACGTATTTTTTGTTATGCGTTAATTTTATCCAGAAGTCTATTGACATTATTAAAAACGCGAAATGACTGAACAAGCCCATGTGAATTGGCTTGATAACATCATGTTATCTGATTCCTTAGATTTTAAATTTAACTGGATTTAACTGGTTTTTCTTCATTAAAATGTATTGGATACCTTCCGTTTTCTTTTATTATTAAAAAATATCTACATACAATATCCCCTTATTAAAAACTACGAAATTCAGTTACAGCGAAAGAGTCCATTGTTTAACACTTATTGTAAAATTATAAAACTTCTAGTTGCACAAACTTTAAGTTTTGCAATTAAGTCTTTATTTTTGGACTTATTAAAAAAAAAACACTCCTATATGTATTAAAGTTCTACACGGTGGCTGTAGGTGCCAGTTAAAAAATCCGATGGTCGATTTTTTAAATAATCGTCAGACCCTATTTTTGAGATACTAACAAATAATATTGTAACCGCATTTTTAAAAGAATTTCTTGATGCAAGCATGCATCACACTAAAATCTTTGCTATACTCTGTATAAAGATGGACAATGACTCCGACACTGTATTTCATTAAAAGCAAAAATGTATTTAAAAAGTTTCCTCCTGGTATCAATTTTGTTTCATAATTACTTTAAAGAAAATTTGAGACTGTGTAACCTAAGAAAAAAAGGAGGTTTCCTTTTCGTAATTAAAAAAAAATACCTTACATAAAGATCTTTAAAGAAAGGTTAGATGATGATAGAAACCCTAAAAATGGAGAAATTACTATTATTTTAAAAAATAATAGAAATTTAACTTCCAGAAAGATGGTTTTTTGTTGTCTGAAACTAGGCATTTTACTTTTTAATTCACAATGTTGCAAAGATGGAAAATTTATTTTTATAAAACGTGATTTATGTAGACGGTCTATGAAAAGTATCTCTAGAACAGACTAACAAATCATTTTTAAAATTTGAGTCAGTTTATCCAAGTATTTATCTAAAATAACGATTTTGATCAAAAGGTAATTAACTTTAAATTCTTAGCCGGAATACCCTGTTATCGACTGTATTTTTGAATTCTACAGTATTTTTTTAGTAAAACAGTATATGAGTTTCCTATACCTATTTCTAGTAGTTTTCGAATTATCGAATACTTTTCAAAAAATATATACAGAAATCTAACTAAGTTTAACGTTGATTTAGAAAACTTACACTAATTAAATTTTAACAGTACCCTCGTAATCAAATTTTCAAGATGATTTGTTAGCCGGTTCTACAGATACTACTTCTTTATAATATTTGTGTCTATTTATTATTTTAAATTTAATTAGTATTTTAATTTAAATATTATTTTTTAGCTTGATAATTGTAGTAGGGGGAGATGGGATGTTCTGCATCCTCCCAATTCCAAAATCCATTGCGCATGCGTCAGAACTGCGCGCACATGCCTCACCTGTTATACGTCATCTGTCACCTGTCATAAGTCATCTATCACCTGCCATACGTCAGCATTCACCTGTCATACGTCATCTGTCATGTCATACGTCATCTGTCAACTGTTAAACGTCACACTCCTGGGCGATAGCTACTTTGGCCCTAGCTCCTAGGGCGTTAGCTACTTGGGTATTAACTACTTAGGCATTAGCTATTTGGGCATTAACTACATCGGACATTAGCTACTTGGACAAACTTCTTAGGCACTAGCATCTGTTTAATGCAGTGGCCGTTTTTGGGTAGGATCAATTGTGCAGTGAACACTCAAAAATCCAAGAAAAATAATGGATACATCAATCATAATTTGTTTAAAATTTTTTATTGTGATTATTTTAAATTTTACTTATATTTTTATAACAGTCAAAGTCTTTTCTTTTACCGTCTAACATTAACATTAATACGAGCTCTAGTGCGTTCAATATCGGAACTGAGCGCCGGGCAAAGACCGTGCGCTGTATTAAAATAACGCAAATTTTAACTTTCTGGCGTGCACTGCACAATGCACCTGAGTAGTGATCAGCTGATAGAATAGACGGGTGGTAGTACGATATTTTGGAGGTTATTTTGATTAAAATGTAGTCGGAAGAATCGTGTTCCGTTGAATTTATCCAAAAAAACGCGAATAATTTCGAACAGCTCGTAGGTACTAATTAAGCAAAATGGACCACCTCGGCGTTTAACACATTTAGTGCCAGAGTGTACATTAAAAACCAAAGAGTTTAAGCGCCTTTTTAAAGTGGAACAATATAAGAAAACATTGTGGTTATGCGGGTGTAACAAACTAAATGCGTTATTTTGTTTCCAGTGTTTAATTTTTTCTAACGATAACGTGAACGTAGAATGGACAAAAACAGATGTCACAGATTTGTCTCATTTATCGACGAAAATAAAGAAAGGGTGTGATTTAAACGGGCAGCGAAATTTTACAATTTTGACACATCGTAATATACAATTGGCCGGCGAAATGATGGATTGGGCGGTGAAGCTTGATCAGGTAATAAAACAAAAAATGGTCTGCGTTTTAGATTTGAACAAGCAGCTTCAAAAACTTTTAAGCAGTAAAAAAAATAAGTTGCAACTAAATAAATGTTGGATCTGTGCGACATAAATTACATTTTATTTTTTTTTGGCCTGCTCCAAAATCAAGTTGCCTGCTAAAAAAATATTGCAACATTACAAATTGATGGGCAATCTAATACTGGTCTGACTGCTCTAAAATTAACTTAGGATGTTATAATGGGTAATTATTTACGTAAAAAATAAAATATTTAATTAGCAAATTCCAAATATTTATTCATGTAAAAGAACATACATTTCATTGTATTATTAGAGCTCGTTTAGCCTTTGAAGGACGTCCTCTTTTTCTTTTTTCCCCGAGGGGAATGTTTTTAGCTTCCACCGGTGAGATTGTTAGCTTCAAACGAATAGCTAGACCAATTATATGTTTACACATATACATTTTATAAAATGTTGGACAATTACACTTCCCTAATTTCCATTCCTCTCTATTAATTGGCAGTGAAACCTCCCAGCTGCTAAAATATTGTTCCTTCAACTCATTGAAATTTTCCCATTGCATTTTGAAGTCTATGCAAACGTCGGCTTCACCGCCTGGGACAATATAAGTTATGTAATTTCCGTCATTATGCAACTCAGTGACTTCCTTTGGTAATTTTGCCCAATTATAAGATTGTGTCCATTCTTTTAAACTTACAGTTGGTGATTTTGCAAACACACAGTCCTCCGGGTTTGTCAAGTATTTTGTAGACCATTGACCGACCATATCTGTAGCAATAACCAAGAACCTAGATAGCGGTAAACGCTCCCGCAATGTATTACTGTCTTTTATAACCCTATTAAAGGACTCGAGAGCATTATTTGTTGAAGGCGAACTGGGAGCTGCACCTAAGTACCAGTTTCGGTTCTGAACAAGCCATTGCTCTTTAAAGTACTCAACAACCTCCTTCTGGTCTTGATATTTATGCAGAAAATACTCCGCGGCTGCGTTGAAAATATTTGGGCACGTTATACAATGCAAAATGTCTACATCCGCCAATACATCTTTTTGAACAAGTTTATTTTGTATTGAGCTTTCTACTCGAGATTGTATTTTCTTCTTCGCATGAGCCCAACACATCCGTACTATTAAGTCATCCCCAAAAACTTCAAGAAAAGCATTCTGAATACTTTTTGCAGCATCACAAACTAAAACTGCAGGCTTCAATACAATTGAGAATAATATATGGACTTTATCTTTCAAAGCATTGAATACCATTTTAAAATCTTCTTTCTGCTCATTGGTGGCCACAGCTAAGCAAAATGCGTGAAATTTCCTATCCTTATCTGTTGTACCAACCACTAGCACGGGGTATCCCTGCCAAATCAACTTATATGTTGCGTCAGCGTGAAAAACTTTTGCATCTCGAGCTATCTGCAACAAATATCTCGTTGAAATTGCGAATCGACAAGCGGGTGCTGTATCATCCTCGATTAATTCATATGAGATTACAAATACTTGATTGGGTAGATCGTCAGGCACGACTGAGTGAGTAAGTAACCATCCTTCTAATTCTCCTAAACTAATGGTGTGATTTCCGTATTTAGCTCGGCGTCTATCATTTAAATAATTTCTTAACTGAGAAATCTTAGGCATTTTTATTCCCTCTATTTTCGTAAGGCAACTTATTATTGCTCTAGGCTTCATGTTGAGATCAAATAACTTGTTAATTTCTAATTTCACAACTTCGCTCAAACCATATGACATATTAGCTATATTCCCATGGTTGTGATCTGCATCTGCTCGATAAAATAATACTGAGTTCGAAGTACAATCAAATAGTAAATATAATTTCGCTGAGCACTGCGGTCCACGCTTTTTTACTTTATTGCATCGGTAAAATATTTTTTTCCCTTCCTCCGTATTTCGGGAATAATCAGTAGACCAAGTATTTTCCATTTTTACGGCATCTTCGGCATCTTTAGAATTTTCAAATTTCTTATCAAACATCCACGAAATGGGTTGTGCCTTCTTTTTCTTAAAAGGGACTTCTTTACCAACAGTACTACTACTACTATCGCTGTCTGATTGAAATAACGGGACTTGCTTTAATCCAGCTGCACCAAAACTACCCTCACCACCATCAGGACCACTATCCATGATTCTATTAATTATTTATTTTTATTATACAGGGTGTTTGGCAGGTCGATGCAAACCGGAAGTAGGGGAGAGGTGGGCAAAGTGGGCAATCTAAGAAATTTTAATTTTTTGATACATTGAGAATCATCTAACAAAACATGTTAAGTAGTAAAAAATATTTAGTTCAAGACAAATCACATACCCGTTGGTGGAATGCAAACAACTTTTAATTTCAAAGCCACAGTCGTTTAAACCAAACTTTACCAAATGACCACTTTACCCTCATGGGTAGGGTAAAGTGGCCATTTGGTAAAAACATACTACAAACCTGAATCCATTTCCATCATATCATCCATCCATTTTAGACGGCAAAATCAGTCTCGGCCACTTTACCCGCTCTGGTCACTTTGCCCACCTCTCCCCTACTATCTTTATTATTTTTGTTTGTTATCTTAACATAATTTGTATCACTTGTGTTAAATGCGTTAACTGTGATCTAATGATAAAGTAAATAATAATAATGCCATTTTACTAAGGTAAGTGTGGCTAAATAGGTTCTAAATGACTTACTATATCACTTCCCAAAAGGTTTGCATCGACCTGCCAAATACCCTGTATAAACCACAGTAAACTGACTAACGTTTAACTACTACGTGTGAAGATCAAAAGTACGACAGACGAACTAAACAAACCGATCGCTACTAATTGGCCGCACGAATCGCCTGACCATGTAAACCCCGCCCCCTACTAACGAATCTCGCCGCTATTTTCAAACCCTTACCAACTAAAAATATTAAATACAGGTCATTTGATTTTCTGGCTTTTAAAGTAAATATTTTGCAGGAAACGAAACGCTGCTTAAAAACTGCTGAACGGTATTTAAATACCGAGAACATTTTATTCACAGCTCACTTTATTTTGTCACCGGCCGACTAATAATTTCACCGTCCAATTAATAATTTTACTGCTCGAATAGATTTCGGACTGCCCAACGGGATATTTATTTGCTACTTAAGGTTTTATTATGCCGATCTGATTAACTATATTTTGCCCATCATTGTTTCACAGGCGGTTTATTTAAAGTATCGACAGAAAATTATTATACCGCCCGAGCAATTTTTTTGCCAACTGGGCTTACCTACCGACTTATTTAAATCGCAGCATAAATAATTACTTGCCATAAAGAAACACGGATCTTCTTAAATTCATATGAAGAATGAGATGCAGCTCTCTGACACTGGTAATGTAGATGTGCGATAATTATTAGATTCTGCTTACCGCAAATCAATTAAAGATTTTAATTAACAAGTTTCGAGAAATCGTTATGTATTGTTTCGACTTATTGACTGAGTAAAATTTTGTGGCATATTTGAACTTGCAGTGCGTGGACATGATGAATCATCTGACAGTTTAAATAGGGTATATACAGGGGGCTTATCGATTTTGTGGCCGAAATCGACATGGCTATGAGACAACATTTGGAAGGAAGTAATATTTTTAAAGGAACTTCAAAGTCAGTGCAAAACGATTTTCTAGATGCAATTGTAATAGTCTGCCAAGAAGAAATTAAAATACAAATTTCAGAAACTCGGTTTGTGGCAATTCAATGTGATGAAACGACGGACGTTTCTACCCAGCAGCAGTTAGTACTGATTTTAAGATACGAGCGAAACGGACAAATACATGAACGATTCAGGAAGTTTTTAAAACCGTATCACATAAAGCGAATGACATTGCCACGGAAATTAAAAAAAGAGTTAAAATTGCTCAATATTTCACAAAATCAGTTAGTCGGTCAAAGTTGCGATGGTGCGGCCGTTATGTCTGGAAGAGAAGGAGGTGTGCAAAATACACTGTTATGCAGACCAATTCAACTTAATATTGCAAAAAAGTGTATGCACTAACAGAAGTATTGCAAACTTTGCAAATTAACATACATGCATTTCCCACCTTTTTTCGAGATCGCCAAAACGAACGGCAGTGCTAGACAGCATCGTTAAAAAAGAATTCCAGCAGCGCCAGCAACAACATGGAATTTGAACACACGGACTATAAGAACAATTCACGAAAATGCAGAAATTTTAAAAGAATGTCTGGAATGCATATTAGATACCGGTGGAAATGACTATAATACAATAAATCAAGCTGAGACATTGCTAGGTTACTTAAATGACAAATATTTTAATTATTGGCCTAATTTTTTTGCAATTTTGCATTGTGAAATTTTATTTAAAGAATTTCAGCCTCAGTCGCTGGACGCTGTTAAAATAAATTAATTTCTGATCAGTTTTCAAGAAGCTATTACAAATATCCGTACATCAGACCCTCTAACATCACCGCCAAAAAAATGCAACCAACGTATATCTTTTTCTGCTGAAACGAAAGAAGTATGTGATACATTAATCAATCAGGCCCAAAAACCGGGTTTAGTTTACAGGCCATCTTTTAGCTTCGAAACTCTTTTTTCCCAAGAAATTTAGTGAATATGAAAAAGAATTTCCTACTCAAGATTTTGATGTGGTTGCAAAAACATATAATTTCTTAGAAAAGGATAAATTAAAAAGTGAATTATGTCATTGTGTTATTTGTAACTGACTTTCATCAAGCAGCAAGCGCTATAGCAATTTTACAATTATTTATTGATAACCTAACTGAGTATTTTAGCCAAACAGTTGTGTTATTAAAATTAATTTGTACCGATGACAAGTGTTGAAAGTGAACATTGTTTCTCGACATTAAAAAGAGTTAAATTTCTAGTGCGGAGTACAATGGAACAGGACACATTAAATTCTCTCGCAATATTAAGCATAGAAAAAGAAATGATTGCCGCCATACCAGATATTAACAATCGCGTAATGGAGGTTTTTGCAAAAATGAAGAACAGGAGAATGGACTTTCTATATAAATAGGCTTAACTTGGTATGACTTTTTTTGCAATACTTCTCGTATTTTTCTTGTATTACCGCCCGGTGGCGTATTCACGGGGGGGGGGGGGACCGCTATCCGAAAAAAGAAAGATTTTTATTTCGATTTTGACGAACTTTGGGCGTGGCCCCTTATAATTTTCGCCTGCGGCGCATTGCCTACCTCGCTTTTCCACCTTCCCAGTTTACTGCCTGACCCCCCCCCCCCCCACCCCCCCGAAAGAAAATCCTAATTACACTACTGTGACCACCGAGTTGAACATCCAGTTTAACACCTTACGAGCCGCCACTGGTTTAATGTTTAGTATTCTTCATCTTTCTGCAGTTAAGTCTTTATTCACGATGACATCACAAACTTTTTCATTAATCCTCCTAACAGGGCCTCATCGAACCATCAAACTTCCCATCTTCCAAGTCCAATGCGACACCTTAATAGTATGTATATTGTACAAGGAGCATGGAACGACATGCATTTCCTACGAGTATGACATTTGCAGCACGAGCCGCAGGCGAGTGCTGCAAATCATACGAGTAGGAAATGATCATTCCATGCGAGTTTTACACTATTATTTTTCTACGAATGTTACTGTTACATAAAATGGGATTAGTAATATTTTTCTTTTTAAGATGTCAAAAAATCTGACATTCCACAAAAAGAATTATAATATTATAACATTTTCTGAGCAGGAACTAGTTTTTTGTTGTTTGCACCACGCCATAAATAGATTATAAGAAAGTGTGTATTTTTGTTTGAATTTTTCTGGCACCAAATTTAATGACGCGACATTTACTGCCTCTAAAATACTAGGTGGTGTTAAATTAAATTCCCTATCGCTACTTTTCATAATAAATAATCTTTTAAAATACTTAAAACACTTTAAACTCAATATTATTTGAAAATAATAATTGTCATTTACTTTTTACTTGCATTGTCTGCGTTGCTATGCGATTACTATGGCGTGTTGACGCGGCGCCGGCGCCGGTCAACACCACCTTTGTAAAAATATACCCGTGCACATTGGGAATTTTGTAGTTGAATCACCATGGTGATTGAAGCATAACGAAAATGTGTAAAAAACAATGCACTATGTTCCGAAATTACTATTGAACATACAATAAAGGTTTTTATTGACATTCGTAGAAAAAAACATTATTGCTACGTCACAAACCTTTTTATTTATTTTGTCCGCAGTGAGGATCGAACCACCGACTTTAATGTTGGAATACCAGCGCTGTAGCCAAGTTTTAAGTCCAAGACATGCTAGCATGTTGCAAAAAGATCCCGCGACTTGTTTTCAATTAGAAATTTAACATACGTTACGTGTTAAGGAGGGCAACATAAGGCATACGAAAAAATATAACAGCTGGCACTTATGGTCATTTATGATATGTCAACTGTCACCTGACACTTGTCGAAAGTCAAAATTGAAACATATAGAACGTGTTGAGGATGACGTCAAATGTCGTTTAAAGAAAAATACAGCCATCGGCCCTTTGGCTCCAGCCTGTCAGACGCCACCTAAGACTTGTCAAATGTCAAAACCAAAAATTTGATATAAAACACAGACGTCCTTTTAAAAAAGGAAATCTTGGCTAAGAACGTCGCTAGAGGCCCTACTGATTTAAATGTGACTTTCACATTAGTGCCCTAACGGTAAGAAGTAGCTAAAATTTGGGTACTTGATAGAGGTCGAAAAGATCTTTCGACTGATGAAAAAGTTTTTGAAAATTTTAGCTAAGAACATCGCTAGAGACCTTAATGTTTAAAATGTGACTTTCATATTAGTGCCCTAATGGTAAGAAGGGAGCAGATGAAATGAGTGTTTGATAGATGTCGAAAAGAACTTTCGACTGATGAAAAAAGGTTTCGAAAATCCTGGCTAAGAAAGTCGCTAGAGGCCTTAATGGCTAAAAGGTTACTTTCATATTAGCATCGTCCTAACGGTAAGAGGGGGTAAATGAAATTCAGATGTTTGATAGACGTCGAAAAGACCTTTCGACTGATGAAACGAAAATCTTGACTAAGATCGTCGCTAGAGGCCTTAATGGTTAAAATGTGACTAACGGTAAGAAGGGAGTAGATGAAATTCAGGAGTTTGACACTAACTGCTAATAAAGCAAGAGATAATATCATATCAATTATCAAATTAACAGTAACACACCCGTTGTAGGTAATATCAGAACATCAAAAATGGGACCTAGTCAAAAATAATTTAAAAATATGGTATAAAGCACATAGAATAATTATACCCGATACACTCTATAAACTAAGAAAATTAAAAAAAAGGAGAGATGCTCGGTTATGATTACATATCCGCTAACAAGGGAACGAAATAAGTTTGAAGTAATATCTTGCAGCAGTTGGTAGGCAATTAAAGATGGATGCAAAAACGCATTCTTATCAATATTTAGGAATATTAAGGATGGAAAAATTGGCTGTGCCTATTTGATTTTTGTTATCTAAACATCTATCAACCCATGAAAATGTATAATAATAATAATAATAATAATAATAATAATAATAATAATAATAATAATAATAATAATAATAATAATGATGATAATAATAATAAAAATAATAATAATAATAATAATAACAACAATAGGAATTATAAAGGAAGCTCGTGAAACTGAAAAAAATATACGTATATAAATAGGGTAAAAACAAGGCTGATTTTCATAAACAGGGCTATTCCTCCAATATTCGTAAATATATGGTGGCAACTATAGGTATAGTAGATGTGAAAAAACGCATTAAGAGATAGTTAGAAAGGGTTTATATTACATACTGCTTATGTTTTTTATTGATCAAAAAATAAGAACCATTAAATGTGCTTATTACTATAACTATAATATATAATATAACTAATATATATATATATATATATATATATATATATATATATATATATATATATATATATATATATATATATATATATATATATATATATATATATATGTGACACCAAGCCAGAGGATGACAACAACAAAGTGATACGTGAGGTATCAATAATATACAGAGTAGTAGTAAAGTAAACAACTAGTATAACTAAGAATGAACATTTAGCCAGTGCAAATTTAATGTCTTTATCGAGTTTATTAAAGGGAGTAGACATATCACGAACAGCTACAAACAGACCCTATTTCTGGAAACTGATCAGAAGCAACTGCAAAATAACTAAAAACATGCCCTGTTTCTGGAAACATCTGTTAAACAGATAGAAAACAGCTAAAAAACAGACCCTGTTTCTGGAAACAGCTATAAAAACAGACCCCTGTTTCTGGAAACAGCTTTAAAACAGTCCCCTATTCCTGGAAACAGGTCTGGACCAACTGCAAAAACAGCTAAAAACTGAACTTGATTCCGGAAGACAGCTATTAAATAGCTAAAAACAGAACCTGGTTTTGGAAGACAGCTCCTAAACAGCTATTAAATAGCTAAAACAGGTTCTGGTTCTGGAAGACGGCTCCTAACAGCTATAAAATAGCTAAAAACAGGTCCTGTTTCAGGAAACATCTAGGAACCAACTACAAAACAGCGTTCGTAGGTAGACTATTTTCTTTTGATATACGGATGATGATGAGACTATTTTCTTGGAAAATGTGAAGACCCTAATATTGTTACCAATAATACTAATCAAACATCTCATGACTACAAAAATACACCGATAATATACCTCTTTGAAGCTCAGAAATTCCTATGGAGCTTAATTAGCTGTGGAGTGGTTATAGGCTAGGTAACGAAGGGGTTGTAGAGTGCATGGAGGGGAGAAAACTTTTTGCTTCGGGAATATGTTGGGATAGTTAGGATGTTAACATCCTAAAAGTCCCCGCCCCTAGCCTGTCCGCTTCAGGGGGGAGGGGGATAGAAAGTTCCCTTGGTTTTGGTTACTCGCATATAACTCAAAAACGGTGCATTGTAGCAAAAAATGTCTTACATAAAAATGAAAGCCTGTAAGATTTTCTACAGGATTAGTTCTATACATTTCTTCGCTACGATGCGCCGTTTTTGAAATATCTGCTCTCATCAGTCGATAATTCTTAAAAAATGATTTTTTATCCCACGTTTTTTGTCATAATTCTCCTAGTAACGCCTCGGCCGTTTGTTTCACATAATAGTCCCGCTTTTCTGTTCTTTCCAACCACCAGGACAAAGATGAGCTGATCAACCTATTGAGCTCTAAACTCTAGGAAAACGGCGTCACAACACATCAAGCATCACACGATGCTAACGTGTTGATTGTAAGCACAGCTATTAACCAGTCCGTAAGTGAAACATCCAATGTGGCTGTTATAGGGGAACATCCTGTTCATAAAACCACCAAATGCAACAGCTGGAACTCAAGGAAATTTTGCTCGTATACGCATTCACTGGCTACGATTTTACTAGTGCGACATTCCGAAAGGGTAAACTTAGTTTTGTAAAAATGTACCAAAAACATCCTGACGTACAAAGAGCAGCCGAAGTGTTCACAACCCCCCTCCTCGCACGCTGATGTTGAGGAAGCTGGGCGAATATGCATGCTGAAATGGTACGGCGCCCCTGCAAAGATGAACTCTTTCAACACCTTTAGGTACGATTCGTTTTTGAAAACGGTATCCAGCATAAAACGGGATCTAGCATCACTTCCACCCAGCGAGGAGACAGCGAAAGAGCATGCATTGCGTGCATTCCACCAGGTGCAGCTCTGGTTGGGAAACCATCTACCCCCAGACCTGTGGGGCTGGGGCTGGGAAAAAACCAAGCAGCGCCAAGAGAAATTTTAGACCTCATCTTTTGCAAGTGCACAAAAGACTGCAGCAGTGGAAGGTGCAGCTGCAAAAAGGCAGCGATGAGTTGCTCTCGACTGTGTCAAAACTGCCAGGGGCACAACGGCGTGCCCATTTTGAACGAGGACGACGACGAAGAAGACTTGGAGCCCCTTCCCACATCCCCTGGCGGACACTTCATCCAACATTCAGGAAACTGATGACAAAAACGTAGGTGATTCGCAATTCGTGCTGCGACTAGTGTCGATGGTAGAGCAAGAAGCCGGACCCTCTCGTCCCAAGAGAAACTGGCCCAATTAATTTGTGTTTTAAAAATAATTATCCACGTATTACGATTTTTCATTTTTTCTATCATTTATTGTAGTTTAATGTTTCGCATCTCTCGTTTTGATGCTAGTTTTTGTAAAATAAAAATAAAATTTGTACAAATGGTCGTTACACAATCGCCTTCTTCTCAGGTTTTCAATTTTTCACAATTAACTTCAAAATTGATAATATTTTACCTATGTATCCATATGTATGCTTGATACTGCACTTTATGTACGCGTAGTGTACTATATTTATGTGTAAATGCACAGTATATTAGCTTATATAGATAGCTGCAACTTTGGAATAACGAAAATAACGAAAGTTTTAAGGAGTTTTCTTGAAAAATCATTACTTTTAGCCAAAAAAATCTGCTTCTGACCCACTGGAGAAAAATTAGTATATGTGTATATATTCTTGAAGAAAATTTAACGCTTTATAACATTTTTTAATGAGCTTTTGTGTAAAACAAACGGCCGAGGCGTTACCAGGAGAATTATGACCAAAAACGGGCGACAAAAAATATTTTTAAAAATTATCGACTTTTGAGAGCAGCTGTCTCAAAAACGGTGCATTGTAGCGAAAAAATGTATAGAACTAATGTTGTAGAAAATTTTACATTCTTTCATTTTTATGCAAAATATTTTTGCTACAATGCACCGTTTTTGAGTTATAAGCGAGAAACCAAAAAAGGGGACCTTTCTATCCCCCTCCCCCCTGAAGCGGACAGGCTAGTGGCGGGGACTTTCAGTATGTTAACGTCCTAACTACCCCCAACATATTCCCGAAGCATAAAATTTTCCCCCCTCCATGCACTCTACACCCCCTTTGCGGCCATTCATTGACTAGCCTATTAAGGACTTCATTCAGTCTTAGTTCATTGGCCAAAGCGATAACTTGTAATAAAGGCATCCAGCCCAAACCCTAACATGTCGGAAATATTAAATATTATTCTTGAAGAAGTATTTAGTCGGAATCAGTATTTCGGATCCTGTTTACCTGTAACTTTAATGGTTTGGGAGCTTGCTAAAAAATATAATGAATGTGTAGAACCAAAATGCTGAAAGATTTTCTATGATGAAATAGGAATGTCAATCAAGCTAGCAGAGCCACAACGCCTTTTTAAATTTTTTCTTATGTCGTAATTTTTGGCTATTTTATTGCCACATTTTAAATTTTTTTGCTCTTCGTTTTTTTTTTTTAAATATGTGGCTCTGCTGGCTCGAGTTCAAGCTAGCAGAGCTACGCTGAAAAACCACAAAACAAAATTCTTTTCCGAAATGTTTTTATACAGGAATTTTTGGCCAATTAATTGCCCCTGAAGTAAGTACAGAGACTGAGAAAAAAATAAACTGTTAGAAAAAAACAGCGATTTTCTGTTTTGTCCATAGAGAATACAATACTATTACTTAAGATCGCGAAATAATAACTTTATAACCTGTGGGTATCTTCCAGGTTTTAAGACTAATTTATTGGTAATTTAGTACCACATTTTTAATTTTTTTGCTATTCGCTTTTTCAAAAAAAACTGTGGCTCTGCTGGCTTGAATTCAAACTAGCAGAGCCACGCCGAAAAACCACAAAACAAAATTCGTTTCCAAAATGTTAGAAAACCTGTTAGAAAAAAACAGCGATTTTCTGTTTCGTCCATAGAGCATACAATAATATTACTTAAGATCGCGAAATAATAACTTCATAACCTGTGGATCTCTAGCAGGTTTTAAGACTAATTTACACATTTTTAATTTTTTTGCTCTTCGTTTAAAAAAAAAAAACCTGTGGCTCTGCTGGCTTGAGTTCAAGCTAGCAGAGCCACGCGGAAAAACCAGAAAACAAAATTCTTTCCCAAACTGTTTTTATACAGGAATTTTTGGCCAATTAATTGCCCTTGAAATAAGTACAGAGTCTGAGAAAAAAATAAACTGTTAGAAAAAACAGCGATTTTCTGTTTCGTCCATAGAGAATACAGTACTATTACTTAAGATCGCGAAATAATGACATTATAACCTGTGGGTATCTACCAGGTTTTAAGACTAATTTATTGGTAATTTATTACCACATTTTTAAGTTTTGTGCTTTTAGTTTTTTTAAACAAAACCTGTGGCTTTGCTGGCTTGAGTTCAAGCTAGCAGAGCCACGTCGAAAAACCACAAAACAAAATTATTTTCCAAAATGTTTTTATACAGGAATTTTTGGCCAATTAATTGCCCTTGAAATATGTACAGAGACTGAGAAAAAAATTAAGTTTTAGAAAAAAACAGCGATTTTCTGTTTCGTCCATAGAGAAAGAATACAATACTATTACTTAAGATCGCGAAATAATAACTTCATAACCTGTGGGTATCTACCAGGATTTAAGACTAATTTATTGGTAATTTATTACCACATTTTTAATTTTTGTGCTTTTCGTCTTTTTAAACAAAACCTGTGGCTCTGCTGGCTTGAGTTCAAGCTAGCAGAGCCACGTCGAAAAAACACAAAACAAAATTCTTTTCCAAAATGTTTTTATACAGGAATTTTTGGTCAATTAATTGCCCTTGAAATATGTACAGCGACTGAGAAAAAAATAAACTTTTAGAAAAAAAAACAGCGATTTTCTGTTTCGTCCATAGAGAATACAATACTATAACTTAAGATCGCGAAATAATAACTTTATAACCTGTGGGTATCTACCAGGTTTTAAGACTAATTTATTGCTTATTTATTACCACATTTTTAATTTTTTTGCCCTTGGTTTTTAAAAAAAAAAAACCTGTGACTCTGCTGGCTTGAGTTCAAACTAGCAGAGCCACGCTGAAAACCACAAAACAAAATTGTTTTCCAAAATGTTTTTATACAGGAATTTTTGGCCAATTAATTGCCCCTGAAATATGTACAGAGACTGAGAAAAAAATAAACTGTTAGAAAAAAACTCGGTTTCTTCTGTTTCGTCCATAGGGGATACAATACTATTACTTAAGATCGCGAAATAATAACTTTATAACCTGTGGGTATCTACTAGGTTTTTAGACTAATTTATTGCTAATTTATTACCACATTTTAAATTTTTTTGCTCTTCGTTTTAAAAAAAAAACCTGTGGCTCTGCTGGCTTGAGTTCAAACTAGTAAAGCCACGCTGAAAAACCACAAAACAAAATTCTTTTCCAAGATATTTTTGTACAGGAATTTTTGGCCAATTAATTACCCCTGAAATATGTATAGAGACTGAGAAAAAATAAACTGTTAGTAAAAACAGCGATTTTCTGTTTCGTCCATAGAGAATACAATACTATTACTTAAGATCGCGAAATAATAACTTTATAACCTGTGGGTATCCACAAGGTTTTAAGACTAATGTATTGCTAATTTATTATCACATTTTTAATTTTTTTGCTCTTCGTTTTTTTTTAAACTGTGGCTCTGCTGGCTTGAATTCAAGCTAGCAGAGTCACACCGAAAAACCACAAAACAAAATTATTTTCCAAAATGTTTTTATACAGGAATTTTTGGCCTATTTACAGAACAGAAAATAGCTGATTTTTTCTAATAGTTTATTGTTTTCTCAGTCTCTGTACATATTTCAAGGGCAATTAATTGGCCAAAAATTCCGGTATAAAAACATTTTGGAAAAGAATTTTGTTTTGTTGTTTTTCGGCGTGGCTATGCTAGGTTGAACTCAAGCCAGCAGAGCCACAGGTTTTTTTTAGAAAACGAAGAGCAAAAAAATTAAAAATGTGGTAATAAATTAGCAATAAACTAGTCTTAAAACCTGGTTATAAAGTTATTATTTCGCGATCTTAAGTAATAGTATTGTATTCTCTATGGACGAAACACAAAATCGCTTTTTTTCTAACAGTTTATTTTTTTCTCAGTCTCTGTACAGATTTCAGGGGCAATTGATTGGCCAAAAATTCCTGTATAAAACCATTTTTGAAAATAATTTTGTTTTGTGGTTTTTCAGCGTGGCTCTGCTAGCTTGAACTCAAGCCAGCAGAGCCACAGGTTTTTTTTAAAAAAACGAAGAGCAAAAAAATTAAAAATGTGGTAATAAATTAGCAATAAAATAGCAAAAATTATGACATAAGAAAAAATTCAAAAAGGCGTTGTGGCTCTGCTAGCTTGATTGATATGAAATAGGAGGTAACATTCATTTTTTTAACGTGTTTGAAGGAGAAATTTACGATCCCACCGTTAACGTTATGAAACATATGATGACATCCGTGGACCTTACGAAGTTTGTATATAGAAAGAAGATCCTAGTATAAGCACCTTTATTAAATTGTAAAATTCGAAATTTATTCCAAAATATATGTAGGTACCAACAATTATATATTTTGAAAAGCTTATGAAAAAATTAATCGAATGAAAACAAAATATACAGGGGGATTTAAAAAAATAAAACTTAGATTTTTATCTTTAAATTCGTTCCTTCTAGAAAAAAATTGACTACGCCACTGGATTCTACGCAAAAAAACTATATATTAATCAGTTTTTGGCTTACCGATCAGGCAGCTGAGACACGAGGATTGCTTTAAAATGACACATTTTCAAAATCGCCCTGTATCTCCAAAACGAAAGCGGCTATGAAAATTCTGTTTGTAGCATCATACGTTTTACGAAAAAGTAGCACAGTATCGCGAAAACCACAGCTCTCTAGGCAAAAGTCTCGAAAACTGGACACCCTGTACACGGGCAGTTTATCACCTATCCGAAAAGGCATTCTGGTAGTATGAAAATTGAAAAAGATATGCTAAAATCTTAGAGCGCATATTTTAGAACAATTGATGGTATATTATTCAGATCAGACAAATTTTGAAAGATTGAAGAATTTTTGAACTTGGCTCAGCTTGAGTTTCGGGTAGTTTATAAAACTGGGACCGATTTAAGTTTAAATGAGGAAAGGACTGTGGATTTTGAATTAATAGGTGGCGACAAAGTCCAGACTGGAGTTATGCCTAAAGATGTGTGTAATATAGAGTTTAACAAATGGGGGTAATTCCAGAGACGGCTTCTAACCTAGTTGGAAATAAAATTAGGATTCGATTTGAAAATAAAATACGAATATTTATTTACCCACATTGTGTTATTTGAAAGTGCGAGATACGAAAATATCATACAGGGTGTCTGAAAAGTCTTAGCATGGGCAAATATCTTTACTATTAATAAAGATAGCAACACCAAATTTTAGTTGTACCTTATTGGTTAGTAAATCTACTTTTTTACGTAATTTGACTCTTTCAACCCCCTTGGGGGGTTACGCTAGCGAGTTGAGGTCCAAAATTTTGGATGCAAACCTATGCCGTGTGGCCTCTTCGTTTAAAAGTCTTCAAAAAAGAAACATTGTTTTAGTAGTTTAGTATTTATTTATTATTGTAATTCATTTTTAAATGGCAAGCCTATAAAAATTATAACTCGTAAATCGTATAATCGGGCGGGGCACAAGTCGACCATTAGTCGGCCACTTGTGCCAAACAGTACAAGTCGGCGCTGCTATTTTTTGTTTTGTAGGGCACTTTTTTCTAACTTTTTCCAACTTTACTTCTTCATTTGTCGGTTTTATATGTTTTGTTTTTTGACATCTGCGCAGTAGACCAAAATGCGTACCACGCGCAAACCGAGCGTGCTAGACATGCGCACGGAATTTCAGGAGTTGGACTTTGGTGTCTACATTTGAACCCATTCATTTTTCAGAATATATCTCCAGTAGTTAAGGTACCACTACGTATTTAACTTTATAACTTTGTTCCCAAGTTTTTTTCGACTTTATTTTTCATTTTTTGCCATGTGCGCAGTAGACCAAAATGCGTACCACGCGCAAACCGAGCGTGCTAGACATGCGCACGGAATTTCAGGAGATGGACTTTGGTGTCTACATTTGAACCCATTCACTTTTAAGAATATATCTCCAGTAGTTAAGGTACCACTGCGAATTTAGACAACAAAGTACATCCCCTGAAATTTCGTGCGAATGTCTAGCCCTCTTGGTTTGCGCGTGGTACGCATTTTGATCAATGGTAAAACTTTTTCCCCAAGTTTTTTTCGACTGTATTTTTCGTTATTTGCCACCGCGCAGATAGCAAAAAATGAAAAATAAAATCGAAAAAACTTGGGAAAAACGTTATAAAGTTAAATACGCAGTGGTACCTTAACTACTGGAGATAGATTCTTAAAAGTGAATGGGTTCAAATGTAGACACCAAAGTCCATCTCCTAAAAGTCCGTGCGCATGTCCAGCACGCTCGGTTTGCGCGTGGTACGTATTTTGGTCTACTGCGCACATGGCAAAAAACGAAAAATAAAGTCGAAAAAACCTTGGGAAAAAGTTATACAGTTAACTACGTAGTGGTACCTTAACTATTGGGGATATATTCTTACAAGTAAATAGGTTCGAATGTAGACACCCAAGTACATCTCCTGAACTTGCGTACGCATGTCTAGCACGCTCGGTTTGCGCGTGGTACGCATTTTGGTCTACTGCGCAGATGTCAAAAAACAAAACATATAACAACGACAAATGAAGAAGTAAAGTTGGAGAAAAGTTAGAAAACAGTGCCCCACAAAACAAAAAATAGCAGCGCCGACTTGTGCTGTATGGCACAAGAGGTCGACTAATGGTCGACTTTTGCCCCGACCGATTATACGATTTACGAGTTATAATTTTTATAGGCTTGCCATTTAAAAATGAATTACAATAATAAATAAATACTAAAATACTAAAACAATGTTTCTTTTTTGAAGATTTTTAAACGAAGAGGCCACACGGCATAGGTTTGCATTCAAAATTTTCGACCTCAACTCCCTAGCGTAACCCCCCAAGGGGGTTGAAAAAGTCAAATTACATAAAAACGTAGATTTATCAACCAATAAGGTACAACTAAAATTTGGTGTCGCTATCTTTATTAATAGTAAAGATATTTGCCCATGCTAAGACTTTTCAGACACCCTGTATGATATTTTCGTATCTCGCACTTTAAAATAACACAATGTGGGTAAATAAATATTTGTATTTTATTTTCAAATCGACTCCTAATTTTATTTCCAACTAGGTTAGAAGCCGTCTCTGGAATTACCCCCATTTGTCAAACTTTAGATAAATATTTACGATATAAGTGGAATATGCGCCTTATAATACGCGCGTGAAATTTGCCAAACAAGTGCGTAGCACGAGTTGGGTAATCACACAAGTATATTAATAAAGCGTTATCAAACGTATACTGTACAAGTTTTTTATCTGCGCCCCCCAACATGTGAAAATAAACTGCAATTATTATAATTTGGCATTTATCATGATTTATTGTGACCATACCAAAAAAATCTAAATCATATTTTACCAATTAATTAATCCAAAACTTGTAAACCTACATCTTTAAGGGCGTATTATTCTATATGATAAGTACGATGATTTCTATAAAAAAATAATTGCTGACATCAGTAAATACACGAATTTAATTGCATTTTATAAAAGAAATTCTGAAGGCTATCGATCAAAAAGTCAAGAATATTAACAAAAATAGATGTAGGTAACCAAGTTTCACATGAAACGGAAAATAAACAATTTTTATTTATGAACGTGACCTTAATTGTCGAACTCGCTGGAGCATGCAGGAGGGAAGAATTGACACATTTACTTCTAGATTATGTGACGGACGAAGGTGACCGTTTTAATTTTTTTTGCCACACACTAAAACCAAAGTATCTAGAGATTTTTTTTGTGACAACTGCAAACATTGATGTTATCAATATGGTTGAAATTATTCACAGTTACATTTCTCTTTGTCCCAATAATGCTGGCCATTGCCGATTCCTCGTCAAATAGAAATAGGGTAAATGTATTAGGCATCCCGTGGGCATCAACGCATTTGGAAGTCTGCCAAAGCAAATTGCCTTATTTTTGACATGTAAAACGGAGTACCTGGCACTGTTTAGGCGGTCTTCTATGTCACTGTTAGTAGATATTTTGTTATTAACATTTGCAACACATAATAACTAAATAGTAAGTACGTTAATTTGTTACTAGTTTAAGTACATTTTGACATATATTTGCTAGTATCATTGACTTAACTTGACTAATTGAAAAGCAGTGAGATAAGAAAAACACGTGCGGTAATAAACACCTTACCGCACGCAAAATGAGTGATAGTATAGTAGATAATCGTATCTTACATAACGAGCATGGAAAGTGGCGCCTAACACGTAAGTGTGAATATATTAACGCTCGAGACGCCCGCCGAGTGTGTAAATCATACGAACGTGTTAAGTGACTTTTCAGCGAATTTTTTCCACAACTTCAAACACAAAAAATACTAAAACACTCACTAATTTATTTTTATAAGATTTTCTTAGAGATTTTCTTCTTAATGTTTTCATCTTGATAAATAATAACAATGCGTTAACCGCTTGTCAACCAATCCTAAGTAAGTTGCTAGAATCCTCTAGTACTCTAGTCCATAGCCTACTTATTTTCGATTTGCCCATCGCAGTGCTAAGCCAAAAGAATCAAGCTGAGTGATATTTTTCTAACACACGACTTGTGTGTTAGGAAAATAATATACAGTTGCTATTATGAGTTTGCTGTTGCGGGAAAATATTACGTTTTCGGATGGTGGTCTCCATGAATCCCCTCGTATCCCTACATCTACTATAATATAATTTTTAGTATAAGTAATTAAATATTTAATTGTGTATAGCTGTCTCATCGTAAAACTAGTTTTTCAAGTGAGCGATAATTTCAAAGAAGCCAATAAGCTTTTAGTATGCAACCGTAGACTTGCGTCTCTTCCCTTATTTATTTAATAAACAAGGTATTTTCAATAAATTTTTAAATTAAATTTTCGTCCTATTACAAAAGTTTAATAAGCTTGCGATAAACTGAGATAAGCTAATAAATTTAAATTAGGAAATTTCGAGACCCCTAAAAAGTTTATTCGAAAATCTGGAAAGTTTGATCACCGGTTGTATAGATCTGTATGTTTGGTGTGGCAGATTGATTGGTTTAAGAGTTCAGATTTGGCTAAATCACTATTGATTAAGCATACATTATTGTAACATCTTTTTTAATATATTACTCTGTTTTCAAAATGAAAGTAGGTCTTTAAAGTTTTTAAATTTCTATCTAACATTGTGTATTTATTTTTATAAATGTATTATTTTGTGATATTGATCTTTTCCTCATCAATTTCTCATGAAATAATTTATAAGCTCTTGTAGCCCAGCTTGGGCCGCGGCAGAAGCAGGTACATTGTCTTCGAGATTTTCAGCATTATCTCATCATCTGAGACGGGTTCATTAACCACGAAATCTTCAGCATTTTGATCATCTTTTGAGATATTATATAAAGTCGCACATTTAAAAATATTTGCAGCAAAAACAGGATCGACGCGTAAATGATTTAAACAAGAAAATTTTTCCCTCAAAATGCCGAATGCATTTTCTATAATTCGTCTTGTCCGTTTATGAGCTCGGTTAAAATTATTTTGAGCTGGATTTAATGCATCTTCATATGTTGAATTGCTTTAGCGGATATGCGGAGTCTCCGAGATGAGGTCTCCAACTATTTTCCAGTCTCCGGAATAAAGTACTATTACAAAGTACCCGTGCATCATGGACACTACCGGGCCAGTTGGCACTAACATCGTAGAATTTTAGATCAGGACCATAAATAGCCATGCAGTTAATTGAATGTTTACTGTGACGATCCACATAAGCTGGTTCGTTAATTCTGGGAGCGTCTATTAGTGTTCCATACACTGCACCACATACTTCAGGAAAGCCGACCATTGCATGAAATCTTTGTATAACATCCAGCATATTATGGGGCCATGACACTATTTTATCGAATTTGATCTCATTTACAGCATTTTTTCTCGGTGTCACGTACGCATCTACACACAATCATCTTTGATGCTCCATGCATATCGGAACACCATGGTACTGAAGGCAATTAGGAAGTTTCCTTATACAGAAAATGTTGTAGCGTCCCATGCCATGTAAATAGTCCATTTTTTAACTTGATGAAAGTCGAAAAAATCAGCACGATATCTCAAAAAATGGCGGAAATATTGAATTTCTTTTTTGTCCAAAGCTTGTGCGCCGCCAGAATATCGTGTGACGTCACATGTCGGGAACGCGGCAGACCATCAGTAGTATCAATGGCAGTGCATGAGTAGACTTAAGCAATTTTTCTTATCTTGGCGGGGGCAGATTTAGAATTTTGTCTAGGGGGGGGGGGGGGGGCAACGTCACGTCGAGCTACACGAAAGTATGTATATGTCGTAGGCAGAATACAAATTTAGGCTATTTATAAACTTCCTAGGCATTTTAGAAAAAGCCGGCAAAACGCGAGCATAAAATGCATTTTTCGTTATGACTAAAACAAATTCAGGCAAATTGATAAATGCCGGCAAAACAAGAACAGAAGAATATATATCGCGTTGTGACTGATTATTTTTAGGCATTTTACAATTTGCCAAAAACGGTCCCGTCAAAACGTGAAAATAAAATGGAAAATACTATTAAGTATTGAGAATAATATTTTCTGCCACCTAAGTTCAGTTTTGTCACTAATCTGCAATGCCCTAATTATACGGACTTAGAAAGGTTTTTTATGCGAACGGTGGAGCGGAGGGCACCCTAAGGTCGGAACAGGGTTAGCACCTGGTTAGGGGCCCTGACCAGTCTCTTTCCTCGCAAGCGAAGAGGGATCGGTGCGCCAGGGTGTTGGTTGGGGCCCTCTTCGGCTGTGTTGATGTGCACGTCTTCGCGTGCAAAAGTCGACTAGTTTAATATTCACGTTTTGACGGCACCGTTTTTGGCAAATTGTAAAATGCCTAAAAATAATCAGTCACAATGTGATATATATTCTTCTGTTCTTGTTTTGCCGGCATTTATCAATTTGCCTGAATTGGTGTTAGTCATAACGAAAAATGCATTTTATGCTCGCGTTTTGCCGGCTTTTTATAAAATGCCTAGGAAGTTTATAAAAAGCCTAAATTTGCATTCCGCCTACGACATATATACCAAAAACACATTATTTTTTTTATTGTTTAGGTTTGTACACTATTTTATAATGGACGAAATATCTAAATCTGTTCTTGCGAAAATAGAACGGTTTGTCATCTTAACTTACCAAAATTCTAGCTTTTTATTTATTTATACCTTCGGCCCATTTGGACTGATACGAAAATTTTTCGAAAGCATATTTTTTGAAAACACGTTCTTTCGTAAATATATTTTCGAATACATGTATTCGAAAACTAGGGGCGTTTTCGAAACTTTTTTAGAATATTGGACAGCACAATTAAAAATTTAAATATTGTAAAAAAATATAAAGATTTTATTCTCATATTCAGAATTTCACAAGCTTAAGTAATTATTGATTCTTTTCAAGTCGGCCCGTTAAATGTGAATTTAATATCGCCCCTTGCCCGAGTATAGCGGGAATGTACATAAGTCTTGACGTTGAGAATGATAGTTTAAATTTGATTTTACTTGTAGTAGGGCATTGTATATGTACAGGGTATCCCATTTTCGGCACTTTTGCGGGATATCTCCCTTATTTTTAAAGATAGAGGATTGCGGATTTCGCGACAGTGTGCTACTTTTTGTGAAATTAAAGATAGCGCCTGCATAATTTTCATAGCCCTTTTGATTTTTGAGATACAGGGTAGAATCGAAAAGTATCACGTTTGAGGCACCCCCCGTATCTGAGTTACTTTTAAACTTATCGAAGAAGTTAAAACGCAGTCCTATAGAATTTTGTCCGTAGAATCCAGTGGTGTAGTCGGTTTTTTTCTAGCACTTTCCGTTTTTTAAGTATGAAGCAAACATATTATTATGTTCTTTTAAATGGAACATTCTGTATATTATTTTTCATATTTATTAGGCATAATGTGGACTTTCCAAAAATAAATAATTGTATACAATTATTTTTAAACACAAGCTCAGAATTTAAGATTTTCTAAAATTTTCTTTTGTGTCCAATCAGTAGGTATAGTAGGCTATGGCTAATTTGTTTGGAACAAAAGACAAAATGTCGAAAACTTTGCGGTTTTGTCAGTTTTTGATTATTAGTAAAATATTTTTGTTGTTTTGGTGTTATTTGTTTAAAATAATGGCGGTTTACGAAAATAATGAAAAGTATGATATGTTGGTTTGTTTTATACAGTCTAATGAAAATCCCCAAGAAGCTTCAGAATTATATTTACAAAGGTAACGTATTTTCAGCGCTATGGTTAGGATAATATCTTAGTGTTTTTTTTGTTCACATTAGATATCAAGAGAGAAGGCAACCTTTCACAGATATATTTGCCCGCCTTAAATCAAATTTAGTAGAGCATGGATCTTTATCCAGCCCCGTCCAAACGCATACACCAAACAAGACAGAGATATAAAAGAAATAAACGTATTGGGTTATGTAGAAGCGACACCTTCATCTTCTTGCAAGCGAATAGAGGAAGCAACTGGTCTAATGCCAAAGTCTACCAAGTCTAATGCTCAAAGAATTTTGCAAAAATATAAGTATCACCCCTATAAATTCAACATAGTTCAACATTTGCACCCAGGTGATGCCGAGCGCCGAATGTTGTTTTGTCAATGGTATTTACAACAAATCAATACAAGGACGCTTTGGGGTTGGGGTCTCGTGTTTCATTTTTGGAAGACGCATAGTATACAGAATTTTTGAAGGAGGTCTCACAGCGCGTCGGTACCGAGAAATCCTTGAGGAAGTTATTCCAGAATTGATGGAAAATGTTCCATTAGCCCTTTATAATGTCATTTATCTTCAACAAGACGGTGCCACAACTCTGCGCTTTTAAGGGCATTTTTAGACGATAACTTTTCTCAAAGATGGATTGGTACCTACGGACCTGTAAGATGGCCCCCTCGATCTCCGGATCTTTCAGTTTTGGATTTTCTCTTATGGGGTTTCATGCAAAATAAAATCTATAAAACACAATATCCGTCTGTAGCGGATCTTCGTGCGGCAATCGATTTAACTTTCCGAAATTTGGAAAGAAAGCATATGATTCTTTTGAACGCTATTAGAAGAATAACGAAAATGTGCCAATTTTGCGTACGGGAAAATGGCCATCATTTTGAAAACCACTTTTAAAAACTCTTTGCTTTTTCAAAATTCTGTTTCTCTTTTGTTTTTCCTAACTTAAGAGTTAAGTAAGATAGGTAATTATTGTTTTGTTTTGAGTAAAATTCAATAATTTTATCATAATTAAGTTAAAATGCTGTAATAAATAATTAAGACTGAGAATTAAAAAAGATATTTTGAATTACGTTTGAAAGTATAATAATTACTTACATCGATTTTGTGTCTAGTAAATTTTAGCCATAGCCTACTACCTACTGATTGGGCACAAAAGAAAATTTTAGAAAATCTTAAATTCTGAGCTTGTTTTTAAAAATAATTGTACACAATTATATATTTTTGGAAAGCCCACATTATGCCTAATAAGTATGAAAAATAATATACAGGATGTTCCATTTAAAAGAACATATGTTTGCTTCAGACCTTAACTAAAAAACGGAAAGTGTTAGAAAAAAACCGACTACTCCACTGGATTCTACGGAAAAAATTGTATAAGAATGTGTTTTAACTTCTTCGATAAGTTTAAAAGTAACTCAGATACGGGGGGTGCCTCAAACGTTACACTTTTCGATTCTACCCTGTATCTCAAAAATCAAAAGGGCTATGAAAATTCTGCTGGAGCTCTCTTTAATTTCACAAAAAAGTAGCACACTGTCGCGAAAACCGCAACCCCCTATCTTTAAAAAATAAGGGAGATACCCCGCAAAAGTGCCGAAAATGGGATACCCTGTACAGACACAGGATTGTTGAAATTTCTTGTTTGAAGTGATTTCTGACGTCATCTCTGTAGTTTAGTTTTAGCATTACCCCTAAGACCTTTCGTTGTAGTTGAAATACTCGACCTGTATGACTTGAATCGCTCCATACCAGAATAGTCTATGAACAGACACTTTCAAATAGGGTATAACAGGCTATTTGGACTACTGAATTTGAAACTTCGTGAATTAAATTTCTTTTTAAAAATAACGCCACATCGTCAATGTGTTGATCTCAGACAAGCTTGGGATCATGGGATCCATCAAACACCCAAGAATTTTATATTTGGGGGATTATTCGGTTGTGATAGGTCGCACAAGGAAAATACGATAATGCAAGTCTTCTCCTCATTTAACCTCTGAGGCTCTTGACAGTTAAACCTTCATAATATGCTCAAGAACGTCCTGTTGCTATTGCAGTCAAAGGCCTTTGTGAGGTCTACAAAGCTTGCAACTAAATTTAATATCTTTTGCTGAGAAAAGCCCCCATAATTGCCTTCATCTGATTATAAATTGCTACAATGGTATATATTTCTACCTAAACGAAATCCAAAGTGTGCGGGAAAAAATAGGGGATTATTCCCAAAGAATCTGGACAGTTTTACAGGGATATCCAAATAAAAGTGAACAGGCCTTATAATTTTTTTATTTTTAAAGATGGGAAAAAATGTTAAAAATGAAAGTTTTGGGGATTTTTATGGATCATTCATATATCTTATCAGCAAAAGAATTGAGCATCGAAAAAAAAATATAGTATAAAACATCGATTTTCTCGCTGATTTTAAATTGGATGGTATGATTTTTATCATATTTTTGGGTTCTAGGAGAAATTCTAGACATATTTTGTATCACATACCCTATGCGGTTTCTCAATCGTTTTTGAAATATTTTAAATTAAAAATTATTTCGCATAAATATACTTTAAACGTAGCTATGCAGCTTGTGAACGAAATACCTGCTACCTTTTTAAATTTTCTTCCTAAGTAAGTCAAAGTTAATGTCAAGGTTGACAATAATACTTTAGTCACCGTGAATTTATAATTTTATCTTTATGCAAAACGAGATATTCTGTTAAGCAATAAATGTTGATTTTTATAAGTAATTGATATTTGAAAGCAATGACTATAAACAATAACAAATTAATTATAACATAAACAAATAAATGTTAACATTGTCGAATAAATATCAAAAGAAATTTTCAACATGTCCGCCATTTAATTCTTCGTACTTTTCATACATTCTACTATTCTACTCTGCCTCTTAAGTGTGTTTATAATACTTTTAGCATCATTTTCGTTCAGATTTTTACTTCATTTCTCACTTTCCTTTGAATTTCTTCAATATTTTTATTATAATTGCTGTATACGACATTTTTCAAGTGGCCCCAAAGAAATGTATCTAAAGGTGTGAGATCTGGGCTATTTGTAGGCCAATGTAATGTTCCATATTTACCGATCAATTCGTTATACTAATGTTTTAAAAAATTGCGAACCTCAATAATTATATTATGGGGAGGCGCTCCGTCCTGTTGCCACATAATACGTCGACATTCTTCAAGTGGCAATTCGCCGAGAATATCTTCGATTTCATTTTCTAAGAAATTAAGATAGCGCTGGCCAGTTAATGTTCCCCCAAAAAACAATGGTCCTAGAATTTTATGTTGTAATATCCCACACCAAACGTTGATTGAATTACGCCCCTAAATAGCAATATCTTCGGCAGTAAAGAAATTTTCATCCGACCAAACATGAACATTTTGTCTATTAAACATTCCCACAGTAGTTCCAAACGATCGTATGAAATAAATTAGGGTTATATTTCGGCCTCGTTTCGTAAATAAGTGATTACGTAGTACTCCTTATCGCAGTCTCAACCACACAGTTAAAAGAAAATTAACAAACCCCGCTCGCCGCACCTGTCCACATCTCCTGGCTGATCTCATTCTTCTTTCGTGTGTCGACTAACACAGTGTCGTGCTTTGATATAATTTTTTCACGTACGTGTCATGCCGAAGCGAGATAGATCTCGTCGCCGGCGAGATAGAAGTGCGAGCCGGGATTATCGGGAAAAGGACACCCGGTCCAAAAGGCGGAAAACTTGTGAAAGCCCGCAAAGGAATGTGGATAATGAGTGGAAGTGCCTCAAGAAAAGAATACAGGAGCTGGAGAAGCATTTAGAATCCAATGGACCAAGGCGAGGGCACAGACACAAATAGTGCAGCCCCCAAACCACTGAACGAGTGGTTTCTAAAAAAGCTACAAAAAAGAGGTCCGAAGATGTGACCTCTCATCGCCATAGACATCGACACGAACGCATTGTCGACCGACCCCGGCACGAAGATGTTGTCAAAGAGCCCCAATATGAGGACACTGTTGGTAGCTCGCCCAGGCAAACGCCATCACGAGATGATGGCACTGAAAGCGAAGGGTTATCAGATCATGATAGTCCTTTCCAAGCAAACGTAAATACAGAACAAGAAGTGGAACCGTATTCTCCTGAGTTAAATCAAGAGCAGTTAACACTAATTGGTACGGATATCTCCACAATTAGCGGTGTTGGGCCGCGATTCCAAAAAGATCTAGCGGCTAGATGGCAAACGATACTAAAAACCGGTTTGGGGGAAGAAGAACGTTCAAAAATCATGGAAAAATACTTGATTCCTGAAAACTGTGCTCTTCTGTCCCCACCAAAACTTAATCCGATGGTGGAAAAAGCTATATCTGACTCAACAGCTCGACGAGATGGCCGTTTAGTATCCATACAGAACCAAATTGGTACCGCACTTACGGCTATCGGAAATGTGATAACCACATTATTTAAAGAGGGGGGGAGACAATTGTGTCCAACAGCTAGGTGATGCAGGGAGAGTCCTAGCAGACCTTTTCCATATAGAAACTGTAAGTAGGAGAGAATTAGCCTCCCTCAACTTAGATAAAAATCTAAAAGACACCCTGGTTAATGCCCCTGTGGACAAATGGTTGTTCAGGGGAAGAATTGGAAGAGCGAGTAAAATCCTCCAAAACTCTCGATCGTATGGCTCTGGAGTTGAAATCAACAAAGAAAACTTTTACGAATCCCCCGCGTAACGCTAACCAAGTACAGCACAGTAACAAGCCTTTAAACACCAGGAGTCTGCCCAGGCCAGCACAAAGGGGGCGCCAGGGCGGACGACAGACATACTACCCCCGAAATCAGTAATACCTAATAAGGGAGAAACACCATCCGAACCAACAGCGCGGAGCATCAGGGAACTACCACAAATTTCAGCAGTACAAACGATAGTCGAAAATGCCAAGGTTAGTAAAATCAGCGGGAGGCTAAAATCGTTTATACAAAATTGGGAGACCATAACAGCCGACAGAAATATCCTGTCATGGATTAATGGTTTCAGAATACCATTTGCTGAAAAACCACTGCAAAATTTAATCCCAAAAGAGCCGTTATGGTCTACTCAGATATCTACTCAAATAACAGTTTCAATTAAAAAATTACTAGCTAATGGAGTTATCACTAAAGTTTCTTCATGCGAAGGGCAATTTTTATCAAATATATTTTTAAGACAAAAACCTGATGGCAGCCACAGACTTATTCTTAACCTAAAACGCCTCAATCCAATATTACTGAAATATATTGATACTTACACCCTAAAACCATTGAGTGATACGCGATGGGAAAGTCGAGTCGACTCATTAAAAGCTCTGCAGTTTCAAATTGGTCCAATTCACGATGCTTTGTACAGGATATATGAAGATTCAGAAATCGATAATATGATCAGAGACGAGGCTAGCGGATTATTAAATAATTTGAAGCAGTTCAAATTTATATGCTCTGTTGTGATCTGGTACAAAATTTTGAGTCATATTAACCCCATCAGCAAACTTTTGCAAACTGTAAATTTTAATATGTCACAAGCTATTGATATGCTTAGCAACTGCAAACTCTTCTTTGAAAACCTGAGATCAGATGAAGCTTTTGAAAGCATCATTTTAGAAGCAACCGAGCTTGCTTCAGAGATTGACGTGGAAGCTAATTTCGAAACCACCACACCACGTCATCGTGTCAGAAGCAAAACAAGAACGTTTTTGTATGAGGGCCCGGATGAACCCGTTCAAGACCTCAAACAAAAATATAAAATAGATTTTTTTTCACACTATAGATGAATCAATAAATGCCTTGGAAACCAGATATAATTTGCTAAATACTCACAGTAATTATTTCAGCATTTTGTATAATATTTTTGGTCTAAAAGACATGCCCAGAAATGAGCTACTGGCTCATTGCAAAGATTTGGAAGTAGTTTTAACTGATGGAAATTCAAGCGATCTTAACGCCCTGGAACTAGCCGATGAAATAAGCATTGTTTCGTCATTATTAACAAAAAAGGAAACCCCTGTTGAAGTTCTCAAGTTTATCGCTACACTTAAATTCGCACCAAACCTCAGCATAGCATTAAGAATCCTACTTACATTGCCAGTCACTGTGGCTTCAGGGGAAAGAATCTTTTCAAAACTAAAAATAATCAAAAATTATCTCAAAACGATGCAGACGCCAAATCGTCTCAATGGATTGGCAATGATAGCTATAGAACACCAAATTAGTGACAAATTAGACTTGAAATCACTGGTTCGTGAGTTTGCCGACAGAAAAGTTAGAAAAAGGGCATTTTAATTACTTTGGTTAGTTAGAATTTATTTATAATATGGGATATTAGTTTAGTTAGCATAACTACATTTTAATTTTTGTTATTTTGCCTTAAGTGCTAAATTGCTTATCTTGTTATCTGATGATTGAGTTTTTAATAAAACGTTTTTTTTTCAATGTTTTCTTGACTTTCTGATATGGTCGCATGAGATTTGCTTAAAAAAAACGGTGGGGGGGGGGGGGGGGCGCAAAAATTAAGGTTTTGCCCGGAGCGCCAAAATGTCTAGGGCCGGCCCTGGTCGGAGCTAACTGTCAAAAATTTTCCACAATTTTAAATTTACTCGGTCCTCTGACGCAGACATTTCTTAGAAGGAAAAGTTGCATTCATTGAGAGCTCTAAAATATCCCACTGGGTGCTTTTTATGATCAAAGCGATTAAGCTAGGTGGTAAGTTAAAATTACTCGTAAGGTTTTACGTTTCCTAAATTTGTCCTTAATTTTACTTAACTTTCTAGGCGAAATATTAAAAATTTTTGATATTATACGGAAAATTTTCGAAACAATTACTAATTTCGCATAATATACATATGTACAGGGTATCCCATTTTCGGCACTTTTGCGGCGTATCTCCCTTATTTTTAAAGATAGAGGGTTGCGGTTTTCGGGACAGTTCTACCTTTTTGTGAAATTAAAGATAGCGCCAGCGGAATTTTCATAGTCCTTTTGATTTTTCAGATACAGGGTAGAATCGAAAAGTGTAACGTTTGAGGCACCCCCCGTATCTGAGTTACTTTTAAACTTATCGAAGAAGTTAAAACATTTTCTTATAGAATTTTTTCCGTAGAATCCAGTGGCGTAGTCGGTTTTTTTCTAACACTTTCCGTGTTTCAGGTATGAAGCAAACATATGTTCTTTTAAATGGAACACCTTGTATATTATTTTTCATATTTATTAGGCATAATGTGGACTTTCCAAAAATATGTAATTGTATACAATTATTTAAAAAAAAAAGCTCAGAATTTAAAATTTTCTAAAATTTTCTTTTGTGTCCAATCAGTAGTAGGCTATGGCTAATTTGTTTGAAACAAAAGACAAAATGTCAAAAACTTTGCGGTTTTGTCAGTTTTTGATTATTAGTCAAATATTTTTGTTGTTTTGGTGTTATTTTTTTTAAATAATAGCGGTTTACGAAAATAATGAAAGTATGATATGTTGGTTTGTTTTATACAATCTAATGCGAATCCCCAAGAAGCTTCAGAATTATATTTACAAAGGTAACGTATTTTCAGTGTTTTTTTTGTTCACATTAGATATCCAGAGAGAAGGCAACCTTTCCCACATATATTTGCCCGCCTTAAATCAAATTTAGTAGAGTATGGATCATTTATCCAGCCCCGTCCTAAGGCATACACCAAACAAGACAGATATAAAAGAAATAAACGTATTGGGTTATGTAGAAGCGACGCCTTCATCTTCTTGCAAGCGAATAGAGGAAGCAACTGGTGTATCCAAGTCTAATGTTCAAAGAATTTTGCAAAAATATAAGTATCACCCCTATAAATTCCACATAGTTCAACATTTGCACCCCGGTGATGCCGAGCGCCGAATGTTGTTTTGCCAATGGTATTTACAACAAATCAATAGTGATGAATCTTTTGGCAGACTGGCAGACTCGTTATCTGGTCCGATGAATCTTATTTTTCAAGTGCAGGAATTCTCAATCGCCATAATACAAGGAATTGGTCCTTAGAAAATCACCATTTGATTTTTGAGAGAGCACAACCAGGACGCTTTGGGGTTGGGGTCTCGTGTTTCATTTTTGGAAGACGCATAGTATACAGAATTTTTGAAGGAGGTCTCACAGCGCGTCGGTACCGAGAAATCCTTGAGGAAGTTATTCCAGAATTGATGGAAAATGTTCCATTGGCCCTTTATAATGCCGTTTATCTTCAACAAGACGGTGCCCCAAGCCAAAACTCTGCGCATTTAAGGGCATTTTTAGACGATAACTTTCCTCAAAGATGGATTGGTATCTACGGACCTGTAAGATGGCCCCCTCGATCTCCGGATCTTTCAGTTTTGGATTTTTTCTTATGGGGTTTCATGCAAAATAAAATCTATAAAACACAATATTAGTCTATAGCGTATCCTCGTGCGGCAATCGATTTAACTTTCCGAAATTTGGAAAGAAAGCCTATGGTTCTTTTGAACGCTATTAGAAGAATAACGAAAATGTGCCAATTTTGCGTACGGGAAAATGGCCATCATTTTGAAAACCACTTTTAAAAACTCTTTGCTTTTTTCAAAATTCTGTTTCTCTTTAGTTTTTCCTAACTTAAGTTTTAAATTCAATAATTTTATCATAATTAAGTTAAGATGCTGTAATAAATAATTAAGTTAAGATGCTGTAATAAATACTTGAGAATTAAAAACGATATTTTGAATTAAGTTTGAAAGTATAATAATTACTTACATCGATTTTGTTTTTAATAAATTTTAGTCATACAATTTTACCACCTGATTGGCCACAAAAGAAAATTTTAGAAAATCTTAAATTCTGAGCTTGTTTTTAAAAATAATTATATACAGTTATATATTTTTGGAAAGCCCACGTTATGCCTAATAGATATGAAAAATAATATACAGGGTGTTCCATTTACAAGAACAAATGTTTGCTTCATACCTAAAAAACAGAAAGGGTTAGAAAAAAACGATTACGCCACTGGATTCTACGGAAAAAATTCTATAAGAATACGTTTTAACTTCTTCGATAAGTTTAAAAGTAACTCAGATACGGAGGGTGCCTCGAACGTTACACTTTTCGATTCTACCCTGTATCTCAAAAATCAAAAGGGATATGAAACTTCTGCTGGCGCTATCTTTAATTTCACAAAAAAGTAGCATACTGTCGCGAAAACCGCAACCCTCTATCTTTAAAAATAATGGAGATACCCCGCAAAAGTACTGAAAATGGGATACCTACCCTGTACTTTGAAAATTTTGAGAAAAAACTAAAAATTCTTACGTCACTGGCACTAACAAAAAAGGAATGTTATTTGGATTGGTTGGTAAAAATTAAATCAATATCCATTGATCGAAGTTTACAAAATGTGAAAAATATAGTGAAATAGTACCATACCACCATGGTTACGAGTATATCCTACAAGGATAGAGGGAAAATCGGTATTATTACGCTGGAAAATTTTGGTCTTACTCGCTCTTCATAGAATGCAGAATACACAGTACAAAATTTAATTGATTAACCTCGAGAGATGGCTGATTATATTTTTTTGATAAGTTTCTTGATTTGTTTATTAATCCATCTGTAAATCAGTTTTATCATTTTCATTGATAGTTATACAAAATACACATTTTTGATTACTTTTAATCGATACGTGAACACAAATATGCAAATATGTACTTTAAATTATTTCTTATTAAGTTCAACAAAACACACTTGATTAAGTAAAGCTCCTAACATGGGCGGTACGCAACCTTTTAACCAAAATCGGGCGACCTTGCTCCAACATGGGGCGGTGGGGCCCACAAAGAACCAGCGAGACAGAAAAATTTTACTTAAAATAATTTTTGTGTTCTAACATGGTACGAGTATTAGTGAAACTAATCTTTAAGAAAAGAAATATGCCAGAAACTTAAATCTCCAAAAGTTGTGTATTTTATTTTGTGGCTGCAATTATTATTACGGTATTTTACTATCGTTGACTTAAATGAAGTCAATTAAGTGTAGTATATTTAGCCATTAAAGGTTACCAAATATTGTATATAACTTCTAAATCTTTTGTTTACTGAGGATAAAAATATCGTTCGTATAGTTAAATTTTCTGCATCTTTCATTTTGTTTCTGTAACAACGATTATAATGTCTGTTTTAGTAAATGTGTAGATATATTGTATATTAAAATGACGCAACTCAATTAGATATTGTCTTGTGTTAAAAATGCCTTTTTTACGTACAAGCACTTCTGTTTTTTTTTATGTCTTCATGCTCTACAACTATTTCATAAAACTACCACCCTATAATGAGATACTAATGAACCCACATTTAATAAAGTGGGGAAGCAATACACTAATATTTAATACAAATTGATTAAAAATCTAATCAGAATTAACTGTTAATTTGATCAATTTTGAATAAGAAAATTTAATCACAGATCTCCTAAATTAATCAATAAACAGTGTTAATTCTTTAAATCAGTTTGACGTGGACCTGGATTTAATCGAATTGCGTTATATTTGATTTAAAAATTAATCATTATTTTTAAAAATGTACCCCCAAAAAAGGCAATCCTAGAGCTACCATTGGTCCTTGGAGACTCTTCAAAATCTCGCTTACCACACAGTAAAAAATCCAGTTGATTAACCACAAGAGATGTCTGATTTTATTGGCCGGATTAAATTTTTTGATTTAATTTGTAATTATTTTCTAAATCAGTTTCATAATCTTCGTTATGATTCAAACAAATTACTCATTCTCGATTACTTTAAATCGATACTGATCAAATGCATAAAAAAGACAAACATTTTAAATCATATTTCCTTGTTAAAATAATCACAATAATCAGTATCAATCACCTACTGACTAAAAAATACTCAAACTTCTAAACCAAGCCGCCAACACATGCGCAGTACGCAACCTTTTAATCACAAGGGAGTACCGATATCCATCCACCCCGCTGCAATCTGCAAAAATTCCATTTAATCGGCAGTAGGTATGGCGGTTTCTGTGGTAGTGCAATGTGCAATGTGAGGTTATAACGAATGAAGTGGTCAACCTGTTCTAAAATTTTACGAATATTCTTTTAAAAACTTTGTTGTTACATCATGTTGGTGAAATTATGTTTCAAAAACAAAAGAAATACGCAAAAATCTCAGATCTTGAATCCAATCCCTTGGAGGAACTCATGCACCAATGTAAGTTATTTTCCATGTATTTTCAAAGAAAAGATTTGTCATGTCAGGTCTTCATTAGTGTTTTATGTATTTATTTACAGATGAGTAAATAATTTTCGTGTTTTTACTTCATATAATTATTTTCAACTTTTACACTGTAAAAAAAAATTATTAAATTTTAAATCAAATTCAACCCAATTTTGACTAAATCCAGGTCCACGCCTCACCTCCCCGGATTTTTGTTTATGATATGGGACAAACAATTCCCATGCTTTGGGAATTTGCATTACCTATCTTTTATATAATTTCATCTGTTTGTTCGTTAATGTGTTCCCATTTCTTATGTATTATAGTATTGTCATTTAATAAATAAAATCGACGCCCTAATCAGGTACTTTATAGGGCGGAGAGGGTAAGGGCGGTGCTACTGATGATTGCATATCAATCACATTGGATTTAAGATTTAATAAAAAATGATTAGAGTATTATGGAAATTTAATCATTATGGAAGAAAATTTTAATAAAAATTGATTTAGATGTAATCAGAATTAATTGTTAGGTTAATCAATTTTGAATAAGAAACTTTAATCACAGATCCTTCGATTTAATCAATATGCAGTGTTAATTTTTTCTATCAATCTGGCGTGGACCTGGATTTAGTCAAAATTGGGTTGAATTTGATTTAAAATTTAATCATTTTTTTTTACAGTGCATAGGTACAGTGTTTGGTGACTTCTATACTGTTATGGGTTATTATTTACAAAAGTGTATATAATTTGCTAATCAACGTCACTAAAATATTACTTACTTCCCAAAAATTAAAAACAAATATTGTAACAAATTCTAGATTTTGGCAAAATACGTATATTTTTTTTAATTAGCGCAAAAAGATATTAAAATATTTAAATTATGTTTACTTTTTAAAATTTATGTTATTTTAATAACGTTTAAACAAAAATATTTACGGAATTAAATTTATTTCGCAAAACACGTGGAAAACCATTCGGAAAGATTCTCGGCGGGGCGTCGGTTTTCCCGTTACAACGAGCTCCACTGCTCGACTGAACGACAACCTTGCGCGAAAAGCAATTTCGGATAACTACATCCCCAACTGACCGCCCTTATTTTATACTAGTTTAAATAAGACATTTCAGATAAAATGGGTTTGGAGTAATACGTTTAAAATGTTTAAATTGCCCGTTTAAATTGTCCGTTTAAATAAATTGCTTTTTATTGCTGTGTTTAGTACAGAAAGGGGCTGAAAATTTCGCCAAATAAAACAGACAAGAAACATTTTAGTTTCCCTTGCGTAGTAAACGACGGGTTGCATTTGTATTTGGTGTATTTATATCAAATATATTTACAACTGTTCCTGTAGATTTCACGACTAAATACTAACATACCGTGGGTATCTGGATAGAAGCGAGATGCTTACTGATAAGGGCCGAAAGAAAAAGAAAACTTTTACAGCTACTACCCTTATCAGTACTGCGAACTCCTAGAAACTTTTAGGGCTAAAATCTCTTTAGAAAAGGTAAAAGAGGATACATTTTCCGTCTAAACAAATTCGTCCGATATTGGTGTTTTATATTGGATCAAGTACTTAGTAGTTACTTCAAGAGTAAATGCTTCACATTTCTAACCTGTGACATCTTAAACTGACTTCAGAATCGACTGACAAAAATTGGATCGATCCGGATCACTTTTTACTTTTCTCAAAAGGAATGCAAAAGTGATTAAGTAGTCAACTAACTAACTAACTGCTAACTAATGTGGTACTAAAATACTAACTTTTCTAAGGTTATTCCTACTACTATGACTGACAGTAAAATCAACACTAGTTGACGCTTCTTCCAAGAACTTTCCACTTGATTTTTTAATATGTGCATTGTGCATGTTTTCTAAGCAAATTGTTTTTAAGATATATGGTATTGCTCTTAGTTTTAACATCTACATGGCAATGTTTGCATCTTCCCCCATACTCATTTTTAATAAAATGGATCCATACGTCACTCTTTTTGGACATGGTTGTGCTTAAAGTTAAAATATGTTATTTATTTTAAACTTAAACATATTGTGTTCCAGATACAGTTTCTGTTTCTAACAACTATTAGTATTTTCTGGTCGGGGCATAGCGAAGAATATAATATCCATCTGCTGGTAGCTTTACCGAAAATAGGTACATTTAATAAAACTAATTGTTTTTAAGGATGAGAAATTATTGTTTACAATTCTGCAGTTATTAGTAATTATGTTCCTGTTCCTAACAGATTTACCAAGGAATGAATGCAAAGTGTATAACCAATTAACCAACACCATAAATGAAAAAACACATCTTGTAAAGATGGCCCGAGAGTTTGCCTAAACACCACGACACTAGACTTAAAGGAAAAATATTACTTACTATAATTGGTTTCTAAAACACTGAATTAGTGATAGTGCATTAAAAACAACGAACAACGTTCAGATCTTGCACCGTCAAATTACAATGACCGAGGCCATGAAGTCAGATACAAATAAAAACACAAACCAGCAATCCGACTTCTGCTACCAACGTAAGGCGTTTTTATGCGATACACGGTATACCAGAGTACTGGACATGTTCGGAAATTTTACTCCATCACACCTCGGAACACAGTCAAATTTAGGTGAATCGGTTTCGATCTCCTGGATAAGCGAATCGATCTCTGGATCGACTCGATGCTCTTGAATCGATATAAAAAATCGATTATTACCTAAAAAAGATCGATCTTACGATATATTGATCTCAGATCGACAACCCTAAAATCACGTACCGAACCATAGGCGCCGGAAATATAACTACCGCGATGTGTCATGTGTCGCGACTCGCGGCTGCACCGTGTCAATACACCAACATCCAACATGTCAAGATATCGACATGCTTTGCGATGGGAACAGGTTACCAAACGTTCGTAGAAGTCACAATATTTACTAGGAAGTATTTTTAGTATTATGTAATTATATCTCTTTTAAACAGTTTATTTGCGGTTTCGCCGCCCATGGTCAGGTACCCTGTTTACGAACCCTAGTAATGAGTAATCTTTTGATTGTCTGTCACTCATGACTAACTTGCAGCAGTCGCTAGAAATTTAAAATTGAACGCAGGGAAACAGTGTAATAATTTTATGTTCGCTGGGTTATAGGAATTAATGAAATTAACATGTTGTTGCTATCAATCCCTAGTATATTCTCCTTTTTAGTAGGTAACCACAATCTCGACAAATCGGTGATATGTCCAATCAGCAGAATATTGTTTAACAGTTGCTTGCTTACATTAGTAACCTACTTATTGGTCCTATTACTAAACAATATAATATTAGAATACACTATACAGGGTATACCTCCCCGGAAAATTTTAAAGAATTTTCCTTTTCTTTGGAAAATGGAAATTCTTATAATATTTCTTTTCTTTTTCGTAACTTGAGGAATACGTTAAAAATACCTGTAGTTACCTGTAAAAGTTATATCTAACATAATTTAACCTAGGAAAAGAACTGTAGAAAGGAAAAGTTAACAGAATATAGTAAGATAAAAAGATAAGGAGAGAGTAAGTAAAAGAGAGGGCCCCTTTCTTTTCTTATTATAACTAATGATATATAAACTAATGAAATACCTAAGATCTATATAACTTAGTTCTCTTTTTATGCACTAATATTTCCTTATTCTCCTTAAGGATTTTTACATTTGGCGATAATTCCTCTACCACCAAATATGGACATAGACATTACCTCTGAAAAATTTGTGTGCAATGCGACTTCTTCATCTTGTGCTTCCCGAATCGCGTCTTTTAAAAATGAAAAATTTCGTGCGGATATTATTGTACTTAACCTTGAATTTCTAAGACCTTCCGCAAATCTTTTAATGGCGGTTTTTTCGTTAATAGGTCTTAAAATGTTATAAGCTTCCGTATTACCGTTAGCCTGAGAAATCGTCAGATTAGCGAACAGATTTTCTACTGATTTTCCGAATTCCTCGATTGACTTATCTCCTTGCTTAGCTCGGAATAGTTTAGCTTGAAGAGCGGTGTGGGATTTTCTAGTAAGAAGGTGCGATTTTATATCAACCAGTAAATCGTCAACGGAATTGTATCTGGTTTTTAATCGCAATTTAGCACTATTTGACAAGCGCGTTTTAAGAACAAAGTTTATTAAAAGGGTTTTACCGTCACCATCTGGCATTGAATTATAAAGATCTATTGCGTCGATTAGTTTGTTTGTAGTGTCCTCTGTGTCGTCCATTGTGGGCAACAGGCTCACGGCAACTTTTAAATCAAATGATGTCATTTTTGTGTCCGGTGTTTTGTCTTCTTTGGGTATTCGTACAATGTCTTGGTAAGTTGTTTTAATTTTTTTCACTATTTGCTTTATTAAAAGAATTTCGTTATCGTCGAATTCCGAGTTTCCAATTTTTTGATTAATAACTACAATCTCCGCATCTACTTTCCAGAAAGAATTTTTTGCTTCATTAAGTTTTTTTTGTAAAATCGGTTGTTTACGTCGCTCGTAATTTAATTTTACAATATATGTTCTAAGAGTAGTAAGTAGGTAATAAATTTTCTCTAGTTTAGCAAATTCCATAAATTAATTGTTATTTGGGTCAACATTTTACGCCTATATCGTTATCTAAGTATAAATTCTTTAATAAAATTATCATAATTATAATTTAACCAGAATACATTGCTTAATACTAATATATTTCTAGTTACAAATCTCTTTTCTTAACTAGAATAATTAAATGTCCATACAAATTTTATACATTCGTTTTCTTCACATTTTTTAATTTGTCCATTAAATATAATGCTAAAAAAAAAGCTGAAAATTTAAATTATATCTTCTTGCTCGGAAATACCATCACGGGATTTTCTAATTCCATTTTTATTTATCTCTCTTCTAATGTTTTTTCTGATACATTTTTTGTAGCTTTTCAGAACGGCATATACCAATATTCCAATTATAATCGCCAACATGATCATCAATAACCATTCGGACAATGAAAATGATTTTATTCTTGCTGTAGCATCTCCACTTGCGGTTTGTGCAATTATAACTTCTTCTTTTGATTGCGTGGACCCCATATTGTTATTTATCCTCGCAGGATCGCCATGTAATAATTTTATGTTCGCTGGGTTATAGGAATTAATGAAATTAACATGTTGTTGCTATCAATCCCCAGTATATTCTCCTTTTTAGTAGGTTACCACAATCTCGACAAATCGGTGATATGTCCAATCAGCAGAATATTGTTTAACAGTTGCTTGCTTACATTAGTAACCTACTTATTGGTCCTATTACTAAACAATATAATATTAGAATACACTATACAGGGTATTCCTACCATATTACAACAGGTTTCTCTGCTGATTACCACGCTATCTAACACTATCACAAATTTTGATTAAAATGTCATCTGTGGTTCAAGGGCCAGATGTTTAAAATAAAACGCAAAGCTAATAATTTAACAAATGCTGATACGTAGAAAGTATAACAAATCGTTATGTCTAATCAACTGACAGCTGAATTATACAACTTGTTTACCGGTTTTCTTGCATCGGAAACGAGACGTGGCCCAGAGGTATAGCATTAAAACTACTGAAACAGCACTAACAAACATCACTGCAACTAATTCTCACCGACAAGACATTTACTACTTCCAAGAGCATTCGCTCAGTTCTTAATCTTCGTGCCTTGTAGGAGCTCACTCGCTCGGACGATGGCCCGCTGATCAACTTCTGCGTCTACTTGTGGTGCCCCCAGAGCCGACATCAGCTCGCCGGCTGCGCCGGTTCTCTCCGCTGAGAGGTAAGCGCCGTCCATGGTCGCAGACTCCAGCGCGCCCTTTATACATTTTGTTTCTATATACTTATGCGCACCCTGTAGATAGTTTTATATTGTTAATTAATAAAAGTCTTTAAAAAGAAGAAAGAAAGACTTTCAGATCGAGAGGTTGTTGGTTCGATCCCGTGCTCGGGTGGACTTTTTTTTAAATTTTCGTTATTTAAAAAATTAGATCAGCTCTAAAAGTTGTATTGGTAACGGGTTAGCACTTTTTCGGGTGCCAAGTTTTTTTTTTATATCACAACAAACTGAACGAAACAACTAACCTCAAATAAGCTCAGCTGTCAGTTGATTTGACATAACGATTTGTTATACTTTCTACGTATCCGCATGTATAATTAATAGGCACCTTCCTATCCTAATGCTGTCTCATAGTAGCGGTGTGCATGGGAGCTTGATTCGCATCGTACCGTACGGTCCGTACGTGTAGAATCCACCTGTTATTTGGATGACCAGTTACATAAACAATTGCAAAATTCTAATATTAAGAAAAGGCTAATAAATAACCAAATAATAAAACAAATATAGCCAGAAAAAAAGCTATACAGCTAGATGGATATTATAAAGGCAAAAAAGGTTAGATCTCGCTGAAAAATAGCAACAACAGTTAACAACACTGTCTATTATGTTGGTACCCGGTTTAAGAGAAAAACGAATTTAACTGCGGAAGCCACTAAAATTTGAAGACTTTGTACTGCTTTAAATTTAAATTTTCTAGTTGTTCAGGCAGGTTTTGACAAGTTTTGGCCGTATCATTGTCATTAAAAACGCATGAGTTACTTATTGCTGCGATTTGCTTCTTTTCCAAATGATCATTGTCTTGAAACCTGTTAGGTACTTAAATAAATTTTGTTTTATTATTCAGGGTGTTTCCGCGAGATCCCGTTGGCCAACCGTGAACGGCCGGGAACTACAAGTTATGTGATATCTGCATTGATATATTAAGTGACATACACGTAACAAACTGTTCAAGGTAGATCAACGGGATCTCGCGGAAACACGTTGATTGAGAACAGCACATTCTTAAATTAGTCTATTCTTTATAAATTTGTAAAAGAAAACTCAAAAGTAAATTTGTGGTGCAAAATTTAATTGTCTTACGTTGTCAACATTACAAAATTGTAATTACTATATTTTGTAATGTTTTAGTCAGAATACAATTCCTACAATACTTTTACGTACCATACAGTAGTATTCTCTTGAATTACTATAATTCTGTTAAGTTACCTACATCGATGTTAGACTGTTTTCCTATATTTTAAAAAATGAAATGAAACTCGAGCAACCCTCCTAATGAATGAATAATATATTACCATTATGTATACAATATGTACATTGGGTCGTCAATCATTTAGAAGAAAGGATAAAACAAGAAGAACCATTGCATACCTAGCGCTAGTGATAAGTTATAAGTAATTATAAACAAAAACAGGAACAAAAGTTAAACTTTTGAACAAAAACAAATACACTTAGTGTAAAAGTAAACAGCGCAGATTTAAAGTTAAAATAGACCTACTTCATTATACACAAATGTATCAAAAAGACAAAAAATACCACTTAAAAATTACCGAAATGATATAACACGTATAACACACATCACAAAACAGGCATTTATACAAAAATACCAGACGCGCAAACAGCACACAGAAATACGTATAGATATTTTTAAAATACATAAATTCTATCTATCTGTTAGGAACTAAATGGCCATTTACTGAATAAAAGCCATTCAATAAAACAGAGAATTTTGCCTTTGAGGCAAACTTATCCCCCCGCAACAATTGCAGACTCCTGGGTAGCCCAATGTTGAGTTTTACACAGTTGTAAAGAGGCGATCGTTTAAAGTGGGTAGTCATGTACTGGGGAATCTGAAAAATATCCCTATCGCGAGTGTTAATTAGAGGATCCCAGTTTCTTAAACATGGTTCTATTATTATTAATAAAAATCAAGCATCTCTGTATGACTATATAGGGAAATGTTAATATTTTCTTCTCTATAATGGTTGAGGTTGAGGTTGAAGCTTAGCATCAGTATCCTCTTTTTATTTACAAATATACTGTTACAGTTGTCGCTAGTATTAAGTAAAGGAAAGTAAAGTAAAGTAAACTATCTCTTTATTTTCCGTTTGACAATTATACAATACTGGTATGGAACACGTCATAATGAAAAAACCTATACTAGTCCAAAATAAGAAAAAAACATAGAAAGAATGAGAAACAGCACATAGCAACTCCGCTATTAAATCCTAAGAATAAATTCCAATATAAGAAATACCTAGAACTAATTAAATAATGTATATAACGATTGACAAAACACAAATGCTAGACAAACAAATAATGGTATTCAAAATACTCTTCCAGAGAATCAAAAACTTGGCGATTTAAAAAAATTTTGAGTCTACTTTTAAATATACTTATCGTTTCTGCTGATCTTATTTCTGCTGGAAGTTTTATGAATACCTTAACAGGCGCGGCCCGTGAGGTTTTTCAAAAGGTGGGTCAAACGGTTTTTCAAGAGGTGGGTCAAAATTTTGTGGGCAACTGGTGATATCAATCGAACAAGCAGAATACACTTTTTTAATTAAGGAAGATTTTTTAATAATGTGGCTAGATTTGCCAAGAAATTATTTACCTACAAATAAACAGATTGTCTTAAGTATTTTCACCATTTATAATTAAAACAAAAAAGCAAAAGTTAATTCTATTTTTTTGTTGTGAACGAAATATTAACCTTACATCTTACGATATAATATATTTACTTAGTATATACCTTCTTCTTTAGCCATTTTTGTAATTACGTTGTAATATTTTAAAGCAATAAACCTGATGCGCCCGACGCGCGGCGCTGTGCACTTGACCTAATGCGAAGGTATTAACAAATGTACATATGAGGTAGGCGCTTAGTAAATGTATTTTTGGGGTCAATGGTTATTTGTTATCAGTCGGAAATAGAAGACTTGGTAAAATATTAACTTGACTTTTTTGCGTCTAATGTAGCCAAATGATCCACTGTGCGTCGCCGGCCACACGCGCGCCCAAAGCGATATTATTGGTGAGCCGTCGACAAATTTTGTCTCTTCTTAACTTTCTAAAGCGCATATGTTTATTTCTGTCTTAGTTTTAATGCATTTATATAGTCCATATAAACCTATGAGGTCAATTTAAAATACGACCGAGCCCGGAGCAAGCTTGGATATCTTTCGACGATGGCTTGGCTTAATTCTTTCTTGGGGGAACTTTCACTTTTTTGAAAGAAAAGTTTGGTTTTAAAAAATAAATTATTAGGTGTATCATTGAAAATAAATTTAGGTGGGTCATTGACCAAATGACCTTATGGACGAGCCGCGCCTGCACCTTAACACTAAGCGTATTTGGTAGCTTCACACCTATACTACTACTTCCAAAAGATATCACATAATTTTTTTTTATTCCTTGTATTTCTCTGATGTAGCTCAAAATGTGTAGCATAATTATTTTTATTAAAAGTAAATTGACACTTCATATATTATTAAGTCGCACAGTGTTAATAAATGTAATAATAAAAAAAATATTTACAAGAATGTCCTTGTGGTACACCTCCGTTACTTCTTACTACTCGCTTTTGAGCGACAAATACATCTTTTGCCTCTGATGAAGTACCCCAGAAGCCCAAACCATACTGTAGCATACTTTCAACCTTTCCATAGTAAACCGCAGTTAATTGATTTAAAGAAATAACCTGTTCTAAATAAATAGCCGCTTTTGTGTAGAATAGAAACAACCTTCGAGCAATGATTTTTCCAACTGATGTCAATGTCAATGATAACCCCCAAGAAATTAACTGAATCAGTCATCCTAACACGGCCATCGTTCACTTGTATATCCATTGACAGATGATTCTTGTTCTGAGGATGATGAAATCTTATAAAACAAGTTTTATCACCATTTAAAAACAGTGAATTTGAATTATTTGAAAATCAATTCGACAAATTCGCCATAATATTGTTACACTTACTTTCAAGGCATATTGTGTTACAGTCACTTGTTACAAAACCAGAATCATCCGCAAATTTTCCTAAAATACACTCATCGGCACATTTCTAAATTTTATAATTAATTGAATCTAGGTATACAATAAAAAAGATAGGACCCAACACAGTTCCCTGAGTAACACCTAAATCTACAGTAACATACTATGAGTAGACACAATCCACACATATCTGCTGCATTGTTTCCTTCCGGAACGATTCTGACCATTTTAAAGGAGTACTTCTAACGCTACTTCTAAAAAATCTTTGCAAAAATAAATCTTGATCTACCCAATCAAATGCCCGACTAAGATCTCAAAAAAACTCCAGCTGGACATTCTTCATGTGGGACACGATTGCACTAACTATCAGATCTAGAGCGTCCATTGTTGATATCTTTGCCCTAAACCCAAATTGATTTTCATTTATAATTTTATATTTTGTTAAAAACGATTCAAATGATACAAGAAACAATATTCAAAAATTTTGGAAAAAAGTGAAGTCAAGGTAACTCGACTATAATTGCTTGCATTCCTTCTTTCTTCCTGTTTTTGTACTGGAACAACCTTATTACTCTTTAGTTCTTCAGGGAAAACACCATATTCAAAATATTTATTTATTAAATAAGTTAGAGGTGTAACAATTACGTTCAAACATCTTTTAATAAGAAAACTAGGAATATCATCAAAGCTAGTGGAATATTTTGATTTAAGTTTTTTGTTTATTGTATTTGTAATTTCTTCTTCAGTGAGTTTATTGAGAAAAAAAGAAAGTTGATTAAAATAAGGGTCCTCTATTACTCGATTTGTTCTAGGAATATCCTTTGCAACCTTCTTGGGTGCCTCGACAAAGAAATCATTGAAAGGTTGGCTCACTAGTTTATGGTCTACTAACTATCTTACCATTAATATTGAGTTGTATGTCTGTGTTTTTGATGTACTTCGTTTTTTGTTGTTTAGTTCATTTACCACACTCCAGACACACCGAGCCATATTTTCCGATTTATCTACCTTATTCTGATAATATTGCTTTTTTGTAGTTCTTTCTAGACATGAATGTTTGATTGGGTTTGATTAGTTAAATGCTATTTAAAAGTCAACTTCAATAAAAGTGTTACTCCAGGATTCCTGTTCTATGTCCTCACAAAATTTTGTCATGTAGGTATCACTAAAATCCCTCTTAAAAAGCACACTTTACTGGCGACCTCAACATAAATGTAACTTAACACAATTGTTCTATGGTCAGAATATTCCATTGTTTTTTGGCTTTAAGTATAATATTGTAATTACAAAATACGTGATCTAATTGATACTGATTCCTGGTCGATTCCTTTATATTATTAAACAAATCAAAACCGAAGATTATATTAAGCATATCCAAATAAAGCTTTTTATCTCTATTGGGTTCTCTTAAAATCTCCAACAAGAGTTATATCTAATTAGACCTAAAAATATAATCTAAAAGGTTGTACAGATAGTCACAAAATTAATTAAAAGTACCAAATCCTGGAGGACGATAGCGAACGATTAGTACTTTCATCCTTTTATATGCCTTGTAAGTTTACCACAAACTTCAAAAACATTCTCTACGCAGAATTCATCCAAACACAAATCGGTACAAACAATATCTCTCCTACATCAAATACCATTACCTCCTCCTTTTTAGATTCTCTTATAGAAAGATGACGCCCTATAGAAACCTGGAAAATGTACAAAGTCCACACCTTCATAAGTACACCAAGTTTCTATTAAGCACAAGAATTCAGTATTTGTCAAAAAATAAACAACTAAACTATTAATTTTCCCCAACAAATAACATTGTAGCTCATATAACTAAATGCCAAAGAATAGTACACCATCAAGAGTCCACCCGTGTCAAGGGTATTTCTTAATTTAGGTATAGCAAAATAGGCTGAATTTAGCTTGGCACTCATATGGGCTATATGATCGCAAAAAGACAGCTTTGGATCAATATGTGTTCCAAGGACCTGGCAGTCAAATATTAAGTTCTCTTTCATAGTCGTGTTATCAGCAAACATCGTAACGTACCGAGATCTAACATTTAGAGGAAGGTCATTCACATATAGCAAAAACAATAGTGGACCTAAAACAGATCCCTGGGGACACCGAGATCCACCTGTCTCATCTCCGAATTGACTCCACCATTCCTCACAGGCATTCTTCTCTCCCTCACATACGACTCAATCCAGTATAAAATCGTTCCTCGTACACCCAAGTTATACAGTTTATTGATTAAGAAGGGGGCATTTATGTTATCGAATTCTGTTGAGAGATTGAAAAATATAGTAATGACATGTTTTCCGTCATCTATATTACGATATTTAGGAATTAATATGATGCAAATTCTATTGATTTGTTTGGCAGGAAGCCATGTTGTGCTGAATTTAATATGCTACCTTTCTTTATAAAGTTTAATTATAATATACAATGTTCTCCATTATTTTCGAAAAAATACAAATTCAAGATATTTGTCGGTAGTTTTCTACATTGTGTCGATCACTTTTCTAATGAACTGGGATAACGTGGGCAGTTTTAAGTATCGTAGGAAAGACCCCCTCACTGAGGCTACCATTTATTAGGGTAGTTCAGGTGAATAATGGCTTCTACTGAAGTATTGGACATAAACAGAGGGCACCTGTTCAAGACGGTACAGAGCCCATCTCCCAATATTAGTTTTAAAAATATAATATAAGTATGATGAAGATAAATGTGATAATAGGGAACCCACTACTGATATTAGGGACTTAAAGCAAGACCATCGACGTAAACGTATCTAGCTGGTGTACGTGCCAAAAATACACGTACGTCCTTTGTTGAAAGTGTTTTGGAAATACAGGTAAAGCAGGATAAGTAAGTAAGCTAGACATCTGACATCTACACTAACCTCACTTTTTAATATTTATATTTATTTGTTTTGAGGTTTTTAAATTGTATATCTTTTGCTCTTGTTCTGAGTTGGCTTGTATACAGATTTAAAAATTAATATTATTTTTTTGTGTCCAATGGAAGAAATTCTTGACTTAGTAGTTTCTTTTGAGTCGGAATAATTCGACTGATCACGTCATTTATTCGGGTCGATGCGTTTGCGTCTGCCATAAACCGAAAGTTTACGCAAATTTACGTCTCACGTATCTCTTACCCTGAAAATATTTGCTAAACGCGTGCGTACCTGTCATTTTGGGCCGATAGGTTTACGTCGAAGGTCTTGCTTTAAGTCCCTATTATGACAGATTTGGTTAACAAATTGGCGGATCAGCGTCCCAAAAATGAAACACTCGAACAAGAATGTAAAAACAGTAGGAGAAAAATTAACTACTTGCTTAGAGACCTTCGACGTAAGAAGAAAGAAGTGAAGAATCTTACCAAAATTCTAGGGTCCTTTAATGATAGCGCTGTTAGTAAAAAAAACTATGAACAGTATAGCGACGCAGACTGATAAGAATACAAACTACAAAGCTACACAGAGTATTATAATATATCTCTTTATGGCAATTGTGATACATTTTTTGTGGGGATAGTATCCTGTGCTTTTGTTTTGTATTTAATGTTTTTTTTATTTGTTTTTGGGCCTTTCTATTTTATAGAATAAGGTGAGATAACTTTCTAGTAGACCTTTTTTATTTTAAGACTATTTTTTAAAAAGTGAATTTTTATAATACCATTTCAAATAAAAATAAATTATTAATGTTAAAAAAAGAGGGCTTGAGAACGCGCGTGATGTGTATATTTTCGTGCCCACAAATAGTGTAGTGACGATCCTCTAAGGACTGTAAGAATGCAGTGAACAAAATAAATTTAGTGTAAAACTGTCGGTAACTGCTGAAAATGTGTTGTTTATAAACAGCATAACCTATAAAATGTAATATTTTCGAGCAAAGCCTAGTTGTGTTCTCGTATCCCATTCTTTACGCTTTCTTTGCAGTTGATGGTACAAACAAATAAATGAAAAATACTGATTTCAGGTAAATAATAGCCTCTACTGAAGTATTGGATATAAACAAAGGGCACCTGTTTCCTGAGGTAAAACTCTGAAAAAACACAGAGCAATATCGAGGCGGTATAGAGTCCATCTCCCAATATTAGTTTTAAAAATATAATATATGATGAAGATAAATGTGATAATAGGGAATCCACTACTGATATTATAACAGATTTGCGCAACAAACTGGCGGATCAGCTTTCTAAAAATGAAAGCAGCAAGAAGTGAAAAAAATACTTGTTGTTTCAGCGACGGATAGTCTTCACAAGAATGTAAACTGAAGAGTGAAGACATCATTTTTAATAACAATTTGAAATTTTGGGGCAAAACGGGTAAGAACATTATGTAAATAAAGCGAAGCATCGTTTGGAAATCTAAAGAAAACCACATTATTTAAGCTTGAATTAAAACTCAAAATAGGTAAGTACAATTATTGTAATTATTAATTTTTATATAATACATTCATTCATATAAAATCAAAATCTTCTTAAATAATTAATTACCTACCTATGCAAAATCATTTTGTCTTTCTCAACTGACCCTCGACATGCGAACCAAGATCTATCTCATTTTCTATCTAAAATATTAACTATTTCAATAGTGTACTTTAAAGTATATAATAATTTATACTATACTTATTGGTTTTTCTGATATTTTATTATAAATTAAATTAACGATTATTAGATTATTCACAAAATAACGCTACGGCGAAATAGAAGGCTCGTCAGATTCAAATTTGAACTTTTGAATGACAGGCGCGAGCGGCCATGTTGTCATATTTCGTGTTTTGATTAGCTGGACGCTTCGTAGTATTGAGTTCACTGGCTGGGCAAATCGCGTAGTTATTTATAAGGGATGTTCAGTACGGCATGTGACTGGTTAGAAATTGTTTCCAAAGGCTACGTCTTTGCTTATACGTATATGTGTTTATACATATACGTATTACTACTATATTGTTAGCATCCAATCTACCCGTTGTTAAAATTTGAAGCAAAGATAAAATCTTGTTTTCTTTGGTTTTGTACCACGTGATGTATCAGCACTTTTGAAGATTTAAGGGAACTGTCACTGTCAGCTCTGACAGCAATTTAAAATATGAGCTTGTCGGTTTCCTTTTCGTCTTTTTACCTTTCAAAAGTAAAGAATAATGTGTTTTTATTTGTGAAAAGTGGATTAAAAGTTAATTATTATTATCCTATTTAATGGCATAGCTAATGTACCGATAATGCCAGTTTTAAGCAGCAAGAAGTGAAAAAACTACTTATAGTTTCAGCGACGGATAGTCATCACAAGAATGTAAACTGAAGAGTGAATACATCATGTTTAATTTTTAATTTGAGATTTTGGGACAAAACGGGTAAGAACATTATGTAAATAAAGCGAGGCATCGTTTGGAAATCTAAAAAAAAAAACACATTATTCAAGCTCAGCTTGATTAGCTGGGCAAATCACGTGGTTGTTTAGGAGGGATGTTCAGTACGTCATGTGACTGGTTAGAAATTGTTTCCGAAGGCTACGTCTTTGCTTCATAATTTTTTCGTCGATCGCTGCAAAAGCCCTCCCAGGGTATGTTCAGTACATCACGTGACTGGATAGCAATTGTTTCCAAAGGCTACTACGTATATGTGTTTGTAAACTGCATAACCTATAAAATGTAGTGAATTATTTTCGAGCAAAGCATAGCTCTGTTCTCGTATCCCATTCTTTACGCTTTCTTTGCAGTTGATGGTATTTAAAAATAAATGAAAAATAGTGATTTCAGGTAAATAATGGCTTCTACTCAAATATTGGACATAAACAAAGGGCACTTGTTTAAAAAACTCCTGAGGTCAAATTCTGAAAAAACAGAAGAATATCGAGACGGTACAGAGTCCATCTCCCAATATTAGTTTTAAAAATATAATATATGTTGATAAATGTGATAATAAGGAATCCACTACCTGATTTGCGTAACAATTTGGCAAATCAGCTTTCTAAAAATGAAACACTCAAACAAGAATGTAAAAACAGTAGGAAAAAAATTGATTACTTGCTTAGAGACCTTCGAAGTGAGAAGGAAGAAGTGAAGAATCTTACTAAAATTATAGAGTCCTTTAATGATAGCATGTAGCATTTCAAATGCTACATTGTTTTTGAAATTACTTTTTAGTGCATTTGGTTTTCTTGACAAGATGGTGAAGATGATTTTGTAGAAAATTTTGACATTACTTTAAGGCAAACACTAAATATCTCATAAAATCTTATTTTATTAAATTATTAATTTCTTACACAAGTAACAAGCATTTATGTTTTACAAGGATGTAGGTTATGCAACTTGGCATCCTATTTTATTCTATATAGTTCAACCCCACAATGTTGTGCGGGTCCAGAATGTTTTAATTTTATTTCTGCACTTGAGTTGATACACCCTAAAAGATCAATTTACAGTATTGTATTCATTGTTTAATTTAGCATTTCCTAAGAATATTACCTATATCATTGCGTGTACTTTAAGAACTACGTAACGACTGGCCCTGATAAAAAAATTCCTATTCTTGTAGCACGTTTCTCCCATTTTAACTGTATATAGTATATTTTGATTAATTGTAAACTAAAATAAAATACTAATTAATAATTGATTACTAATCCTAATTAACGAAGTGAATACTTTGTTTTTCTAAGGCTACAGTGTCTGCACGTCCAGAGAATCTTCCGTTTCTTTTCTTCTTATTTCCTAATATGATTGCCATTTCAAAACATCGTGTTTACTTTTGGGAACAACCAAAATATAATTATGTAGAGGCCGAGTTTTGAACGGCGCACATTCGGGCTGACGTCGAATGCTTTGATTGGTCCAATGTGACACATGGAGTTCCAATTGTGAGGGGCAAGAAATTGATGCCGTGGGAGGTTTTTGGGGTGAATTTAAGGAAGGACAAGGTGGTCGTGAGGGACAATCTTGGCCAAAGAGTCTTGGCAAGAGAGGGCCGTTAGTTATAACCCTCGTTTTATAGATTGAAGTTAGTTATAGTTTGTGATTGTGACAAAAGTCACAATGGTCGTTTTTTCATTTTGGTGACCCTCCAATGGGGATGAGGTAAGCAAAGCTTTTATTCTCCCCGAATTTCTTAGAGTGATTTGTACTGTTGTATTACAGGGTTTTTTCCGGGTAAAGGAATAATTTTCGACAATTGAAAGGATGTTTCATGGTGGATGCAACCCTATGTATGTGGCTTCTCATGAGTTTCTATCGTCAACACCATAGAGTCTGAAGGGGTACCTACTCCAGGTGGTCCAGCCGCATCACCTCGATACAACCTTTGGTACCATGCCGATCCACATCTAGAAAGGTAGCTTTTCAGAGCTTTCCTCCTCCGTCAGGATAGTCACCCTAAGCACTCAGTTCCGCGTGCTACGGTGGATTGTACTCCATTTTGTCTCTGGGTAAGGCCTGTACGCCGATTTTTGGTTATAACTGCATATATAAAATGTTAATTTATGAATTTATTATTATTACATAATCCCTTTTATTTAAAGCATCGCAGTATAAAGTCTCCTGTGGACTAATGTAAATTTTGTAAAAATAAGTATTTAAAGGTAATATTATTACGTAATTACCCCTATTTTAAATCTGCCGTATTATGTTTTTGATTACTGATGAATATAAAATTGTATATAATATATATTTTTTTGGTACCATACGGCTTATCAAGTGAATATTGACTTATAGAGTGTATAAAACTGTTTTGGTAAGTTTTGTATCATTTTCTTTAGGGCGTAGCGAAAAGAATCATGATTTTTTTTGGTATCTACCCTCGTTGCGTTACCTGACGATTTACCTTATCTATTTTATTAGACTGTTTGTAGCAGGGTGTATATTTTATACTTACTAAACTGTACTTGCCAAAATGGTACTAAAAATATTTGATAACCTTTCATACTGTAATTTAATTTAAGTATCTACTACCCATATGTTCAAGTAGGTATTATTTTATTAATGACCAAATCCTTTTAGCTGTCGACAAGCTTTTCTAAAATATGAATAAATATATTTTATTTTGGGGAATGGTTTGTTTTATTGCCTACTAAAACACATGCAAAGAATTTTATAACATTTTTTTTAAAATCAAATATCAGCTTAAGTTCTGAGTTTATTAAGCTGTAAGGGTCTTTTTCTTTAACAAAAACTCAGTGGCGCCCTAGTGCCTTGGAAAACCTAAACAAAGAAGAGGAAAAGGGAAAATTAAAAAACCTACGGCCCATAAATGCTCCTGGCGAAAAGCTGCCGCGCACTTGTAGCACTTCTGGGTAGTTAAATTTATCAATTTAACCCCAGAACGCTGCAAGTTAAATAGCGCCCAGTAACGTGGGGCTCCGAATTTTCCATTTTCCAAATTAAGAACGTTAAAAATTATTTAATATCAAACTATTTTTTAATTCCAGGCATTTAAGTAAATTTTATTTTCACAAGTTGCATGTGTTTGGTAGCATAAACAAACTTATTCTTATCTACGAATGATAACAAAATTCTTGATATTTTTACCTACTCTTTTTAGACTGTATGAAATTCCTTTTTTTGTGGTACACATACATCCCTTTGCGATTTTGACTAGATATTTATGAAATATTTTATTTAGAATACAAATAATATAGTACCGAAAATATTTATAGAAATGGATTACCAATTTTCCCCTAGACATCTTTTGTTACCTGAGATTGATTATGAATTGAATATTCGTGGTGTAAGAAGTAGAAAAGAACGTTCCGAAAAAATTAAAATTTTAGCTAGACTCTTGCAGAAAGAAGCCCAAGGAGCTGATAAAATTGATTTAGATAATTATATAAGTGATTTTGACAGAGAACGCGATGCTATTAACGCGACGGTTGTCGATATAACCGGTCTTATCTTAGATTTCGAAGGCAATCCCGAAGATACGCTTCTAGCTAGAATAAAATCACGAATTGCTCATGTTACGAACCGCGTTCTTAGACTTAAAATTCCTACCGAAGGGGATGATATCGAAGACGTAAAACTTTATAAAGAAGAAACGTACGCAACATGCCTTCAATTAGATGCAGATGTACATGCTAGAATAATTATTACCGATACCGCGAACACAAGTAACCAAAGTTTTCCTAGACCATCAATAGTAAATGTTCCACCCCCTATAATAACGTGTCAAAATAAACAGATTTTACTTTCAGATTGGAATGTTAAATTTAACGGGGATCCAAAAGCCGTGTATAATTTTATTGAACGCATAACTGAAGTCGCGGACGCGCGGGGTGTTTCTGAAGACGATTTATTTAAATCGACTGTTGAATTGTTTGTGGGCGATGCTTTTGTTTGGTACCGTAGCATAAAGAGCTCTGTTTTAAATTGGCCCGATTTATTAGAAAGGATAAAAAGAGACTTTCTATCGCCGTGTGTAGAAGACGAAATTTGGGAACAAATAAAATCGCGCAAGCAACGCAAAGATGAGTCGGTCATAATTTTTGTAGCCCTACTAGAAAATCTTTTTTCGAGACTAAGCAGAACCCCATGTGAAACAACTAAAGTTAAAATTTTAAAACAAAACCTTTTAGCCGAACATATTACTCAGCTAGCTTTATGTACTATTGATTCCGTTCAAGAATTGGTAAATTTAGTTAAACGTTTAGAGGAGGCTAATTACATAAAAAATAAAAATCGTTGTTCTGTTTCTCGTTCTTCCTCTCAACTCTGTGAAATTAATACGGATAATAATAATAATTCAGGCAATAGGAATAGACAAAATATTTCAAAATTTCCGTCTCGTGTTTTTGAACGCCACGTTTCGACACAAAATTCCTCCTCAGGAAACAGTAAAGTAAAATGTTGGAATTGTAATAAATTAGGTCATGTTTTCTCCAATTGCAAAGCCAAGAGAAATAAATTTTGTTTTGGTTGTGGCGCTGCCAATTTTACTATTAAAACTTGTACCAGGTGTTCAAAAAACTAAATCGTAGCGGCATACGTTACGGCCGAAACTATGTCGCAAATAAACAGGCCAAAATTAAAAATAAAAGCTACCCTACTGTTGAACAAACTAAATATATAGAATTCTTTAAAAACTTTTATCATAACTTAAAATTTCCCGTAGTGAGGAATGAAATTTCTCCAATGTTGGAAATAAGAAATTTTGACAATAGACCTTATATTTCAGTAAAAATATTTGATACCGAAGTAATTGCTCTTTTCGATTCCGGCGCAACGTCGTCAATTATCGGTGCTAGCGGTCAAAACATTTTAGATCAGTTTAAAATTAAAATAAACCCAGCGAGTGTAAAAAATATTTCCGTTGCAGACGGCTCGCCGCAAAAAGTGATAGGCCTGGTTGATTTACCAGTGGTGATTAGCGATGAATGTCGTGTAGTTAGGGCATTAGTTGTACCTTCAATACGCCATGGGTTTATTTTCGGTAGCGATTTTGCACGCCAATTTTCACTATTATTGGACTTTAGAAATAATACATGGAATACTCAGAATAATTTAACTAGCATATCAAGCACGAATCAAACTAATTTAAATTATTTGGTGACTTTAGATGAACTAGAGTTTGAGCAAAGAGCAGCCGCTCAAAAATGTATCGATTCTTTTCAAGAAATTTCTAGTGAAACGCGTTTGGGGCGTACAGATAAAATTACTATGACAATAGATACTGGCGACGCAAAGCCATTTAAGAAAAAACAATACCTTATGTCACCTTATATGTCAGAAATTTTAAATAAGGAGCTAGACGAGATGTTAAATTTAGATGTTGTCGAACCTTCAAATAGCCCTTATTGTGCACCGGTTTTACTTGTGAAAAAATCAAATGGTTCTCATAGACTGTGCTATGATGGGCGCATGCTTAACGCGCAGACGCGTCACGATTCCTACCCTTTGCCTAGTATCGACCGTATTCTGAATATGTTAAGGGACGCAAAATTTATATCGACTATAGATTTACGCAAGGCGTTTTGGCAAATACCGTTAGACGAAAAGTCACGCGAAAAAAACCGCATTTAGTGTCACCGGTCGAGGTCTTTTTCAATTTAAAGTTGTTCCGTTTGGACTTTGTAATGCTGCGCAAGTACAGCAACGTTTAGTTGACAAAATTTTTGGGCCACGTTTCGAGCCTAAAATATTTACCTATCTTGACGATATAATAGTGTTAGGGTCTACTTTTGAAGAGCATTTATCTTTGTTAAGAGAAGTAAAGAATCGTCTTAAAGACGCAAACTTGACTATTAGTATAGAGAAATGTGAATTTTTTAAAACTACCCTTAAATTTCTTGGTTATGTTGTAGGCGCAAACGGGTTACGTACCGATCCTGAGAAAATTTCTAGTATGATAAATTACCCGCGTCCTACGAATAGTACCGAAATTAAACGATTTATTGGACTATGTTCGTGGTACCGTCGTTTTATTAAAGATTTTTCTACTTTGACTTCTCCTATTAACGATTTATTACGTGGTAAGAAAAAAAGAGAGCCTATTAAGTGGACGAATGAAGCAGAGGAGGCTTTTACGAGAATTAAGCAAGCCTTGGTGTCTGCTCCAGTTTTATGTCAACCTGATTTTACTAAGCCTTTTACTGTTCAAAGCGACGCTAGTGATACGGGTTTAGGCGGTGTGCTTACCCAAATTTTAGACGGTGAAGAACGGGTTATCGCGTACGCGAGTCGTTCTCTTACTAGAACTGAGCGTAATTATACAGTAACCGAAAAGGAATGTCTAGCCTTGTTATTTAATTTAGAGCGTTTTCGACCGTGGATAGAGGGTGTTAGGTTTACAGTAATAACCGATCATTACTCTTTACTTTATCTGAATAACCTAAAAAATCCTACAGGAAGACTTGCACGATGGGCGATGAAATTGCGCCAGTACAATTTTGATTTAATTCATAGAAAAGGACGTTTTAATGTAGTCCCTGATGCTTTAAGCAGGATTCCACAAGTATCCTTAATAGACGTTTCCTTAGAACAGCTAGATCCGTGGTATATTACGTTGAAAGAAAAAATAGTTAAAAGCCCCGATTCTTACCCTCATTTTAAGGTAGAAAATAATATAATTTATAAGCTTATTTTGTCTAGATCTAAAGTAAAGACTAATATAAACGAGTGGAAAACTTTAGTTCCAAAGTACTTGCGAAATAAAATAGTTAGTTCTTGTCATGATCCACCTACTTCTGGACATTTTGGTTTCTTTAAAACTTTAGGTAGAGTTCAAGATAATTATTATTGGCCGCGAATGAGAAAAGATATTTTGCGGTATGTTAAAGCTTGTAAAGTGTGTTCTTCACAAAAACTAGCTAACAGTCCGCGTATGGGTTTTATGGGTGCTGAGAAATCCGTACAATTTCCCTGGCAAATTATTGCCGTAGATTTAATGGGACCTTTTCCCCGGTCTTCCAAGGGTAATGCTTATTTACTCGTCGTGGGAGACTGGTTTACTAAATATACTCTCCTTCATCCGATTAGACAAGCTACAGCTAAGAGTGTAATAAAATTTATCGAAGAAGAAGTTTTTCTTGAGAGAGGCGTTCCTCAATTTATATTGTGTGACAATGGTTCACAATTTGCCGGTTCGGAGTTTAAAAAGCTTTCTCAGCAATACAATGTTCAAAAAATTTGGTATAGCCCTAAATATTCTCCCCACTGTAATTTCGTCGAGCGAAATAATAAAACTGTCGGAACCGCAATCCGTTGTTACATTGAAGAACATAAAGACTGGGATAAAGAATTACCCAAAATTAGACATGCCATTAATACCGCCAAACACGAAGTGACTGGTTACTCACCAGCGTTTTTAAATTACGGTCGTTATGTACCTATTTCTGGTCGTTACTACGGGGATATAACTTCTACCGAAGGTATAGAGATTACTGCCGGAGATCGCGACGAGTACGTCGGCGATGTTAAAAATTTATCGGATATTTTCGAAGAAGTTCGAAAACGGTTGCACGATGCGTATAGACGCTATGCCAAGTCTTATAACCTCCGGAAGCGAGATGCTAGTTTTGAACAGGGTGAACGGGTTTGGCGACGCAACAAAGTTTTATCGGACGCAGCAAATAAGTTTTCCGGTAAATTAGCCCCTAAATATGTTCTTTGTACCGTAGAAAAAAGAATCTCTCGTTTAGTCTATGAATTGCGCAACGCAGACGGCACATCTGCTGGTCGTTGGCACGTGAAAGATTTAAAACCATATTTTGGTTCTAATTCAGATGTCTCTGTAAATTAACAGGAATGCAGATCTTACGTAGTTCTAAAAAAAGAAAATGTCTAGAATACTGTCGAATATCTTTGAATACCTAGTAACTTGTTGTAAATTTTGTTTTATACGGGCACTAAAGTTTTGGTAGACTTCTACCGATTAAGACTATAGCCGAATTGTGACTGTACCCGAATTGTGACTTACCAAACTGTGACTCCAGTAGGACGTTTTGATACGCGTGAGATATCAACCCAGAACTTGGTGTACGAGATAAAAAATATGTTAACTGTAGTTAACATATTTTTATTTTTCGAAGGGGGTAGTGTAGCATTTCAAATGCTACATTGTTTTTGAAATTACTTTTTAGTGCATTTGGTTTTCTTGACAAGATGGTGAAGATGATTTTGTAGAAAATTTTGACATTACTTTAAGGCAAACACTAAATATCTCATAAAATCTTATTTTATTAAATTATTAATTTCTTACACAAGTAACACAAGCATTTATGTTTTACAAGGATGTAGGTTATGCAACTTGGCATCCTATTTTATTCTATATAGTTCAACCCCACAATGTTGTGCGGGTCCAGAATGTTTTAATTTTATTTCTGCACTTGAGTTGATACACCCTAAAAGATCAATTTACAGTATTGTATTCATTGTTTAATTTAGCATTTCCTAAGAATATTACCTATATCATTGCGTGTACTTTAAGAACTACGTAACGACTGGCCCTGATAAAAAAATTCCTATTCTTGTAGCACGTTTCTCCCATTTTAACTGTATATAGTATATTTTGATTAATTGTAAACTAAAATAAAATACTAATTAATAATTGATTACTAATCCTAATTAACGAAGTGAATACTTTGTTTTTCTAAGGCTACAGTCTCTGCACGTCCAGAGAATCTTCCGTTTCTTTTCTTCTTATTTCCTAATATGATTGCCATTTCAAAACATCGTGTTTACTTTTGGGAACAACCAAAATATAATTATGTAGAGGCCGAGTTTTGAACGGCGCACATTCGGGCTGACGTCGAATGCTTTGATTGGTCCAATGTGACACATGGAGTTCCAATTGTGAGGGGCAAGAAATTGATGCCGTGGGAGGTTTTTGGGGTGAATTTAAGGAAGGACAAGGTGGTCGTGAGGGACAATCTTGGCCAAAGAGTCTTGGCAAGAGAGGGCCGTTAGTTATAACCCTCGTTTTATAGATTGAAGTTAGTTATAGTTTGTGATTGTGACAAAAGTCACAATGGTCGTTTTTTCATTTTGGTGACCCTCCAATGGGGATGAGGTAAGCAAAGCTTTTATTCTCCCCGAATTTCTTAGAGTGATTTGTACTGTTGTATTACAGGGTTTTTTCCGGGTAAAGGAATAATTTTCGACAATTGAAAGGATGTTTCATGGTGGATGCAACCCTATGTATGTGGCTTCTCATGAGTTTCTATCGTCAACACCATAGAGTCTGAAGGGGTACCTACTCCAGGTGGTCCAGCCGCATCACCTCGATACAACCTTTGGTACCATGCCGATCCACATCTAGAAAGGTAGCTTTTCAGAGCTTTCCTCCTCCGTCAGGATAGTCACCCTAAGCACTCAGTTCCGCGTGCTACGGTGGATTGTACTCCATTTTGTCTCTGGGTAAGGCCTGTACGCCGATTTTTGGTTATAACTGCATATATAAAATGTTAATTTATGAATTTATTATTATTACATAATCCCTTTTATTTAAAGCATCGCAGTATAAAGTCTCCTGTGGACTAATGTAAATTTTGTAAAAATAAGTATTTAAAGGTAATATTATTACGTAATTACCCCTATTTTAAATCTGCCGTATTATGTTTTTGATTACTGATGAATATAAAATTGTATATATATTTTTTTGGTACCATACGGCTTATCAAGTGAATATTGACTTATAGAGTGTATAAAACTGTTTTGGTAAGTTTTGTATCATTTTCTTTAGGGCGTAGCGAAAAGAATCATGATTTTTTTTGGTATCTACCCTCGTTGCGTTACCTGACGATTTACCTTATCTATTTTATTAGACTGTTTGTAGCAGGGTGTATATTTTATACTTACTAAACTGTACTTGCCAAAATGGTACTAAAAATATTTGATAACCTTTCATACTGTAATTTAATTTAAGTATCTACTACCCATATGTTCAAGTAGGTATTATTTTATTAATGACCAAATCCTTTTAGCTGTCGACAAGCTTTTCTAAAATATGAATAAATATATTTTATTTTGGGGAATGGTTTGTTTTATTGCCTACTAAAACACATGCAAAGAATTTTATAACATTTTTTTTAAAATCAAATATCAGCTTAAGTTCTGAGTTTATTAAGCTGTAAGGGTATTTTTCTTTAACAAAAACTCAGTGGCGCCCTAGTGCCTTGGAAAACCTAAACAAAGAAGAGGAAAAGGGAAAATTAAAAAACCTACGGCCCATAAATGCTCCTGGCGAAAAGCTGCCGCGCACTTGTAGCACTTCTGGGTAGTTAAATTTATCAATTTAACCCCAGAACGCTGCAAGCACTGTTAGTAAAAAACTTAGAACAGCATATCGCGCAGACTGATAAGAATACAAACTACAAAGCTACACAGACAAAGTGGAATAGTGAGACTTGGACATCAACGCAGACTGACACACATTCCACTGTTTCAACAGAGATACAGTGTAGTCTTTTCGTATCAAATGAAGCAAAATCATCACCAAATGACTGCTATCTCAGTAGAAATATGTGAACAGGACTGATAGACGAAAGGTGCATTTCATAGAAACATAAAAAATGCTGACAAACTCGGTCAACATAAGAGGATAACTATGGAATCGTCACACAAAAGACACAAGCTCTCAGATTTTACGCAAGTACTTAGATATGGAAGAATATGCAATACAGGGGTCGATAAAATCAGGTGCTGAGTATAAGTGAGATTACAAACTCTCTTTTTGGTGCTAGCAGGACCTATAACTCGAGTGACTCTGTGATTGTTTTTCTTGATTTAGGATTGTTTTTTTTGCTCAAATAAGCGTGACTTAGATAATCTGTTTTCTGTGGGTAGATACACAAATATTATATTTTGTCTGAGATATCACTCAATATGTCCCCAAAAACCTATAATAATTTTATTGCTTGTTTGAGCGGGTTTGTGTCAAGCTAGCATAACATTAATTTTTCGGTTCGGTTTTTGAGTAACTGTAGATTAAATGGAATATACCGTTTAAATCAGGATATAATATGTAATAAGTTAGCTAAGTTTGTATAGTTCTCATGTAGTAACGAAATTGTGTTAAAGCCTGTCGTAATTCAGGACATACACCCGTTGCAGAAAGATTCAAACAATTCCTTAAATGTAGGTACAGGTAACCAGGCGGGTGTGGTATTTAATTATATTTCTTTACGTAATCACCACAATTCAAGCGCGGTCTCCGGGGTGGATTCTTGCATTGTGGAAGTGATTTCTACTATTGTTAAACATGTAGTTGAGTATACTGAGAAAGCCTCTAGTTCTCCTTATATTACGCAAACTTTTTTATATCCGCGCCTATCTCAGTGGAGCCTGGTAGAACTGTAACATGCCGACATCCTAGTAACATAGATAAAACTATAAGAGATGTTACAATATGTCACTTAAATATACAAAGTCTATCTGATAAAATTAGTTTGGAATTTGTTGGAAATCATGCCGATTTCTGAAAAATAGATATTATCGTTCAGATTCACTATAAGGAGGTCTACTCGTTTAAATTAAGATCTTCTAGTTGATCAGCTATGTTTAGACATGTTCTTATCCTGTCATTGTTAATAAGTCGTCATTAAAAATGTATGACTTATTCTGATATTTCAGCGATTTGCTTGATATCCAAATAAATTTCATCTTGGAACGGGTTGCTAGAATGAATATAGTTCTATTATTGTCGAAAGTACCTACTACAATTGCCCTATTGTTTATAAATTTGCGAAAAACCTCATAATAAAATTCATAGTATAAAACTTAGTTGTGTTATTCCTACACTTGTTAGTTTAAAACTTTTGGTTGGCAAATTAGACCGGACTAGCGTTGGAGAATCTGGCCGTAAGTGTTTGACTGAGCACTGGCTGCACTCAACGGCCCAGATTGAAGGATACAGCATTCTGTCTTCTTTTTATAGAGGTAGGTTGAAGCATGGCGGCTCAATGGTACTGGTAAGGAACGGCATAAGGAGTGTTTGTGAGTCTTTGCGCATTTAGTCTGCACCTGTTGAGGCTCATAGTGAGGTCTGTGGATTGTATTTCAATGATTGTTGTGTTGTTTGTTGCTATCGTCCACCATCTGGACACATAAATGTTTTTGTGAATTCTGTAAGCAGAGTCCTATCAATGGCCAATGAGCGTGCTTCCTACTTAATATTTTATGGGGATCTAAACATCAATAATTATTGTGTTGACAATATACATAAAAAACAGTTGTGTGATCTGTTTGACTCTTTCATGTTAGAGGTCACAACGTCTGCGCCAGCACGCATTTTCACTAACTGTAATGGCCACACAAGCTTATCTACTATAGATTATATTGCCACAAATATTCCTCGTAAAATGTATAAATGTGGAGTCTTTAATCCTCATTTCAGCGATCACCTGGCTCATAAGTTTGTTGTTGAAAATATGGAAAATGAAGACATTATTAAAAACATGGAGACGATGGACTTCTGTAAACTAATATGGATCTCTTTTCTGTCACAAATCAGGACCTAGATGAAGAAAATGGTAGCGGGAATTAATAACACTGGCACACAAAAAAAAAGTGGTCTGTACATTTGACCAGACCCATCTATCTATATGTATTTTAATGCGCTGAATCCAAATCCGAAGTCCGTTTGGCCCGTTTTGCAATTTACTCAAAATTTTGAGTAAATTGCAAAAAACGCCGAAAATGGCTAAAAATTGCGAAAAAGTGCAGTTATGAAAAAGAAGAAAATTTTATTGAACTATCCTATGTATTTTGATGCGCTGAATCCACATCCGACGTCCGTTTGGCCCGTACACCCTCAAAATTTTGAGTAAATTGCGAAAAACCGCTGAATATGACTACAAATTGCGAAAACTTGCAGTTATGAAAATGAAGAAAATTTTATTGAACTAGATCAAGTATGTTTCGTATGTATTTTGATGCGCTGAATCCAAATCCGAAGTTCGTGTGGCCCGTACACCCTCAAAATTTTAAGTAAATTGCGAAAAAACGCTGAAAATTGCTAAAAATTGCAGTTATGAAAATGAAGAAAATTTTATTGAACTAGATCAAGTATGTTTCGTATGTATTTTGAATCCGAAGTCCGTTTGGCCCGTATACCCTCAAAATTTTGAGTACATTGCGAAAAACTTCGGTAAAAATAGCTAGAACTTGCAATTCAACTTCGGAGGACTGATTGCTTGTGCCTGTAACCAGGGCACCTCCACGTGGTGACGGTGGGCAACAGAACCATCTGGCAGAGTCCCTGGGTTAACGGCGTGTATGCCGTCATGGCAGACACAAGCGATAAGTTTACGATGCAGGGATTCGGAACCCCAGTATCGGCGTCTCACGGTGGGCCAGATTTAAGAAAACGCGATCAAAAATCATTGTTTATCTTAACCAATTTAGTTAAAATTGCATGAATATCTAGTAATACCTGTAAATTACTTATTTTACTAGTTCTTAACATCAGCATATGCATTCCAACTTCATGCTTTACGCGCGAAGTGCGAACAGATTAAGAACTTGTAATAATACGCAAATTAAAGCAAATATTTTTCTTTTCTGTTATGTTATATTCATAAACTCACTGTTGGTGTATAAATTACCTTATAAAGCATTCTTTGGGCTACAACATGCATATTTACTTTTTGTTCCTTTTTGTATATACCGTTATAAAATACGTCATCGTAGAAAATCCTACAGATTACAATAAATGCAAAAGAGAATCCGGCCTTGCAATACAAAGGACCCACCAGGATTTTATAAATTGCGTATGGTCATCTCGTGTAGTGTCTAAGGAAGACAATTATACCAAGAAATGCTGCAGACACGTGCATACTTGTACAATACTAGTCCGCGCAGCGGCGCCGGTTGGGGTGTCAAGTAAACGGTAAATTGCCTTGTCCCGCATTTTATTCCATTAGTTGAGCCCCAAAGGGTGTCAAAATGTTTTCGTAATGTTCCCCTTTATTACTTTAATGCCATAAAAGCTCAGTATCAAAAATCAGGGTGTGTTTATATTTTCCATACCCTAACCGCTCCCCTAGGGGGTGCCAATTTTTTATGACAATTTTTTCTTGAGTCTTTTAATACCATAAGCAAATATAAGAAGTTTCAGAATTTCGATCGACAAAATCCAATTTGGGCCCACTGTGCGTCTGGTCAGGGTGAGAAAGCAGGCCCGCAGGCGTCGTCATCAAGCTACTGCAGTTCTGCAGTAGTGGGTAACTTGGCTTCCGTAGAGTATAATGTTACAAGAAATCACTCCCACATATGTAACAAAAGTCCTCATTGGTGCGTAAGAACAATACTATTTTTTGCTATTCATTCCAAATTATGATTATATTACGATAGTTCTGTATTTAAAAGTCGCAGTTTAGGTAAGTAGCACTTTTTTTAATAATTGCTTGTTGCATTATGTGACGATATAATTTAAAAGCCTTATACTATATCTGGAAATATCTTCGGTAGTTTTTTGTTTAACGGACCAGAAGAAAAGTTCATAAGCACAATAATTCAAACAACACGGTTTTTCTGTTATAAATAATAGGACGTCTGTTTAAACCTGAATTAACTCATTTTTATTTACATCAAATAGAGAAGAAAACTACTAATTTAAGACTCCACCGGCAAAAGCATAGGGATTGGTGACTCAAATAAAGCACGTGGCGTCCTCTTCAGCTGATATGCTAACTACTACAACGAGCAGTGGCCGATCGAGGGGGGCAGACTCCCCCCCCCCCCCAAATTATGTGAAAAATGGGAATTTATAATATAAACGTAAAATAGTATAAACGAATTTTAATTTTTCATTTAGTCCCCCCCCTCCCAAATATCTAGGTCCGCCACTGACAACGGGGAATGTTTTCGTTTCGGCTTTGTCTTCATTGTCGTGCCATTTGGCATCTTTGCCAATTTTTGTGATGGTTAACTGTTCTTAAGTTAACACGGATAGGAAATGACCAACATGTAGAATAAGATAAACAATGTTTTTATATTAAATCAATCTATGTTCTGAGATTGGGAGCACAGAATAAACGGCAGTTCTTCACAGTCATTCTAGATTCTAGACTATCATTTAATTCAACCCTTCACACCCTTTACATGGCGCAGTCAAGACCTAAAGAGAAAAAGTATTAACGAGTATTAAAATATAGTGTTTAGTATAGTTAAATAAAATTAGCAAGTAAAGTATTATTAAAGTAAAAGAACATCGTGAAAAGAAAATGCCCGATACTCGTGAGCCTACGCTTACTCCTGCTCGGTCAACAGCGAACATTCCTCCACCAAATCCCATGTCCTGGGATGGAACTCTAACTGAAAACTGGCGTTCCTTTAAACAAAAACTTCAGTTATATTTGCAAGCCACGAAAACAAATACTGAAGAATCTTCTTATAAAGCTGCAATTTTGCTATCTTGCATTGGAGACAAAGCTCTCAAAATATGCAACAACTTCACATATGTCAAACCCGAAAATAACATGGACTATGACATACTGATTCAGAAGTTTGAGGAGTACTTCAAGCCTGAAAAAAAAGTAACTTACGAACGACATGTTTTCTTTCTACGAAACCAAAAGGAAGGAGAAAAAATTGATGCTTATGTCAATGTGCTTCGAGATTTAAGGGCTACATGTGAGTTTAGAGACTTAACAGATAGTCTAATAAAGGACAAATTAGTTCTAGGAATCACAGACGTACAAGTTAAAGATCGGTTATTAATGACAAAAGATTTAACTCTAACTAAAGCTTTGGAGGTATGCCGTCCTGCGGAAAGAAAAAAATTCAGTTTGACGAAATATGTGCAAAGAATTTAGGAAACATCGATGAAGCTTCTGTAAATAGCATAAAAGGTCTAACAAAAAAAGGTACGGAACAAAAAAACCTCAGCAAGATACTACATGGCAACAACACATAGTCCGAGATCCGACTGCGGGATTACTACATTCATCGAGTTTTTAATCAAAATCTAATTTTTGCATATAATAATGGATGGGGAAATATATTTTTGGCAGGGTGCCTATCAAAATGTGGCCGCTAGTATTTTTAATTAAAATACTGTTAATTGATTTTTTCGAGAAAATTTAATTCACTTAGTTTTAAAATAAATCATAATCCACTTCAAAGCAATATATGTAAAGAACTTGAAAAGTTTTGGTTGCTGTCCCGCACTTGGCCGCAACCTCTTCGCAGCCAGGTGTAAACAGGTACTGCTTTGTCACATTTATACGTTTATTAGGTATATTCATCAATTATATATCAAATTAAAGTTAATTTTTTTCTGTGTGTGATGGAATACCTCTGCCTATGTAAAAGTGGCCGCAAATAGGGGTTGCTAGCTGTTAATAATAGATTAGAGTGAAAGAGAGTTAGCGCGCTACATAGTTCGTTAGACGAGGATGGTGATTGCCAGCTGTACGAGTTTTTAAAGCCAATGTGTTCTCAACCAACGGCGCAAACAGTAGTGGGGACGACTTTATAATACTCCAAAAAAAATTATAATTAACAAATTTTTGTTTAGTTGTATTTAAAATTACTCAAATATAACAAAACATCCATTCTTAAATAAAAAATCGAATCGTCTTTTCCCTAATATAAATAAGAAAAATAAACATCATTTTTAAGACAGATACCTGAGGTACCGATATATTATATGTATAGTAACTATAAACTAAATCATTCTTAAGTTAAATTAAAAATTTTACTTATGGTTTGCGTTTTGCAAAAATCTTCAAATTCTTGCTTATCTTTTAGTTTTAAAACTGTAATTTTTTCCAGACATTCTCCATGATATCCGAAATTAATTGTCCGTAGATTCCACTGTCAATAAAATGTCATGGTACTTATATATTTTTTTACGACGAAACAATAACATTAATAAACACTTTTTAAATGATGCAATATTAAAGTCAAGCACATTATTCTTTTTATTACATAGAAAACAATTCTTAATTTTTTGAAATTTAAGATTTATTTTAACAAACGTAATAATATGTAAAGTTAAATAAAACTCGTACAGCTGGCAATCACCATCCTCGTCTAACGAACGATGTAGCGCGCTAAATCCCTTTCACTCTAATCTATTTTTAACAGCTAGCAACCCCTATTTGCGGCCACTTTTACATAGGCAGAGGTATTCTATCACACAGAGAAAAAAATTAACTTTAATTTGATATATAATTGATGAATATACCTAATAAACGTATAAATGTAACAAAGCAATACCTATTTACACCTGGCTGCGGAGAGGTTGCGGCCAAGTGCGGGACAGCAACCAAAACTTTTCAAGTTCTTTACATATATTGCTTTGAAGTGGATTATGATTTATTTTAAAACTAAGTGAATTAAATTTTCTCGAAAAAATCAATTAATATTATTTTAATTAAAAATACTAGCGGCCACATTTTGATAGGCACCCTGGCAAAAATATATTCCCCCATCCATTAGTATATGTAAAAATTAGATTTTGATTAAAAATTCGATGAACGTAGTAATCCCGCAGCCGGATCTCGGACTAACAGTCTTCCGTCTTCGTCGAGACAACAAGTATTTCCTTCACAACAACGTTTCTTTTCTAACACACGAAAATTAAGTGGTAGTGCGCGAGTTCAAGTGCCCTTTAAAATTAATTTTTACCAGTGCGGTAACTTTCACGAAAAAAATCAGTGCGTGGCTTTTGGTCAAACTTGCATGAAGTGTAGAAAGCCAAACCACTTTGCTAAAATGTGTAGGTCCATTAATAATATTAACATGCAAAAAAAGGCAACTAAGTTGTATACTATGAATTTATTTCTGAGTTGCTTCACAAATTATAAAGAAAATGGCAATTTTAGTATGTACTTTTCACAACAATAGAACTAGGTTCATTCTAGCAACACGTTTTAAGATAAAAATCATTTGGAATCCAAGCAAATCACTGAAATATTATTATAACTCATACGATTTTAGTGCCGACTTATTAACAATGACAGGACCAAACCCTGTCAAAATCTAAATGATCAACTATAAGATCTTAATTTAAACCAGTACTAAATCCTAAGCCTTCTTAGTGAATCTGAACGTAACATTTTATGTTTTATTATCTTCGTACAATCGACGAAGATATCATACCTAAAAAATACTAATGTACCGTACACAGTTAAAAGCAAACTCACACACCCAGTGCTGAAAGCATTGTATTGCAAATTGTTAATTAAAACAGCAGCAAATAGTTAATTAAATCTTATAGATAGGGGACAACAATAAATTTCTGTGTCGGCATTATCTTCAATTAAATTTTTAAAAAGTCCTCAAGTCGTGCAAAGGTGTACTTTAACCACTACAAATTGAGAATTAGGGAATATTTTTTACTCATGGAACAGCTATGGTAAAGCATATTTATTATTAAAACCAACAGCTCTAATAGCACTTGCAAAAAATAGTATTAAAAGTTTAAAATATTATAATAAATATTTAAATATTAAATATTTAAAATCCATTTTACAATTAATTGCTTGTCTCTGAACAGCACAAATGGCCTTATTTTTCTAAACTTTTTTTGTCCCTTTTTGCGATATAAATCACTATTAAGGGACCCATTTACAAGCAGAAACATAAAAAAACGTAATTATACACAACAGAGTTTGGTTTGTAATTAGTAAAGTTTGACAAATGGGGGTAATTCCAGAGACGGCTTCTAACCTAGTTGGAAATAAAATTAGGATTCGATTTGAAAATAAAATACAAATATTTATTTACCCACATTGTGTTATTTGAAAGTGCGAGATACGAAAATATCATACAGGGTGTCTGAAAAGTCTTAGCATGGGCAAATATCTTTACTATTAATAAAGATAGCGACACCAAATTTTAGGTGTACCTTATTGGTTGATAAATCTACGTTTTTATGTAATTTGACTTTTTCAACCCCCTTGGGGGGTTACGCTTGGGAGTTGAGGTCGAAAATTTGGAATGCAAACCTATGCCGTGTGGCCTCTTCGTTTAAAAATCTTCAAAAAAGAAACATTGTTTTAGTATTTATTTATTATTGTAATTCATTTTTAAATGGCAAGCCTATAAAAATTATAACTCGTAAATCGTATAATCGGTCGGGGCAAAAGTCGACCATTAGTCGACCTCTTGTGCCATACAGCACAAGTCGGCGCTGCTATTTTTTGTTTTGTGGGGCACTTTTTTCTAACTTTTCTCCAACTTTACTTCTTCATTTGTCGTTGTTATATGTTTTGTTTTTGACATCTGCGCAGTAGACCAAAATGCGTACCACGCGCAAACCGAGCGTGCTCGACATGCGTACGCAAGTTCAGGAGATGTACTTGGGTGTCTACATTCGAACCTATTCACTTGTAAGAATATATCCCCAATAGTTAAGGTACCACTACGTAGTTAACTGTATAACTTTTTCCCAAGGTTTTTTCGACGTTATTTTTCGTTTTTTGCCATGTGCGCAGTAGACCAAAATGCGTACCACGCCCAAACCGAGCGTGCTAGACATGCGCACGGAATTTCAGGAGATGGACTTTGGTGTCTACATTTGAACCCATTCACTTGTAAGAATCTATCTCCAGTAGTTAAGGTACCACTGCGTATTTAACTTTATAACGTTTTTCCCAAGTTTTTTCGATTTTATTTTTCTTTTTTTGCTATCTGCGCGGTGGCAAATAACGAAAAATACAGTCGAAAAAAACTTGGGGAAAAAGTTTTACCATTGATCAAAATGCGTACCACGCGCAAACCAAGAGGGCTAGACATTCGCACGAAATTTCAGGGGATGTACTTTGTTGTCTAAATTCGCAGTGGTACCTTAACTACTGGAGATATATTCTTAAAAGTGAATGGGTTCAAATGTAGACACCAAAGTCCATCTCCTGAAATTCCGTGCGCATGTCTAGCACGCTCGGTTTGCGCGTGGTACGCATTTTGGTCTACTGCGCACATGGCAAAAAATGAAAAATAACGTCGAAAAAAACTTGGGAACAAAGTTATAAAGTTAAATACGTAGTGGTACCTTAACTACTGGAGATATATTCTGAAAAATGAATGGGTTCAAATGTAGACACCAAAGTCAAACTCCTGAAATTCCGTGCGCATGTCTAGCACGCTCGGTTTGCGCGTGGTAAGCATTTTGGTCTACTGCGCAGATGTCAAAAAACAAAACATATAAAAACGACAAATGAAGAAGTAAAGTTGGAAAAAAGTTAGAAAAAAGTGCCCTACAAAACAAAAAATAGCAGCGCCGACTTGTACTGTTTGGCACAAGTGGCCGACTAATGGTCGACTTGTGCCCCGCCCGATTATACGATTTACGAGTTATAATTTTTATAGGCTTGCCATTTAAAAATGAATTACAATAATAAATAAATACTAAAATGCTAAAACAATGTTTCTTTTTTGAAGACTTTTAAACGAAGAGGCCACACGGTATAGGTTTGCATCCAAAATTTTGGACCTCAACTCGCTAGCGTAACCCCCCAAGGGGGTTGAAAGAGTCAAATTACGTAAAAAAGTAGATTTACTAACCAATAAGGTACAACTAAAATTTGGTGTTGCTATCTTTATTAATAGTAAAGATATTTGCCCATGCTAAGACTTTTCAGACACCCTGTATGATATTTTCGTATCTCGCACTTTCAAATAACACAATGTGGGTAAATAAATATTTGTATTTTATTTTCAAATCGAATCCTAATTTTATTTCCAACTAGGTTAGAAGCCGTCTCTGGAATTACCCCCATTTGTTAAACTCTAGTAATTAGATATTTGTTGACTATGGCAAATTTTTTATAAAAAGAAATATGTATTTAAAAAATGTGTTTCATACACAACAGAGTGGCAAGTGTGTGGAAAAATGTTTTTTTTTTCATCCGAAACTGTCTTTCCACAGAGTTTCTCCGTGGAATACAGATGGCTTGGAAAGCCATAGCGAAGACGCGCGAAATCGGATGTTTAGCGTTCTCTCTCTCCACTTTCTTTGTCCTACACACGCATAATGTATGAAGCAAAACAAAAGGCTAGTTACGAATGAATGGAGTAGTCTCCTCTTGCTGAAGGTCACTAAAAATGATCCATTTTAAAAACGCGCCGAAGAGCTGCTTACTCGTGACGTCTTGAAGAGGTCAAATATAATGTTAGTATAATTTGATAAATAATACCATTTTCTACAGCGAATACTTTAAAATGTACTATATTTGTAGAACTGATATAACATTTAACAACTTCATCATTTATGTGGAAACCGTGCAATTTTATGAGAGAGAAAAAATTCAAACAGTCTGGCAACCCAAAATACCCTATAGCACAGCTGGCAACGTCAAGCTTATTAGTGAAATAAAGCAAATAAAATCCTTCATAAATATTTAAATATTTCATAAATTTTTTCTTCGATTTTTCAGAAACTACTTCGATTTGAGGTATAATTTTCTTTTCGTACAGACATTAAATTCTCTCTGCTATCAAAATATACAGGAATTATGAATAATTAGATTCCGATCTAGTATCCTACTTATCAACTGGTTAAAACAAACTAAATTAAATAATCTCACTAGATAATGCCACTTGATTGCTTTAGCACTTTTCTTTGGGGAAATTGGAGTTCGATATTATTAAAGACATTATTATTTTGAACTATTTTCTTACAAAACTTTAGAAGTAATTTATGACAGATCAAAACAAAATATCTTTTCATGGGCTAAAACTTTTTTCTAAAATTCGTTTAGTTTTTTAAAGGTCGATCAGTATATACACTGTGTAACAAAAATATGGAAACCTCGAAATATCTTGCAAACCGTTCATCCGAATTTAATGAAATTTTGTACATTCGGTACAATACAAATCAAATATTTAAAATGTTGTCCATTTACTTCTTGGTAGTAAACCAAATATTGCAGAAAAACATGCAAAACGTTTAGAAGGATGTCAGTTTCCTCGATTCTTCTACATTCTGTTTCTATCCTTAAAACCATCGAGGTCATTCGGCTTACCTTTGAATATATATATATATATATATATATATATATATATATATATATATATATATATATATATATATATATATATATATGTATGCCGCTAATGATACAATTTTAATACGGCACATGTCCAGAATAACGATGATCTTATCTAGCGATGGGTCATTCGTTCATTTTCAAGAGAGCCCGCTCACTCGTTCAGCTCACTTGGAAGAGTCGTTCGCAAGGAGTCGTTCGATTGAACGAATCGCGGAGCTCTTTACTTTAACGTGACACCTGCACTTCTTCGTGTGCATAAAAGAGATCATAAAACGCGGATGTGAATTACACATTTACGACTGCCGACGGCCCGCTGCCTGGTTGTGGCGCGAAGGCTTCAAAGAAAAATAATATACATAACATAAATAAATTAAATAAAATTAATTAAAATATTGGAATGATTAAAATTTTTATTTGTTAAATGTTCAAAATAAAAGTAAATACATATTAACAAAAATGGTTTTGGTGTAGATTAGATAATGATTATGTAATATGGATTTCAAAGTTATAAACTACCCGCAGTATACGCCGATAAAAAACGTTGTTGCAGGTTTCCGGCAAAGTATTTAATCGTTAATCGTAAAATAATAGTAATACGAAAGACGTACAAACTGTGTAATGTATTATCATAGGCCGCTAGATGCTCCACCACTCTCGTTCGTACATATATTATACGTCTGAGCCGCTCGCGCTCTCTGAGTTGTCCGAAACTCGCCAAAGCGTGGAGTGGAATTTCTACGGACGGACGAGAGCGAGCCAATAGTCTAACGAGCGGTGAACGTATCGTTCAGTTAATGGGAGCGCCTCATTCGCGACTCTTTGAAAAGAGTCGTTTAAATTGAACGACTCGTTCGCGAACGACCCATCGCTAATCTTATCATAAGAGTACCAAAATATCTGTAATGTTATTCTGCATTAGAACTGCAACGAAAGCTTTGATATAGAGACATACATATTAAAATGTGGCATATCTTAACGTCGATCTAGATATTTTCAATATTTCGCAGAACTGTGAATACGATTTAGCTCAAAAGGGATTTTTCAACGACAATGCTATTTTATTATTGAAGGTTTTCAAGGAAAATGTATTTTAAAGACTTTTAGATTCTAAATAGACTGTAATATATAATTAAATAATAAGCTGAAGTTAGCTTGGGGATGTTAATGTCCATCAGGCGCGGCCCGTGAGTGTTTTTACAGGTAGATTGTTGTGACTTTTTTTAAATTACATGCATCTTGCACTGTTAAAGCCATTGTTAGCACAAGCACTCAAGTACTAGTACTAGAATACTACACAGAAGACACAACACAGATATTATAATATCCAAAAACATATTACACAACAAAATTAGGAAAGCCGAAACACCTCCTAAACTAATAATAAGTGCCGGCGCGACGTAATGAAATATAAACAAAAGTTTATGCTAATACAATGCATTGCATATTAGGTAATTAGTTTTTCTTTGTCTAACCCAAATGTTTTGCAATAGTATATTTCACGAAGCGATTCGAGTGTATTTCCATAGTGGGCCGGGACAACTCAAGAAACGGCGGCGTTGACGGTCACGCGCGCGCCAAAAGCGATATTATTGGTGGGTCGTCGAATATTTCGTCATATATTTGTGTTTTTAACTTCCTAAAGCGCGTATTTTTGTTTCTCTCTTAGTTTAAATGCATTTGCATAGTTTTCTATTTCCCTATAAACTTATGAGGTCTAATTTCTTAGATTAGAATGCAATGCACGAGCAAATTGAGATAAAAAATGGAATACGAGTAGAGTCGTGTTTTCAGGCGACTCTCGTTTGCGCCCACGCGACGGCGACGGTCGTAGACGAGTCAGGCATCGAAGAGGAGAAAGAGGCGGTTTTTGGAGTTTGCCGTGTAACGTGAGGTAGCCCTTACCAGAGGATTGATGGTTTGGGGTGGCATCCACCTAGGTAGTAGGGCTCCTCTAGTATTTCTCCAAGACCAGTTGAATGCCTAAAGGTACATTCATGAAGTTCTGGAACCGCTTGCTACACCTTACATTCGAGGGCTAAACAATGTCATGTTCCAACAAGACAACGCCTGTCCTCATATTGCAGTTCCTGCAAGAGGCCAACATCATTATTCCCCATGGCCCGCATGGCCCGCCCGATCTTTCGCCCATCAAACATCTCTGGGATATGATTGGTCGAAGGGTGGGAATGCTTCCTAACCCTCCTATGAACTTACAACAGCTGCGTGATGCCCTGCAAGTTGCTTCGAATAAAATGCCTCAGGAGTCCATAGATCACCTCATTAGAGCCCTGGCGAACCGTAGACTGTATTCGTTTAAATGGAGGGGCAACCCATTACTGAATTTGGACTCTATAGGATGCGATTCTTCCAATAAAAATCGATTACTATCTAGTTAGCCCAAAGTTTCCATTATTTTTAGACTTAATGGAAGAATAGAACACAGTGACATTGTAGGAAAAAATCTAAAAATATTCTTTTTTTTAGTGTAGCAGTTAAACTCTATATTTTATTCGTCTTGTTTTATGCAATAGCAATCGCACTTCCTTGGCAAGAACAATGTAGTAGAGAGAACGGTAATATTCGTTTGCTCAGGTTGGCGTAACTAGGTGTACGTAACCCAATCTGCCTTACTTTACCGCAATGCGTTTTAGACCTTGAAAAATCTCTCTGCAACCATAAAGAAGAACCTAAAACTATTATTTTTTTATTTAGTATAGTCGTTACGCTTTCTATTTTTTTCTTGCCTATACTTTAAAAATTTTTTGAGAAAGTCCAATATTGTCAATTACTACAGCACTGTGTTAAAAAAAAATATTCCAGAGAGCCAATGTGGCTTTAGAAAGCATTTTAGCACATCGGTCGCTATTGTAGCTATCACTGACGATATAATTACAGCTATAGCTAAAAAATGAAATAGTATTCTTGTCCTTTGAGATTTTTCGAAGGCTTTTGATACCCTTAATCATGAACTCCTTTTAGCAAAGGTTAAATATTACGGGGTTTTGGAATCATATTTAAATCTTGTTAAATTATATTTTTCTACAAAATTTCTTGTAACAACAATTTGTCTGAAGAAGTGCAAATTTTGTCAGGTGTGCCTAAAGGATCAATCCTTATCCCGCTTCTGTTTATAATTTACATATTCGACATTTTAAAATCGCTGAAACATTGTAAAGTTCAGACTTATGCAGACGATACACAAATTTATTTTCATTTCAATCTCCAGGAATACTTAAGTGCGTCCGATCTAATTACCGAAGACTTAAACTCCCTTAAACAACTCTTTAGAGCATAATTTGAAACATAATCCTTCTAAATCTTTTCTAGTGGTTTTTGGTAATAAAGATAACGTAGCTCAGTGAAAATATCAATATACCACTTGATGGTGTTGGACTGCCCGTTGTAAATTCTGCAAAAGATTTGGGTATAATTTTTGACACACAGTTAATGCTTAAAGACTATGTTAAGAAACTGACCCAAAAGTCGTATTCAACTCTGAAAATATTGTACAATAACCGTCATATCCTAAGTCTTAATTTGCGTAAGATGTTTTGTGAATCATTGGTTTTATCCAATTTAAATTAGTCCTATTTTATTTATGGTCGAGGTTTGGATATTTTGGATATGAATCGAAGACAGAAAAGACAAAACACATGTACGTGTCTTATTTTTGGACTTGCGAAATTTGATTATATTTCACACACTTTTAAACTTAACTGGTTACCAATAAACAATCGTAGAAATTTACATTTGGGTAATTTTCTAAAAAAAAAATTAATAACACTGCTTTGCCACTATCAATTATTAAAAGTAGGGTTGTGTTTCGAATAAACATTCATTCACATAATATATGATATTGTAATGGAATAACAATGTCTCGTCATCAGAGTGCCATGTTTCAAAGATCATTTACGTGTAATGCTATTAAATTATAGAACAACTCTTTGCCTAGTGAACTTACATTCCTTGGTGAATTTTCATTTAAAAAACGCTACAGACAGTATCTCCTTGAACTCCAGAATCATAATTTTTAATACTATCTATCTGTACTTGTCACATCAAAAGTTTTTTTATTGCCTCAATCTCTGAATACAGAAGGTGCTTTATTTGGACTACTCTTATTACTTAGGTGCACTATGTAGTATAAGTTTACTGTTCTTATGTGAGGGACGGCGCAAGGTTCAGTGGAGTAGCTACTGGCTACTCCACTGAATAGTCCTATTCGTTTGTTTAGGTTTGTGTAATTACTAGTAAATATCAAACCGGTCTAACTTGACCGCAATGCGTCGTGGGCCTTAAAAACAACCCTCTGCAACCATAAACAATAATAAAAAGAATTGAATTACTTAGAACTAACGGAATATTTTTTCTTCAGATAAAACTGTAAATATCGTTTGGACCAAGAAACCAGTAAAAGAACAGTAAAATATTTGATTGCATCTGAAAGATATTTTAGAGAAGGGTGTTTTGGGTATTTGTCTGGAAGAAAAAATCAATAGGATCCAAAAATAAAATAAACTGGCCGAGTATCGTCAAAATATAAAATAATGGCATATCAGGCACCGGAAAATCGACTTTGAACAGCGACATGACATTATTGATTGATGAGTTGAGAAAGATGTATAAATAGGGGACTGGAAACTAAACATATCCAGTGTGGACAGAATCGTATTATCTTAAAAATAGGACTATTAAGACCGCCCGGCGGTATTTATACCGAGCCCTTGGCGACTAAAATGTATGTGTGTTGTCGTAGCCTTTGACATTTTCACTTTTCAATTTTTTTTCTCGGAAACGTTTAGTACGGGAGTAACCAAATTTTCTCAGTTAATAGAAGGACAGTGCGACTAGCTTCGGTAAAAAAGTCAATTCTACAGGTTGTATCGTTTCGGAGTTATTAAACGTCAAAGTCGACATTTCCGCGATTTCGTATGATGTCGATTACAGGTCGCAAAAGTTAATTAAACCGATTTTAATTTTCGGTGGTTGTAGAGGACTGGGGGCTTCCAAACCCTATTGAAATTTGTCGAAATTCGGAAAATGGGAAGTAATTCTTTTGAATTTTTTTAGGTCGGGAATTGCCGTTTGCAGACCCCTCTTTGGTACTTAATAACTCGAAATCCAAACGTCGGACAAAAAACGCGTTCATAAGAAAAACTTTAAAACTCAAATAATTTCTTTTTCTTTCAAAACGGCTGGAAAATGGATTTATTTGAGAAAAACTGGAAATTTAAATTTTAGAGATTTGAAATTAAAATTTCATGGTTTTTAATTTTTTGTGGGGTTAAAATGGATCCAAATCAAAATCTTAAATACCTGATCAGAAAGAGCTCGTTAAAATACGTAATTTTTTTTGTTTACTTTTTTAATTCTTAATAGGAAGGGAGCAATCGACGATTAAATTTCAATTTTTTGCCCTCGACATCGTTACATTTGAATCACTCTGTATTTTTTCCTATCTAATTTTTTCCAAATTTTTCAACGCCATCTTATAGAAGGATAATCAGGCTTTAAAATTAATCTCGAATGGGTTATCCAGGAGCATATTTAGGGTGTAAAAACTTTCTTTTTAATTTTTCTTACAAATCCTACTTTCAACCGGTATTATTAAATACTAATTTTTTAATTTAGTGGTTCTTTCTGCCTTGATTATATGCGCTGAATATCTGAGAATACCTCCTAATGATTTAAATCGCTTATTTTTTTTCACTTATAAATACTTAGGTTCATTTGCATCGGGGACGGGCAAAATTTAAGAATTTTAAAATTTTTCTTCATCCAGGTCCCAAACAGAAGGTGTAATGTGTCCAAGGTTACAGTACGGACACGCGTCGGGATCTCCGAAGCAGATTTACCAAATGAGTACGGCTCGGATTAAATGAACGATTTTTCTGCATAATCTAAACAAGGATGCTGTGTAAGTGTGGCAACACAAGTTTATTATAGGTTTTATTGCTTTTGGTTTTTGGTAGTAGGTACCTAAGTATACGAAGTATACGGAGATCATTCAACAGGGACGTATTTCAGTAAAACCAGAAGATAAACGTAATTGAGTCGGGTTTCAAGCAAATCGTTGATATTTCTGTTTCTATATTATGCGAGTGTTTGTATGAATGTATACAGGTTGTCCGAAAAGTCTTAGTATATTTAAATATCTTTGCTATTAGTACGAACATAAAGTTAATTGAGTCGGATTTCTAGAAAATCCTAAATATATTACTATTTCCTTCTATGTATGTGTACACGCTGTCGGAAAAGTTGTTTGTATGCGCAAATTTCTTTGTCATTAGCACGAAGATAAACTTAATGGAGTCTTATTTCAAGGAAATCGTAAATTGTGTATTCCTTTGTGTGGTTGTTTATATGTTTGTATGTATACAGAATGTCCAAAAAGTCTTTGTATGCGCAAATATCTTTGCCATTAGTACAAAAATAAACTTAATTAAGTCGGTTTTTAAGAAAATCGAAAATATTTAAATTGCGACACATATGTCGTGTTGTGTTTGTATGTATGTATACAGGGTGTCCGAAAAGTATTTGTATGGGCAAATACGTTTGCTATTTGTACAAAGATAAACTTAATTGTCGGATTTAAAGCAAATCGTATATATTTGCATTTCTATGTGTACGGATTTATATGTTTGTATACAGGCTGTCCAAACAGTCTTGGTTTGAGCAAATACTCCTATTAGTACCAAGATAAACTTAATTAAACCGGATTTCAAGCATATCGATTATATTTGTTTTTATATGGGTTGTATATACGTATACAGGGTGTCCGAAAAGTCTTAGTATGGGCAAATACTTGTACTTGTACCAAGATAAACTTAATTAAGTCGGATTTTAAGTAAATCGACTATATTCCTATTTAAACGTGTGGGTGTTAGTGTGAATGTATACAGGGTGTCCAAAAAGTCTTGGTATGGGCAAATACTTCACATTAATGACCTGCTCTCTTCAACTACCAATCCCATCCATAGTTATGCTGACGATAGTACTATTCACTCCAATATTCATTTTTCCAGACAAGTTTCGAATGAAGAGTTGGATAATAGACGCATATCTATGTACCTATCCCTTCCCAAGATCTCCAATTAATCTTAGACTGGGGTGCCAAGAACCTTGTTCAGTTCAACGCCTCCAAAACCCAGTCTTGCTCCTTGTCACGCAAAAATCTGGCAACACTTATCCAATTCACATGAATTGCCAGGCCCTACAAAACAATGAAACATTCGATCTTGTTGGCGTTGCTTTTCAACATGATCTCAGCTGGCACAAACACATTACTTCAGTAGCCACATCGGCAGCTAAAAAGCTTGGCTTTCTCTTTCGAGTCAGAAAATACTTCTCCCCTTCCAACTTATATACTCTCTATGTTTCCCAAATAAGATCTAACCTAGAGTACTGCTCCCACATCTGGGGAGCGGCATCATCTTCGACACTTAAGATCCTTGATTCTATCCAAAAGAGAGCCATTCGACTTATCAATGACCCAGTCCTCACGAGAAAACTGCCTTCTGTCGCTCATCGCCGGGCTGTTGGGGATTGATCCCTTTTCTACCGCTACTTCCACGGATTTTGCTCTGAAGAACTAGCCGGTATTATTCCCCCCTTGACTGTTCCTAACAGAACAACAAGAGGCGCGTTGCGTATGCATCCCTTTACTGTCTAGAACAGACCACTTCTCTCGCTCATTCATACCTAGGGACTCCAGATTATAAAACAAATTGCCTGCAGATGTTTTCCCTTCCCCTCCCAACCTCCAATCCTTCAAATCCCGTATCAGTAGAGTCCATTTCCCTCCTCTTCAGACGCCCACGGTACGTTAGTACTCAGGCTTGAAGTCTACGTGGGATGTCTTAGATAAAAAAATACTCCTATTAGTACTTAGATAAATTTACTTAGGTTCGATTTCAAGCAAATCGAATATATTTGTATTAATGTGTTTATGTTTGTATGTATGTATACAGGGTGTCCGAAAAGTCTTTTTGTTGACAAATATCCGTCTGCGGAGCGAAAGACCTTGAAAAAATTTCGCGTCTGGGGAGCGGGCGACCTTTAAAAAATAGTTTCTACGTGTAGCTGTTTGTATGTATGTAGAGCTACGGTTACGACGGGCGGTCTATTCTGCATCATCAGTCCGAAGGAGTGTGATATCTTCCTTAATACATGGCCTAGCAACACGAATTTTTCAGGGCATGACAATGCTGATATTACCCACCTTATAGAGCCCCCTCGGGGGACGATTAGGCGGTCTACGCATACTAGTTACCGACATCATCTTACAAAGACATTATTTTTAACTTATATACAATTTCTTACGGTTAAACATTATTAGTCATTTCAAAATTAGTTAAAATAAAACTTGGACCATAGAAATATACTGTTATCACTTTTTTGTTGGGGAAATCACTAAAAGCGTATTACATATTGAAATAAACGCTTTTGACAAACAAAAGTTACTTTTCCCCTACTAAAATATTTTATGGTCATATGATGAGACGAATATTTAAATAAAATGTAGTAATCAGGTTTCTATTTACTTTGGCATAATCAGTTACAAAACTATTGGTATTATTTCGATTTGGATCCAAAGAGATTTAATCACTATTGTTTTCACTTGACTAACTGTTTATCTGTCCATCGAACTGTTACAAATAGAAATTTTTACAGGGCAACTGGCGACGAACAGAATATAAAACAAGTTTCAACATAAAATATATCTTAGGGAATATTACTTTTAAATAGGATATGGGGAATTTTAAGGGCAAATTGAATAATAACAAAATCACATTTTTTTCATTAAAAGGAATGTTTTAATATTTTTAAATTCGCTTGTGCAATAACAAAACTGAGGAAGCAGGTAACAGGCTGTAAATATCAAACAAGGACAAGACATTTGCAATAATTGAAAAAACAAGTTACTTAACCCAAATCCTGATCACGTTTACCAATTAAATTTAAAAATATTTTCAGATTTCGATTTTCTAAGTATTGAGGATTGTTCGAAAATTATGTAATAGGGAATATGCATATAACCCAAATAAATCTAAAATACATTTTTCATATTCTCTAAATAAATTAAATCCCTTTATTTTGGTTCTTATTATCAAAAAAAAAGAGATTTTCATCGAAAAATCAATAAAAATGGCATTTAGTGCGAAACTCATCCAATCAAATATCCCAGCACTCAAAGTAGAAGGTTCCTAAAATCTTATTCCTGTATATTTCAAGCCGAAATCGGTCCAGGAAACTTTCAATTTTGCAACAAAAACTGGCATTTTTGGAAAATTTTGATATATCTTGTCTTAATAATTTCCAGTAAATAAACTGCAATTCTTGGTTTTTATCTATCTTCAGAAATTCGAAAATTTAAAAATTATAAAATTTTGCATGTCCCCGATGTAAATAAACATATTTATTTATAACTTAAAGCAAGAATAAGCGATTTCCATTAGTGGGAGGTATTCTTAGATAATTAGCAGCTAAAATAAATTCTAAAGAATTACTGAATAAGAAAAATAGTTTGGAATAATGTCGGTTAAAAATAGGATTTGTCGAAGAAAATCAAGAAAATTCGGTTTTCACCCCTTAAATACGCTCCTGGATAAGCCATTCGGTATTCACTTTAAAGTATGATTATCCCTTTATTGAGAAAAAATTAGATAGGAAAAATACAGGGTGATTCAAATGAATGTCGAGGGCAAAAAAAGTTTAAAAAAATCGAAATTTAAGCGGCGATTGCCCCCTTTCTATAAAGAATGAAAAAACTAAAAAATATGAATACCAGGTACTTCGACGAGCTCTTTCCGATGACGTATATGGGATTTTAATATGAACCATTTGGACCCCACAAAAAATTAAAAACCGTCAAATATTTGGGTCAAAAATTTTCCAGTGATTTTAGGTTTAAGTAAATGTATTGCAAAAAGAAAGTATTTGAGATTTTCAACTTTCACTTATGAATTCGTTTTTCGATCCGACGTTTTATTTTCGAGTTATTAGGTACCAAATGGCATTCTTCGACCTAAAAAAATTCAAAAGAATTACTTGCCATTTTCCGATCCTCACCAGTTTTAATATAGAGTTCTGAAGCTCCGAGTCCCCTACAACCGATTTCAAGGGAAATCGCGGAAATTTCGAATTTGACGTTTAATAGCTCCCAAACGAAACATCCTGCATAACTGAATTTTTTACCGAAGCTAATTGAACCATTCCTCTATTAACCCAGAAAATTCGATTGCTCCCCCTCTGACTGTTTCCGAAAAAAAAACAAACTTGTTCGACTTTAGGTTAAGCTTTACGTTAACATGTAGATTGACACTTATTTTTGCTGATCTCCTGAGGTTTCAAAAAAGAAATATAATCTAATGAAAACACACCAGCACTTATATAGTTGCATATTAAGCATAATATTAACTATTATTCTTTATTAAGGAATATGCACATATTTTTTATTGCGAAAATCGTTTAAGGAGGTTATTACAAACCCAAAACAATTATTACGTTTACTTTTCGGTATAATATATTACAATTTAAAAAGCTGCCATTTGTCCTTAACGAATAATGATTCATGATGGTATTAACACTAGAAAATTAGTATTTAATAATGCGGATTGAAAGTAGGATTTATTAGAAAAAATAAAAAAAGTTTTCACCCCCTAAATACGCTCCTGGATTACCAATTCGAGATTAATTTGATAATCCCTCTATAAGATGGCGTTGAAAAATTTGAAAAAAATTAGATAGGAAAAAAGACTGATTGTTTCAAATGTACCGATATCGAGGGCAAAAAATGGAAATTTAATCGTCGATTGCTCCCTTCCTATTAAGAATAAAAAAACTAAAAAATATGAATTGTAAGTATTTTGCGAGCTCTTTCCGATCAAGTATATGGTCTTTTGCTGTGGATCCATCTTGACCCCCAAACAAATTAAAAACCATGAAAAATTTGGGTCAAAAATTTGAATTTCCAGTTTTTCTCAAATAAATCCATTTTCCAGCCGTTTTAGGCATAGGTAAATGTATTGCAAAAAGAAAATATTTAGGTTTTTAAAGTTTTTCATGTGAATGCGTTTTTTTGTCCGGCGTTTGGTTTTCGAGTTATTAAGTACCAAAAAGGGGTCTGCAAATGCCAATTCTCGACTTAAAAAATTCAAAAGAATTACTTCTCATTTTCCGATACTTACCAATTTCAAACCCTCCGAAAATTTAAATCGATTTAATTCACTATTGCGAACGGTATATAATCGATCCCATACTCCAAAACGAAACACCCTGTATAACGGAATTTTGTATCGAAGCTAGTCGCACTATCCCTCTATTAACCCAGAAAATTCGATGGCTCCCCCTTTGACCGTTCTCGAGAAAAATTATTGAAATGGTGAAAATGTCGAATTGGACGACAACAGACGAACATTTTTCTGGCCAATGCAACGGCTCGGTATAAAGATCGCCGGTCGGCGGTCTTAATAAAGACCCGCCAGAAAACTAAACTATAATTTGTTCCAACCACATTTTAAACAAAATTTTACTCATATCGAAATTTAAAAGATACATAGTAATAAAGATAATAATGCATTTTAAAAATTAATCAGTAACAAATTATGTTATTAAAAACTAATGATTTCTATAAATCAAAATCGAAAAGAGTATTTTAACTTACCATCACTCTAACTTGTCTTCAAACAGCTTACCTATAAAAAATAAAAATAATTAAAAATTTGGAAATAGCCTTATATAAAATGTGAAAAATGTTTGTTTGTCTGTTTGTAGATTTGTTGCCCAATCATAAATAAGCAGCTTGACTTATATGGTTAAATTTTTGTATCGGAATTTCTTTAGTCCCCAAATGTCACATGGGGTATCTTTTATCCCTATAAGTAATATACAGGATGGGTCCCAAAGATGGATCCTCTAAAATTTTAAAAATTCTTCCCGGCTAAACGGCTTGATGTACTAACGACATAGAATTTTTTCTGTGTCTTTTCGAATTGTTATATATTTAGTAATTTTTGCGTAAAAGCCAAGAAATATGTTCTAACTGAGATTATTCGAAAAAATAAAATTTAAACTTAAACAAACCATACCTGTATGGCCAGAATTTTTAAATTTTTTAAGGTATTTTACCAACAAATATAACAATAAGACTTACTGTCTTAATAAGTCATTTTGACATAATATTTTTTTCATAAATGTGATTCTCTGTTATAATAAAAATAGATAAAGATTAGATTAGGGCCCTTATACTCCTGGGCTGATGAGGCCCAAAAAGGCCGAAACTATATATTGTCAACAGGACTGAGGTGTAAGTAAATTTTTTAAATCATTTTATGACAATTTTAATTTTTTTTACAATTCGGCATTTTAAAAAGATTTCATTTTTCTAGCTACTTTATTAACTTCAATTCTTGCTATGTAAATTTAGATATTTTTAGATTTTGATAAAGATTTTTTCGTTAATAAGCAAATGTCTAAAGTATTGTGTAGGAACAGATGTAGTTCTTCCAATAGTAACGACATAGAATTTTTTCTTTGTCTTTTCTACTTGTTATATATTTAGTCATTTTTGCGTAAAAGCCAAAAAATATGTTCTGAGATTATTCGCAAAAAATAAAATTTAAACTTAAACAAACACAAACCATACCTGTATTGCCAGAATTTTTTAATTGTTTAAGATATTTTACCAACAAATAAAACAATAAGACTTACTGTCTTAATAAGTCATTTTGACACAATATTTTCTTTTCATAAATGTGATTCTCTGCTATAATAAAAATAGATAAAGATTAGATTAGGACCCTCATACTCCTAGGCTGATGAGGCCCAAAAAGGCCGAAACAATATATTGTCAAAAGGATTGAGGTGTAAGTAAATTTTTACAATCATTTTATGATAATTTTTTATTACAATTCTGTATTTAAGATTTATTATTATGTAGATAGATTTGTTCGTTAATAAGTAAATGTCTAAAGTATTGTGTAGGAACAGATATAGTTCTTCCAATACTAACGACATAGAATTTTTTCTTTGTCTTTTCTAATTGTTATATATTTAGTAATTTTTGCGTAACAGTCAAAAAATATGTTCTAATTGATGTATTTGGCTAAAATTTTGCGTAAAAAGCTAATAATATCTTTAATTATTTTATATTTTTTTTCATTAATGCAACCACCATCATTTTGGCAATATGTTTCAATGTAAAAATTCATTATTAAATAAGCAAATAATAGAATAACATATTAGTTAGAACATATTTTTTGTCTTTTACCCAAAAATTACTAAATAGATAACAATTAGAAAAGACAAAGAAAAAATTCTATGTCGTTAGTATTGGAAGAACTATATCTGTTCCTACACAATACTTTAGACATTTGCTTATTAAGGAAAAACTCTTTATCAAAATTTAAAAATATCTAAATATACGTAGTAAAAATTGAAGTTAATAAAGTAGCTAGAAAAATTAAATCTTTTTAAAATACAGAATTGTAAAAAAATAAAAATTGTCATAAAATGATTTAAATAATTTACTTACACCTGAATCCTGTTGACAATATATTGTTTCGGCCTTTTTTGGCCTTATCAGCCCAGGAGTATGAGGGCCCTAATCTAATCTTTATCTATTTTTATTATAACAGGGAAACACATTTATGAAAAAAATAATAATAATAAAAATATTTTTTGCGTAAAAGCCAAAAACTATGTTCTAACTGAGATTATTCGCAAAAAATAAAATTTAAACTTAAACAGGACAGCATATTATTATAACAAAATAATAGAATAAAACAAGTTTTAAATGACACAACCAATTGTATTATCAAAAAAAGGTACAGGTTAACTATAACTAGAACGACTAATTTTAAAATGTCCTAAAGCTTTGTTAATAAAGTGTTGTTTTAACGGTATGTTCAAATCAATAAATTATGAAATCGGATTTTCTCAGTACCTGAACATTCTTAGTGTGCATCTTTAAAAAGCAATTTTAATATTTTCTCATAAGAGATTCGTGATTTACAATGTAACAAACTAAAATGTTTGTTTTAAAACAGTATTGTCCAGACAACGGTAATATTAATGGATATTGCAGTCAACACATTAAATTTTTCCCTAATTTATTTTATTTTACAAGATAATCAGTTGCAAATTTGTAAAATTTAATTTTGCGCTATTTACTCAAACACATTCAGCATAATATAATATGCTAATGAAACCTATTCAAACTCATAATTTGCAACACTGATTTTCGTTAACTTTTTTCGGTTTTTTTCGAAGGCTTGGTTAACTCTAATTATTAAATATTAAAGTGTTCGAAATAAATTGTTAAAAGGTAAAAATGTTAATTGAATAAAATTTAGACATTACACATTTCTGTGACCTGTTGTAACTCTTGAAGCACCACTGGTGAGACAAGGTAAAGTCTGTTAGTTACCAGATAAAAAATAGTTTAAGGATATATTAGCGCACACGAGATTTGAGGGTTACAGAAATTATATAATTTAGAACTCCCCATCTCATTACAAAGTCTTTTCGGATTATATACGACATGTTAATTCTTTTCTTAAAATGAATTTACGACATACACAAAAAGTGTAAGTACTTTAGAGTTTATAACAAAATTGATGTATGTAGGTATAAAAATACAATTTTAATTTTGAAAAATCTAAAACACAAGCTGAATACCCAGATGCAACAGAATTAAATAATACCTTCGTTAATACTATTAATTCTGTTAAATCTAAAGATATCGAATCGAATCGGAGCGAATCGAAATAGAAAAAAGCGGCAACCTAAACAAACGAGTAAGCACAAGAAGATGACAAATGAGATTTTGGCGAAACGTCTGCAAGTTTCAACTAGAAACGAATAGATGTATTCCCAGATCGACCAAGACACATATATATATATATATATATATATATATATATATATATATATATATATATATATATATATATATATATATATATATATATATATATATATATAAAGAAATAAAGAAATATCGACAGGACTATTTATAAAAAAAGGTGAAGAAAATACTGGGGAAACTGTCTGTATGGTAGTGCTCGACACGTGTTTCGTGCTTATTAGCACTCATCAGTCGCACATAACCAAGTTATTAGATGGGAAACTTGGAAGTTGAAAAAACACAAAGAGTTTACAGACCAGGGACCTGCTAGCACATTTGCGGTTGTTTTTTGTCAGGAGACCCAGGGATTTCCGGGCAACACCCAACATCACCACGGAGGCTGCAATAGCACCTGCGTGAAACCTCTACCCCAAGGGATATAACAATATAAAGAAATAAAGAAATATCGACAGGACTATTTATAAAAAAAGGTGAAGAAAATATTGGGGAAACTGTCTGTATGGTAGTGCTCGACACGTGTTTCGTGCTTATTAGCAGGTAGAGGTTTCACGCAGGTGCTATTGCAGCCTCCGTGGTGATGTTGGGTGTTGCCCGGAAATCCCTGGGTCTCCTGACAAAAAACAACCGCAAATGTGCTAGCAGGTCCCTGGTCTGTAAACTCTTTGTGTTTTTTCAACTTCCAAGTTTCCCATCTAATAACTTGGTTATGTGCGACTGATGAGTGCTAATAAGCACGAAACACGTGTCGAGCACTACCATACAGACAGTTTCCCCAATATTTTCCTCACCTTTTTTTATAAATAGTCCTGTCGATATTTCTTTATTTCTTTATATTGTTATATCCCTTGGGGTAGAGGTTTCACGCAGGTGCTATTGCAGCCTCCGTGGTGATGTTGGGTGTTGCCCGGAAATCCCTGGGTCTCCTGACAAAAAACAACCGCAAATGTGCTAGCAGGTCCCTGGTCTGTAAACTCTTTGTGTTTTTTCAACTTCCAAGTTTCCCATCTAATAACTTGGTTATGTGCGACTGATGAGTGCTAATAAGCACGAAACACGTGTCGAGCACTACCATACAGACAGTTTCCCCAATATTTTCTTCACCTTTTTTTTTTTATATATATATATATATATATATATATATATATATATATATATATATATATATATATATATATATATATATGTATATATATATATATATATATATATATATATATATATATATATATATATATATATATATATATATATATACATATATATATATATATATATATATATATATATATATATATATATATATATATATATATATATGTATATATATATGTATATATATAAAGTGACCAAATATGGATGGAATACCATTTTGTTATTTATGTTTAATATTTTTCTTTTGTGCAAAAATGGTTTGTTATATTACTAAAGCCTTTTATTGAGGATCATCTGAAAATAGTTTTGGGGTTATAAGGGATTAAATTTCTTATAACAGAAATTATGAGCTAATAAATAAAAAGTTGCATATGTCTGTGGGTTATATTTTTGAGCCTAATATGGAATACCTTATTAAATAAATAAAATATGTTAAATAAACGTCTATTTAATCCTAAAAAATAATAATATCTACAAACACATCAACCGGAAAACTATCTGCTTTCAAAGAAAATATTATAAAATCTAAGCAAATTAAAAAAAATGTTAAGTAAAGCAACCGAAAAACGACTTTCTTACAAAAAAAGAAACTTTAATTGTGCAAGGCACAAACACAAGTTATTTGCAGAAGTCACAAACAAAATGCTCGCTCAGTGCACCTGAGAATTCTTCGTGTGCCCAGTGACTGCACAATATACACTGTATCCAGATCTCTCAGGTTTCCTCAGGTGTATTCCATATTTGGCACTAACCTCACATTAAATCGAACCTTGTTTTTTTGATAAAAACATAAAATTAACGATTAATAATGCCAACAATGAAAAACAATGACATTCGAGGATAGGCATGCAATCAAAGGAATTCAATTAAACTGAGACGTGCATCCAGAAAACAGGAAAATACTGGCCAGGAAATAAACTTTTAATATTAGCACAAATGCTTACCGGCGGTATGATCCATACTAATGCAAACATGGCTACCAAGACTTCGCGGCAATGCAAACTAAGCGCTTGTTCATGTGTCAGTCTTCAGTTAGTAAAAATGGCGCAAATAGTTTTGAAAATAAATCGATATTCCATATTAAGCACCTATTCCATATTTGGTCACTTTACTATATATATATATATATATACCGGGTGTCAATGAGATCACTTTCCGGCTGCCATTTCTTTAGTATTTAATCGAACAAGATGAAACTTGGCAGCAGTCATAGGCTAATAAAAAGTCACTTTTCTAGGTACTCGTCAAATTTCGACGACTTCCGGTTTAGCCGGAAGTGACACCAACTTTAGATTTTCAAATGAGACACCCTGTTGATTTTTGGAATCTAGAGATCATTTTACGTACAACTGTATTATTTTTATTACTTTTTGTGTCAATTTACCATTTTTAAAACAAATTTTTTGTTTTAATCTAGAGTGCCATGACCCACCTTAAATCGTTCTAATAGACGTGTACATCTGCACAAAAATACCTACACAATTTTACCTATCACCTTTCATTTGTCTTACCAGAGCGTTCAAAGTTGACTAAATCACTTTTTTGATAATAACTTAAAAAAATTAAATACCACTGTAACCCTTTCATAGTATAATTAGATGTAGTTTTTTATTACGAATCCAACGGTGCATCACATCCAAATTCTCTTGGATTTTCTAAAGAAAACTATATTTTATTGCAATAGCCATTTTATATGGTTTGATCAAACATCCAACTGCACGACGATCAAATATTATATCCACTTAGCCATGACAAAACTGAATAATAATAATGGGTGGCTGTAAACAATTCGCCACAAACCAGAAACATAATATTAAACACCAGAAAAAATAATTGTTTACAAATTTGTAAAGTTCTAACCATTTATCCTGAATTTAAATGTTTTCCATGGCAAAGTTAACAATATTTTGAGGCTTCATTCCGTTACTTTTTAAGCAGCTATAATTTAATTGTTTGTCATGGCTAACTGGATATGATATTTGATCGTCGTGCAGTTACATGTTTTATCAAACCATAACATATGGCTATGGCAATAAAATGCAGTTTTCTTTAGAAAATCCAAGAGAATTTTGATGTTGTTATGCACCGTTGGATTCGTAATAAAAAACTACATCTGACTATACTATGAAAGTGTTATAGTTGTATTTAATTTTTTTAAGTTATTATCAAAAAAGTGATTTAGTCATCTTTGAACGCTCTGGTAAGACAAATGAAAGGTGATAAAATTGTGTAGGTATTTTTGTGCAGATGTAAACGTCTATTAGTACGATTTAAGGTGGGTCATGGCACTCTAGAATAAAACAAAAAATTTGTTTTGAAATGTTAAATTGACACAAAAAGTAATAACTATAATACAGTTGTACGTAAAATGATCTCTAGATTCCAAAAATCAAGAAATATACAGGGTGTCTCATTTGAAAATTCAAAGTTGGGGTCACTTCCGGCTAAACCGGAAGTCGTCGAAAGTTGACAAGTACCTCGAAAAGTGACTTTTTATTAGCCTATGACTCCTGCCAAGTTTCATCTTGTTCAATTAAATACTAAAGAAATGGCAGCCGGAAAGTGATCTCATCTTATATATATATATATATATATATATATATATATATATATATATATATATATATATATATATATATATATATATATATATATATATATATATATATATATATTAAATGTAAATGCGAAGATTTACTTCTTCGCTAGTGCAGCGAAAAGGCCTTTTCGCTGCACTAGCGAAGAAGTAAATCTTCGCATTTACATTTATTATAATTACCTATAGGCCAAGAAATCTTCCATTTTTCTACTATATATATATATATATTATATATATATATATATATATATATATATATATATATATATATATATATATATATAGGGTGTTATATAATTCACTGTATATATTTGAATGAGTGATTCCTGGGGTAGTCTACAGATATATCCAATACTTTTTAATCACACACTTTTTCATTTTAAAAAATGTCCAAATACCGGCCTTCATCCAACGTATCTGAAGAGCCTGACGTCACGGGCTCTAACATTATAAAGAAAAAACAAATGATCCAGTCGGGGCATTGCCAAACTTAAATAATATTGTGACATCTCATTTTTCATCAGTCTCAGTGAAAACCGAAAATAATCAAAAATTTTTAATTCCACAGACGGATTTTACCAAAGATGTATATTTTAATTTAATAGGTGGCAATTTTTTTAATTACTATCGGAAAATATAGAACTCTCGTGAATTCGGTTTCAATTGTAACCAGAACGAAATAAGTTATGTTGTACCATTAACACAAAGAATAGTCACTTACCTATTACGTTATTTATTAATAAGATGAGCATACTACTAGCTTAAACCTTTTGCCTTTCAGAAGAGGCTAAAAATCAAACAATAAATTGTTTATAACCGAGTTTAAAACATACTTCGTGGAAGTTCTTTCAGCGATGCTTCAAAATTTCACTGCACCACAAAAAATCACCCATTTATTACTTATTTTTTTGGTGGGGTTCTGCTCTCGGTATTATTATTCGCATAAACTAACGGTTTTCGTCAATATTATAACTTATGGCACAACATAGGACACTAAAATGTGAAAAATTACCGACATCATCAAACAACTTAGGCACACCACATGGTTGTTGACAAGACAACTACGAAATACGTCTTACTTTTTTATCTCGCTCTTGCTCGCTGTCCTTGTCCGTCTCTTTCTCTTGTTGGGAAACTGGCCGTAGTGCCGTATATAATATATTTTAACTATGGCCGTACCCACGCTATTAGGGAGAATTTGCAAGAAGAAATTGCGGATACGCTAATTAACGATGTATGTACAATTTAGAGTGGTATTTTTAGTCAGAGTATATTTGGCAATAACGTATTTGTGCCTTGTTGAATAGAATCTGTAGAAGTTTGTTATTGATTAGATTTATTTTATGACAATCTTTCGCCCGCATAAATGAAATAGGACTCGGATGACAAGGAATTTCTTATAAAATTGAAGAAAATAGATTTTCGTTAATTTCAAGAGTAAATACCGTAAACCGGTACAACTTTGCCCGCGAAATTTCAGTTTTCTTGAAATATATTCTTCCTTTGTATGTTTAGGCTGGTGAAAAAATTAATTTGAGAATCAAGACGATGGCCTTTAATCATATCTCGGTCATTTTTCAGCATAGCTTTTCATACAATCAACAAAAAAAAATAAAATATAGGGTGGGCAAAGTTGCCCTGCAAAAGTACAACTTTGCCCAGCTATCTTAATTTGATTGTATGGCAATATTGGCGAGTAATAAGACAACTTTGCCCACAAAAACATATTTTTAAAGATATTTTTTAGTATATTTTACTTTTGGAAAAAAAGAACTAGTTTTATTTGGGACAAAATTTTATTTTTAAATATAACAGTGTACAAAAATATACCTTTCTTACTTTCTTATTTAACTTATATTCAAATAAACTTTTTTGTTGAACTGACCTAAAAATTTTATATATTTAATATTATGGGTTAACCAGAAAAACTACTAGTTTGACTTAGTAAACTTCCACTATATTGACAAAATTATTGACATGTTTCGCTACACTGTAGCTTCTTCGGAATAAGTTTTCCAAATTCTCAAAATATGCCCGCATTTGTTCTTCTGTATTAGGCGCCCTGTCTCTTTTCACGTTTTGACAATTTCTTTGTCTCAGTATATGTTTGTGTCGATCTAGAAAAGAATTAATCCATTCAACGCCTGGTAAATTATCTTTGCCAAACTCCGCAGTTTGAACACCTTGCTTATCCAAATATTGCTTTACCAGCATTCTTATTTCTAGGGTACTTAAGGGTGAACCATATTCAGCACTTGCAATTAGCACATCTACAAAGTGACGCTCTTCGATTTCCGTCAGAGCTAATGGATGGCCGACGTTACCAGTGTGTTTCTGTTTTCGCTTATTCAATAATGTTCTGCGTGGAATATTAAATCTCCGTTCTGCCTGCCTTGAACTGCTTCCAGCTGCCATGGCTTGCAAGGCCTGCTGCAATGTCTCCTCCGAATAGTTTTGGTAGTGACGTGCTCCCAATTTTTGTCGGTTTCGACGTGGCATTTTGATGTCTAGAAAGAGAGAAATACTGCTGATGTATAAAAAAACGACCTAAATTTTGTTGTATATTGTATTTAAACTAAATTAATTTTGAACATATTATGAACACATATACACGAATTTCAGGACAACATTGCCCACCTGCATTTCTTTGACTAAGAAAATAAAACTTCAACATTTGAAGCTAATTGTATTTCAAATATGTTAGGAATAAATCACTTATAACGTATAAAAAAATATATAACCATACATCCAGAACTCTCAGAGCCCTAGTGCTTAGCTTTTAGCCTCAAAAACCTTGAAATATCGGCATTTTTTCTTACCTAGATACAGAACTAACAACGTCACAGAACAGCTTCGAAACATGTACTGGCGCGAAATACCTATCCTTCCCAAGCGGCTTTGCGCTTCTCACAACTTCACCATGTTGCCAAGTTAATTTTTTTAATTTATTATTTTTCCTCGACACTGGGCAAAGTTGACCCCCAAGGGCAAAGTTGTACCGGTTTACGTAATCATTAAGGTCGGCCAGTTTGGTGTGTTACTAGAGGCGTCGATGCCGAAAATTAAGTACGTACTTATACGGTATTTGACAAAAATAATTTAATTCATGGGCATTGCCGTGCTTGTGTGAAATGAAAAACGGTCAAGTGCGAGTTCGATTCGCGCATACAGGGTCTCGTACTACATCAGGCGCGGCCCGTGAGTCTTTTTACAAGTGGGTCAAAATTTTGTGGGCAACTAGTGATATCAACGCAATAAGCAAAATACGCTTTTTAATTAAGGAAGGTTTTTTAATAATGTGCCTAGTTTTGCCAATAAATTATTTACCTACAAATAAACATCGCAAAAAACATAAAATAGGTACTTTAGTATATTGAGCATTGTTACTCTAAATGTTTATGACTTTTAGTATTGCTTTTCTATGTGTTTTAGTCTACGATTGTTAAAGGATTCCCGTTTTCAAACGTCTCCTCAAGAGAGGTCGCGCCTTGTAATAAAAGTATGATTATTCGTAATGTGTTAGAATCTAAGGTTCTTATATTTTAGCGTCTTGCCTTATTTCCAAATGATTTTCATCTTGGAACGGGTGGCTGTAATGAATTAAGTTCTATTATTCTCAAAATTCGTACTAAATTTGCCCATTTCTTATTTCCGACAAAGCTCAGAAACAAATTCACAGTATAAAACTTAGTTGTCTTATTCTAATACTTGATAGTTTAAAACTTTTGGTTGCCAAATTAGACCGGACTAGCGTTGGAGAATCTCGAGTGGGTAACTTTTTAAAATCGCGATAGCGAAGAGATAAAGAAGCGAACGCTTTGATACTAAGTACTCTATAAGCATTTCTTTATAGGCAAAATAGAGATAAACATGATAAAGAATACTGTATAGTCCGTTCTAAAAACATACATTTTTTTACCAAAAAAAAGAGATTTCAGGTCTTAACCTCAATTGTTTATTGTTTCTAGTGTCAAAAATAAAATTATTGTCATTAATATTTGATTTCGATTATTGTAATATGTTCCCTGCATAAAGGTTTTTAATTAATAATTTTTAAAACGATGGGCGAAAATCGGGTCCCTTCTTACTACACGAGAGAAGATTTATCGAATTATTCCGTCTTAACACTGACCTAGTGGTAAATCTATTTGATAATTTAGTGGACCATTTACAGGACCATAAAGTCAACTAGAATACCCATGCTGTTTAATTGGGAAGATATTTCATCCCACAATCTCATGTAATTTTCTCTTCCATTAATTCCTGTGAAATTGTGCGTTACCAATTCGGGATGAGCAATGAAAAAATTAATTAAAACAGGCCACTGAGCTGTATTTGTTTTTCGTCCCCTAATCCTAGAAATATTAGAAAGTTTTTCCATAGTAAATATAATTTTTACATCACTAATAACAATAAACTTCAAATAGTTTTAGGTTATGTTTATATTTATTGCACAAGAGAGACAAAACGACTTTTTAGCTAATGGCAAAAAGAGACAAACTTACGTCGCTTTCAAGGCGACACCTCTCGAGCTATCGCTTCCGCTACGTAAGTTCGTGCTATATCGGCCCACTTCGAAACATACCGAACGGTGATACAGAGTAGGAATTTGCAAAGCTCGCTATCGCTATTTTTCATACAGAGTGTTACTCCTGACCGTTATTTTTTAGAGTACTTCTATGAAGTTTCGAGTTAATAGGACCATCTAATATTTTTTCTCCATACAAAGTTTGAACCCCTGTTTCACCCCCTTAGGGGTTTAATTATGAAAAACCCTTCCTTAGTGCAAGCCTACGGTATATAAGACGCCTCTGTGCAAAATTTCAAGTTTCTAGACTCAGCGGTGTGGGCTGTGCGTTGATACATCAGTCAATCGGTCAGTCAGTCAGTCAGTTTCTTCTTTTATAGAGATTATAGTACAGTATTTTGTCGTATTACAGAGATATTTTAATACAAGTTTTTCATTTTAACCAAATAATATTTCTTCTAAAATATTAATAAGGATGAAGCAAATTAATTTTTATAAAGTTAGTATTCAAATAGTTAAATATCATTTTATTTTGTAGAAGAGAATTTCGTCGACTTATACGTGCGAACATATATGTATTTAATGAGAATGAGTAAATTAATATTAGCTAATGAGACCAGGCAATAAATTCCATAGTTCCTACTGTATTTAATTGCAGAAATATTTTGTAATAAAATTTATTTTATTTTTTGTATTCCGTGAAAACGGAACACTTATGAAATCACATAGGTGTCCGTCCATCCGTTCGTTCGTCAGTCACAGGCATTTTCTCTGAAACTATTCGACATAAAAATTTAAAATCTGGCACAGAGATGGAGTGTAGTGACCCAATTATGAACGTGAAGTATAAAAAGTAGAATTTTGATTCTGGAGGTTAATTTCAGGGGGTGAATTGGTAAATGAAAAATCAATTACAAGGGCATCGTGTAGGGTGTAAAAGGAAAGCTTATTGAAGCACGAACTCAACAATACAGGGTGTCCGGTAAGTATGGGGCAAACTATCGGGAGCGTGTAGGGAACGTTAAAATAAGTCTAGTGTTTCATATAATTTTTTTTTCCTATAGTGCTCCCTGGCCGAGATATCGGGCCCCAGAAGGGGTACCCAGCGATTTACTTTTTTCGTATTATTTTTTGAACCACCTCGTATACTTTGATACAATTTTGGCATTTTGTACAGAGGATAGGTACCCAAAAATAGGTGCTACACGGTAACATTTAATTTCTCAGGAAAGCCAGAAACGGACTCGCCCCAATACACATAACCCAACATTTTTGACAGGTGTCATAGAATCGAATTAAGGATATTATTTTTGGATACTACAAACATTTTACTCCAAAAAAAGTACCCTTCAATTCTTTCGATATAATAAACGGTGTTCGAGATAAATTAGTTTTTTCTGTGCCTTTTTTGCAACAGTTATTAATTCAACAATAAAAAATAAATCTGATGTGTGTACTGCTGTGAAACTGGATTAATATTTTAACTTTTAAATGAAAGACAGAATACTTGTTATAGTTTCACAAAATTTATAAATTTATAAAACAATAAATTTTGTGAAACTATAACAAGTACTCTGTCTTTCATTTAAAAGTTTGAAAAATAAATCTGTACTATGGCAACAAGCCTTTTTTATTATTACCTATATGATTGACTTGACTTGTCAAAATCGCCAAAAATTGTATACCATAATAAAGTAATAATGCCGGATTATTCCTATGCAGAATATGCTGACATACATTTAGTTTATGGACAGGCCCTCTGCAATTCTTTGGAAGCAAGAAGAATTTATAGTAATAGATTCCCGGCTCGAATTTTGCCAGATAGGAAGACATTTGGACGTATTGATCGTCGCTTAAGAGAAACAGGTAAAATATTAGGAATAAGTAAAAAAGTTGTTTAAATTAATTATTTCTGATTTCATATTTATTTAGGATCCTTTTTACCGCGACGTGGTGGCGAGGGTCCTCCACTAAGGGCGAGAGTGCCTTAGGTAGAAGAAAATATCTTGGACCAGATTGCTAATAATCCGCCCATCAGTGTAAGAAAGCTCTCGACACAGATTGGTTCAACAAAATGGGTTGTTCATGAAACCATTAAAGAACAACTCCTCCATCCTTATCATGTACAAAAGGTTCATGCTATGTCTCCTGAAGATTACCCAGCAAGACTGCTTGACGCTAACTGGTTTTTACAGCAACATAGAGAAAATCACATTTTTACAAGGATTATTTTATTTACCGACGAAGCTGGTTTTACAAAAGACGGGATAATAAATTCCCATAATTTACATGTATGGGCTAAGTAAATTCACATGCCATTGTTCAGACAAAGCACCAACAAGGATTTATGATCAACGTGTGGGCTGGCATCATTGGAAATGATCTAGTAGGCCCATTCGTCTTAGAAGACAGGTTAAATGGTGCACTCTATCTACAGTTCTTGCAACAGCATTTAGATAATTTGTTAGAAAACGTACCCCTGCAAACAAGAGCTCAGATGTGGTTTATGCATGATGGTGCGCCGTCCCATTTCTCCCATTTAATTCGACAACATTTGACAAATACTTTTGGTGATCAATGGATCGGTCGTGGGGCGGACCTGTTTTGTGGCCGGCTAGGTCGCCTGATCTTAATCCATTGGATCTTTTTCTGGGGTTATCTAAAAGAGCTTGTATATTCAACGGCAGTTAATACCATGCATGATTTAATTCAAAGAATAAGGGGGTGTTGTGATCAAATTCGGAACAATCCTGGAATATTATTTAATGTACAGCAGGAAAATATTCGTAGGATAAGAAAGTGTATTGAAGTACAGGGTGGTCATATTGAGCAACTGTTAAAGTGATGTTTAATAAAACATACAAATAAAAAACTGTTAATCTGACGAGTTCTTTTAAATTATTTTGAATGTTCTGGAGGTGTTTCGTAGACGACTGTAGTAAATACTTGACCGAAAATGACATCACAAAGATTTAATAATTGTAAAAACCATTTTACCATTCCTGGTTTAAGTTTTGTTACTTATGTTGATAATAATTAAGCCCGCAACATAAGCAAGTGATAATAAAAAGAGGCTTGTTGCCATAGTACAGATTTATTTTTTATTGTTGAATTAATAACTGTTGCAAAAAAGGCACAGAAAAAACTAATTTATCTCGAAAACCGTTCATTGTATCGAAAGAATTGAAGGGTACCTTTTTTGGAGTAAAATGCTTGTAGTATCCAAAAATAATATCCTTAATTCGATTCCATGACACCTGTCAAAAATGTTGGCTTCTGTGTATTGGGGCGAGTCCGTTTCTGGCTTTCCTGAGAAATTAAATGTTACCGTGTAGCACCTATTTTTGGGTACCTATCCTCTGTACAAAATGCCAAAATTGTATCAAAGTATACGACGTGGTTCAAAAAATAATACGAAAAAAGTAAATCGCTGGATACCCCTTTGGGGCCCGATATCTCGGTCAGGGAGCACTATAGGAAAAAAAATTATATGAAACACTAGACTTATTTTAACGTTCCCTACACACTTCCGAGAGTTTGCCCCATACTTACCGGACACCCTGTATATGTGATGTATGTCTTTATGCATTTTTTTAAAACATTTTTCGGAAAAAAACGCTTAAAAAGTTCTGTCCCCCACCCTTATCACCAAAAAGATCGCTCAAAAAATCATGAACATTGAGATTAGAGGTAGACTGAGTCAAAATTATCAGGATAGAAAAATTCTAGCGCGATCAATTATTGGTATAAATAATTTAATTGTTTATTTCCTGCTGAACCATTGATTTTAGCGAAAAAGCTTTTCAACAAAAAATATTTCTCAAGATGTAAGAAACTACTTTTGGCATTACAAGTTTTTCAATGCTCCGCGAGGTGATACGGCGTTGGTGCTGTCGGCGGCGGGCGGGTAGCGCGGCAGATGGGCGGAGATCGGGCGGCCGAGGTTTGCTCAGGTTAAGGTTAACTGATGGCACGGAACACTAACTGTTCAAGTATAGCTTGCACTTGACCGATTTTTTACTTAAATTCCAGGTTATTTGGTTAATCACTGGTAATTGAGTTTTGGTAATTTGTTATACAAAAGTGTGAAAAGATTAGGTAGGCTTTAACCCCACCAACATTTGATTAGGTCTTTAGAATTTTCTGCGCATCGCATACGCGATGTGACGGTGACGAGACCGGGTGGCCGAGTTTGGCTTAAGTTAAGTGGGGGGCTAATGGCACGGAACACTAATTGTGCAAGTATAGCTTGCACTAGATCGATTTTTTTTCGGGCATATTACGTCAACAGAATTTAAATTGTGATGTTTAAAAATTAATTTAAATGAATTAATGGTCTTATACATATTTCTTTTTGTCCTATTGTATGTTTTATCTGGAATAGTTATCTGTGAGTGCCAATGAAACTTCAAAAATTTAGATTAAGATATTTTTTAAAGCTGAAAAATTTCCAGCTGCTCCGTTTTATTCATTGTTACCTTTTAGAATTTTTTAACATATGTTATTCAAAATAAGATTTTTTGGACCTTAATTTTATTACACCGAAAATGACACAAATATTTTTGGAAAAAAAAATCCCAAACTTTATCCCCTCTCACCCCTTCACTTTTAGTATTTTTCAAGTCAAATACCAAGAGAACCACAGTGCCATCGTTCTAAGAACAACGGAGAAAAAATTTTGAAATCTGTGCTGCTATTCCTAAATACAAACAAAAAAACATTGTCCATCATATATTTTTTTGGCTCATATCATTGTTTTAAGCTTCCCCCACCCATGAATTGACCAACAAACGCGTTCTATCATTTTATGCAAAGAATTAGCGACAATATATATATATATATATATATATATATATATATATATATATATATATATATATATATATATATATATATATATATTGATATAAGGTGCTTCTCACTTCCAAAGCAGATACACGGTAAACGTTGTCACTTCATATATGGCGTTGTCACTTCCATGAACGGAAGTGGCAACGAAAACGCTTAAAATTTGGTAAATATATTACAAATGCCTCTGTCAAGCACACGGTAAAATTTTGTGTAGAAGTGATTTTGTCCTAGTTTATCCCCAGTGAGACATTTTAGTTCACCTATATATCGCTGGCGCTGCAATCGGCTTTAGGCTATATATGGTCAGATATCGCTATGACGAAGTCACTTCAGATTATAGTACGGTACGTTTCAACTTCATTTTTTCGGCAACAGTGCTTTTCTGCGACGTAGTGAAATACAATGATTAGTGCTAGAAGTTATAGAATATACCAATCGGCCGTGTCTGCAGGTAAGTTAAATAGGAAATAAATGGTTTTTAATTTATTGGCATATATCTAGAACTTGCTATTGAATTAGCTGAGGTAGGTATATCAGATGCGGTGAAAAGGAGGGTTGTTTTTTAAAAACGGGCATTTTTTCGAAAAGTATGCCGTGTGAGGTATCAAATGAAAAAGAATAATTGACTAGAGATTTTAGAAAAAGTAACATTTTACTGGTTATTAGGAGTGAAAAAAATGGGGATTGTATTTACCAAACACACATTTTTTGAAATGTATGGCGTATGGGATGTCAGATAAAAGCCAATTGACTTTAGATTTTAGAAGAATTAACATTTTTTGGCGTAGATATATTAGGGGTGGTGAAAGGGGGGCGGGTTGTTGTTAAAAACGCGCATTTTTTCGAAAGGTATGCCGAGTGAGGTATCAAATGAAAAAGAATTGACAAGATTTTAGAAAAAGTAACATTTTAGTGGTGGGTATATTAGGAGTGACGAAAATGGGGATTGTTTTTACCAAACACACATTTTTTGAAATGTATGGTGTGTGGGGTGTCAAATAAAAGCAAATTGACTTTAGATTTTAGAAGAATTAACATTTTTTGGGGTAGATATATTAGGGGCGGTGAAAGGGGGGCGTGTTGTTGTTAAAAACGCGCATTTTTTCGAAAGGTGTGCCGAGTGAGGTATCAAATGAAAAAGAATTGACAAGATTTTAGAAAAAGTAACATTTTAGTGGTGGGATATTAGGAGTGAAAAAAATGGGGATTGTTTTTACCAAACACACATTTTTTCAAATGTATGGCGTATGGGATGTCAAATAAAAGCAAACTGACTCTAGATTTTAGAAGAATTAACATTTTTTAGAGTAGATATATTAGGGGCGGTGAAAGGGGGCAGGTTGTTGTTAAAAACGCGAATTTTTTCTAAACGTATGCCGAGTGAGGTATCAAATGAAAAAGAATTGACAAGATTTTAGAAAAAGTAACATTTTAGTGGTGGGATATTAGGAGTGAAAAAAATGGGGATTGTTTTTACCAAACACACATTTTTTCAAATGTATGGCGTATGGGATGTCAAATAAAAGCAAACTGACTCTAGATTTTAGAAGAATTAACATTTTTTAGAGTAGATATATTAGGGGCGGTGAAAGGGGGCAGGTTGTTGTTAAAAACGCGAATTTTTTCTAAAGGTATGCCGAGTGAGGTATCAAATGAAAAAGAATTGACAAGATTTTAGAAAAAGTAACATTTTAGTGGTGGGTATATTAGGAGTGAAAAAAATGAGGATTGTTTTTACCAAACACACATTTTTTGAAATGTATGGCGTGTGGGGCGTCAAATAAAAGCAAATTGACTTTAGATTTTAGAAGAATTAACATTTTTTGGAGTAGATATATTAGGGGCGGTGAAACGGGGGCGGGTTTTTGTTAAAAACGCGCATTTTTTCAAAAGGTATGCCGAGTGAGGTATCAAATGAAAAAGAATTGACAAGATTTTAGAAAAAGTAACATTTTAGTGGTGGGTATATTAAGCGTAAAGAAAATGGGGATTGTTTTTACCAAACAAACATTCTTTTGAAATGTATGGCGTGTGGGGTATCAAATAAACGCAAATTGACTTAAGTTAAGATTTTGGAAAAAGTAACATTTAAGGGGTGGGTATATCAAGAGCGAAGAAAGTGGGTGTTGTTTTTACCAAACACACATTTTTTTTTTAAATATATGGCGTGTGGGGTGTCAAATAAAAGCAAATTGACTTTAGATTTGACAAGAATTAACATTTTTAGAGGCACATATATTCGGGGCCGAGAAAAGAGGTTTGTTTTTTAAAAAATACATATTCTTTAAAAGTATAGCGTGTGCGGTATCAAATGAAAGAGAATTGACTCAAGATTTTAGAAGAATTGACATTTTTAATTTTTCAAAAGCCATTGAGGGATATCAAACGAGAGGAAATTAACTTGCCTTTATTTAAATAAAGTACCTACTGCTTAAAAGTATTTGGGAGCTTTATACACGTGAATTGTCAAAGTATTTTTAAGGGTGATGTAAAGCCAGTTATTATTTTGCAGTAAATCCAAAAGACAACACTGGGGATTCAAACCGAAATAAGAATGAGAAAGGTCATAAGGCTAAAAATGTAGACGTTTACGTAAGTAAATAATTTAAAAATCTTTACTCGAATTTCCTAGCCATCATATTTTTTCACATGTTAGATTTTATATAGCTTTACAAGAATAGCAAAATTGACTGTTTTTTATCTGTTTAAAAGCAGTTGTATATAACAAAATACATATAATAATAATATATGTAATATTGTTGTAAAATACAGATATATAAGACGTGTTTAAACCAGTGGCGGTTCCTGGAATTTTAGATCGTCGCATCTGAGTTCCAACGCATGGGACTCACACCAAATTATAAAATGTTACTGTTGGGTACTCTACAATCATTTTCGTGAAAAAATATTTTATTTTGAAATTTGCGAAAAAAAGTTAAATTTTTGGGCCGCTTCACCTGAGATCTGAGAAAACTCTGAAGAAAATTTTACTGAGCATATTTTTTCATGAAGTACCTATGTCAAATTGTAACGACAAATTCCAAATTTCGTGAAAATATTCTAATTTTCCTTAAAGAAATGACATTTAAAATTATTTCTTAGATACAATATTTTAAGGTAAAAATTTTAAAAACTAATTAATTTCAAGATAGTAGAGGTAATTCAATGAAATTTGAATTTTGTAGATAAAATCTGATAAAATTTATGAAAAAACCTTGGAAGTAAAATTTTCTTCAGAACTTTCTCAGATCTCAGGTGAAGCGGCCCAAAAAAATAACTTTTTTTCGCCAATTTTAATATCAAATATTTTTTTACGAAAATGTTTCTAGAGAACCCAATAGTAACATCCTATAATTTGGTGTGGGTCTCATGCGTAGAAACTGAGATACGACACATCTAAACTTTCACGGGCCGCGCCTGGTTTAAACCTGCTGCTGTTCAAAACCCCGTTTGACTGATTTTAATTAAGTACTGTTTTACTTTAAGTTGTAGATTTTTTTAGGTACTAAACTAAAATGAAGAAACATTCAGTCCTTTTATGTCGGTCTAACGCACGTATTAAATACGCTATACTATTTAAATTGATTAGTAAAGTTTATGGAATAAAAATTTTTGTTCCATTAACCTTGCTACTAATATGTGATTTATGGGTTGGTCTAGGAGGTGGTCTACCAGAGTTCAGTTTTCAAAGCATTTGGTTCCTAAAATAGGTTTTTGCTAAACTCTTTTTGAAATAATTCTAAACTGCATCCCAATATTCCTAATTTGACCTTTTCGGTTTCTAAAGAGGCAGCTGCCTTTTTAGGTGGAAAACAGACCAGAACTGACATTGCATGCAGTAGAAATAAGCATATTGTTTTTTATTTACAACACAGGTTATTTTATTTTAATTACAATTTGAAAAGATATTTTTCAATTTAAAAAATATTTTATTTAAAAACTAACCACAATACAAAGAAATTTATAAAGGTATGTAATTATTTATTTAAAATTGGACACACACAAATCTTATGCAAAATGGCTTTCCGTCAGTTTTATTCAAATTTTAATATGATGAAGTTCTCGACTTCCTGATCAATGTTTTCCGTGGACACAACTGAATCCTACGACTAGTTTTTAAGGTCAAAGTTAAACTGTTAAGTTTTTGATATTTTTTCCATTATTTTTCATTTTCATTTTTCTTAAAAGTCTAACATGCACCCACATGATACAGAAAACAATGTGGTCTGTTTTAAGAATTCGAGACTAAGATAAAAATGTCAACGGTTAAAATCAGAACTTTCTCCCACGTGTTTCTCATTGTAGTTTGCCCATGTGTTTTTTAGTTACAACCGTTTCTCTGAATTATTAAGAACTTGGGACCTTTAAATTTTAAAGGGCTGGGATATAAACATGCTGTTGCAATATTCGACTGACAAAACGGGTGATTTTCTGACTAAAGTTAAAAAAATCTTTATCAACATAAATCCGGAGACACTTTGTTTCCAAGATACATACATGATATTTATTATATATGTTTTTGTTTTTTTTTAATTATTTTAAACATTTTCGAAGATAATTCGTTCAATTTCTGTACATAAAATACTTTCTATAGTGATCACGAAATCTTATTGTGATATTTAAAATAATCTACGGGGTGCTATTTTTTTCGAAGTAACGACCCCCTTAACCTCCTCATTATTGTTTACGCCGGTACTGGACATGCCTTCTACAAAAGACACTTTTTTTAGCAAAAAAAAATATTTTGAGGGAGCTTAATCACGGGAAAGAAGAACAAATAAACAATTAAATTTTGTCTTACCTGACTTAGCAAGTGGAGCATCAAATTAAAGAGCACGCCGAGTAGAATAATATGACTATTTTTTTTTTAGTTCAAAATGGCGCCTCCCCGCTATCTCAAAAAGTACTATAAAAATCTGAAAACAATCTTGGTGTTAGGAAGGTAAACAGCGGAGAATACACCAAACACGTTTGATCGCCAAAAAAGTTATTTTATTATCTCTATGGTGTTTGTAAAGTTGATAAACATAATTCCATATATTTTTGATTTGCACATAGATTCAAAAGTTTTGCTCAGGTTTGTTGCTACATTAATGAGTATTATCATAAAAAATATAATTTGGATTTTCACCAGAACGGACGTCAATTCCATTGCCGTATAGGTACGTCTATAACACGGTCTGTAAAATAAACTGATTAAAATGATACAAATATCGCTGTATAACACACTATTGCGTAAAAAGAAATATTCACTATCACTATTGTTTGAAGTAAAATTATTTGGACTCTGACTATTATCACAGACGTGACATATTAGGGAATTGAATAAAGATAAAGTTTTTGTTACTTACGTATGATGTGAACTTAATTTGCGTACTTTATAGGAATGGGTGGACGAAAGCCGTCATACGTCCCAGAAATGCGACGAAAAAGGTAATACAGTTTCAAAATCAGAATTTGCTGGTAAATACGAAAATGATTTTGAAGTCGATGATTCCAATACTAAAGTGAAGGTTAGTTTAAAGCAAATTTGATTATTGGTTCTGAGTCCATTAGAACGATTTTAAACAAGACCAAGTATATTTTTAATTAAACCTTTTAGTAAAATATTATTAACCCATTAACCGTATACACAATTTCAGATTTTACAAAATGTCATTGTTTCAAATTTAAATGTTAAGTCATCAGCACAAATAGCAAGTGGCGGTAATGTTTGTTTAGCAACTAATAATACAGACGAAGATATAAATAATCATATTGGAGCCAAATATTTTGATCCAGAGTCTTTAACGCAAATAGCAAGTGGCGGCCATGATTGTTTAGCAACTAATGACACAGACGAAGATATAAATAATGATATCGGAGACAAACATTTTGATCCAGAGTCTTTAATGCAAACAGCAAGTGGTGGTAACGATTGTGTAGAAAGTGATACAGACAAGGATATAAATGATGATATCGGAGATAAAGAATTTAATCTAGGAGAATTTTTAGCTAGTAATTTATCAGAGAGTACTGAAAGTGACTATGATTCTGATGATGATTCAGAATGTGTATTAACTGATACTAAAAGAAAAAAGTTGGCAATTTCTAACGCTCATGATAATAAAAGAACAAAAATGTTACCTCTTTCAGAAAAAATTAAAGTAAGTTTGTACTCGCGCCGGCACTGAGTATTTTAATATTTCTTTTAGTATTATAAAAAAAAAGTGTATATTATAGCAAAAAGTTTTACTTAGTAAGGGACTTTAGGCATTGAAATTTTATTCAGTTTAACAAAGTGTTTCATTTAATTAGGGCACAGGCTCTTTAACTGAAGATTTTTATATAAAACGTCTCATATGTCATGTTTTCTAAGATTCACGAATAAAATTCTACTGTCGATATTTTACATTTGCAAAAATATGTTTTAAAATTGTCAGTTTTATTTGAATTATCAATCTAATATTGTCAAAAATATATACAGGGTGTTATGAAAATACTATCATATTAAGGAGGGAGTCTACTCAATAAACTAATTAAAAAAGTATACTCGTATATACATATTTTTATATTACACTTTTTCCATACCATCCTGTAGAATTTATTGCCTTCAACGTATGCATTTTAGGAAGAACGGATGAGTGAACGTAAAGTTGTGTTATGCAAATATTGCGGAGACGAGGTAGGAACGTTAAATTTTGCAAGGCATTTACAAAGGAAACACGTGGAAGAAAAAGAAGTAATCGATATTATGCAGTATCCGAAAAACAGTAAGGCAAGACGCGAAGCGTTTGCTTTGTTAAGAAATGATATAAATTTTGATCTTTTTATAAATGGTGTGTTGCGACCCAATAGACACCTGAAAAAAAATGTAAGCGAAGATATAGAATATTTGTGCACGTTGCAAAGGTATGTTGGTCAAACATTATCTGAAACGTCATGCCAAGTCCTGCATCCTTCGATCCGATTTCGATCGAGGATCCCATTCTGGCGGCAAGAGAAATCATATATCTCAGTCGCAGACTGCAATAGCTTGTGCCATGGATTCAACTAATACCATTGCCAGGTTAAATGTTAAGCAGCAGGTGAGTGCAAACAAAGTCCATATATGCACCATTTTTTTTTTCATTATTGTGCTTAATAATTTGATAACAAAAATCTTTGCTTTTTTACCTAAACTTATACTATGTAACTACCCTTGCTGTATTAATTTTTTTTAATAGGTTTTTAACTTGATGAGGGGGAATGAGATCGCACAGCAGGCAAAAAAAGATCTTCTTATAGTGCATTTCGGCGAATCATATTTAAAAAAGCATAAGAGAGAACGCATGGCATATGCATGTAGCAGCAGGATGCGTGAGCTTTCCCGGTTATTAATTACCTATAGAAAGTTAGTTAATAACGAGGATATAACATTAAAAGAACTTTTCCATCCCCGAAATTTTGATACGGTTTTATCAGCTGTAAGAAGTATTTCAGGTTATGATTCCGTGGAAAAAACCTTTAAAACAGCAAGCCTTGCAATGCATTTGGGTACATCTCTTAAAGCCGTTGCCGACGAGCTAACACATTTAATTTTAAAGGAGAGTATCGGCTTCAGGTGCCAGACCCCAGCTGAAACAGATGAGTGTTTGAAAAATATAAAGAAATTTAGAAAGCTGGTTGAATATCGCTGGACTATTGAATTATCTTCCCTTGCGAGTAAGGATCTGCAAGAGAAGCAATGGCAAAAACCTTTGCTCGTACCATTAGTTACTGATGTAAAAATGTTTCGGGAAGAGTGTATCAGATTGGCCAATCATTGCATTGATTTATTTAAAGATGGAAAGGACGATGCAGACACTTACAAACTATTAGTAAATTGCTCCCTAGCTTTGCTTATTGTTTTCAACAGACGCAGAATCGGAGATGTACAGTTTTTGAAAATTAACGATTACAACCAAGACAAACGCACTAATTTCGTTGATTTTGAGGGTACATTAAGCCAAACCGAAAAGATACTAACAAAACAATACAGGCGGGTCGTGAATGGCGGAAAAGGTTCAAGAGCGGTTGTCATATTGATACCAGGAATAATACAAAGTTTTATTATGTTATTGGAACATAGACAAAAATATATCCCTGCAGATAATGACTACGTGTTTGCGATTCCTGGCAGTACTGTAAAATGGGGCAAGCGAGATGTAGCTATTAGGACATTAGCTAAACAAATTAAATTGGAAGCGCCGCAAGCCTTCTCTAGTAATAAGCTAAGGAAACACATAGCTACAGTTATGCAGTTACTAAATTTAAGTCACGAGGAAATGAAACAGTTTAGCTCTTTTATGGGACACACACAAAAAACTCATGAAGATTTTTACGAGTAAGTATTCTGCTTAAAATATTTTTTAACTCTACAGCGAATCAGGATTGAGTTTTTTATTGGGTTCCGAGCGTTGGGACTTTCTTAAAATTATAAGTAGTTTAGATAAATGAAGTATCCTAAAATTTTTTAACAATGATTCAACCGTACTCATTAAAAATGAACTAATTTTATTATTTTTCTTTTAGACTACCAATAGATATATATCAAACAGCTAAAATTTCAAAACTTTTGCTAATAATGGAGAAAGGCGCATTACCTGTAGAGCATAAAGGAAAATCGTTAGCCGAACTTGATATTGATGTCTGCATGGAATATGCTGAAGAAGATGAAAATAATGGTACTATCTAAAATATTATAAAGGATAATATTTTTTAAATTATAAACCCCACACATACATAGTAAAATTTTGGCAAAAAAAATAGGGGAGTTTAATTACAGGGGGAAGAACAAATAAAAAATCAAATTTTGCCCTACCTTAGCAAGTGGGACATCAGTAGTGGCAGAGTATTTTCTCATGTTAATATTTCCAAAAATATCTATATGCATAAAATAACCTACTAGTCAAAAATATAATGTACTGCATGATATACAAATATATACATACATATAATTTATATTAATTTTTTTTACATATCATTTCAGAAGCATCAATTCACGAACCGTCCATAATAGATAAGGTGGTTTCAAAGGAATCCTTACCTTCTGTTGCTTACCATGAACCATTGTCTTACACGGATTTGCCAACATGTTCTAAGATAAACAAAACAATGTATAAAGAAACCCCTGGTAAGTTACATTATTTATAGTATCAACTATAACGAAGATAGCCATTTCCTAAAAATAAAAGCAGTTGCCCTGTACATAAATATTTAGCAAGTATGCCGTATAATATTTTCTATATCGATACTGTTTGATTAATTTTTTGTTCAATTACAGACAACGACGAAAGCAGTGATGATGACCAAAATTATGAAGATTTTAGCAGTAAAAAAAGGGCTACAGTTATAATCCCGTGAGAACTCAAGCTTATTTAGTATTACGCAA